>CM024565.1:15063331-15070831 GCA_014182515.1 Eucalyptus microcorys
ACCCTAAACCCTAAACCCTAAACCCTAAACCCTAAACCCTAAACCCTAAACCCTAAACCCTAAACCCTAAACCCTAAACCCTAAACCCTAAACCCTAAACCCTAAACCCTAAACCCTAAACCCTAAACCCTAAACCCTAAACCCTAAACCCCCTAAACCCTAAACCCTAAACCCTAAACCCTAAACCCTAAACCCTAAACCCTAAACCCTAAACCCTAAACCCTAAACCCTAAACCCTAAACCCTAAACCCTAAACCCTAAACCCTAAACCCTAAACCCTAAACCCTAAACCCTAAACCCTAAACCCTAAACCCTAAACCCTAAACCCTAAACCCTAAACCCTAAACCCTAAACCCTAAACCCTAAACCCTAAACCCTAAACCCTAAACCCTAAACCCTAAACCCTAAACCCTAAACCCTAAACCCTAAACCCTAAACCCTAAACCCTAAACCCTAAACCCTAAACCCTAAACCCTAAACCCTAAACCCTAAACCCTAAACCCTAAACCCTAAACCCTAAACCCTAAACCCTAAACCCTAAACCCTAAACCCTAAACCCTAAACCCTAAACCCTAAACCCTAAACCCTAAACCCTAAACCCTAAACCCTAAACCCTAAACCCTAAACCCTAAACCCTAAACCCTAAACCCTAAACCCTAAACCCTAAACCCTAAACCCTAAACCCTAAACCCTAAACCCTAAACCCTAAACCCTAAACCCTAAACCCTAAACCCTAAACCCTAAACCCTAAACCCTAAACCCTAAACCCTAAACCCTAAACCCTAAACCCTAAACCCTAAACCCTAAACCCTAAACCCTAAACCCTAAACCCTAAACCCTAAACCCTAAACCCTAAACCCTAAACCCTAAACCCTAAACCCTAAACCCTAAACCCTAAACCCTAAACCCTAAACCCTAAACCCTAAACCCTAAACCCTAAACCCTAAACCCTAAACCCTAAACCCTAAACCCTAAACCCTAAACCCTAAACCCTAAACCCTAAACCCTAAACCCTAAACCCTAAACCCTAAACCCTAAACCCTAAACCCTAAACCCTAAACCCTAAACCCTAAACCCTAAACCCTAAAAACCCTAAACCCTAAACCCTAAACCCTAAACCCTAAACCCTAAACCCTAAACCCTAAACCCTAAACCCTAAACCCTAAACCCTAAACCCTAAACCCTAAACCCTAAACCCTAAACCCTAAACCCTAAACCCTAAACCCTAAACCCTAAACCCTAAACCCTAAACCCTAAACCCTAAACCCTAAACCCTAAACCCTAAACCCTAAACCCTAAACCCTAAACCCTAAACCCTAAACCCTAAACCCTAAACCCTAAACCCTAAACCCTAAACCCTAAACCCTAAACCCTAAACCCTAAACCCTAAACCCTAAACCCTAAACCCTAAACCCTAAACCCTAAACCCTAAACCCTAAACCCTAAACCCTAAACCCTAAACCCTAAACCCTAAACCCTAAACCCTAAACCCTAAACCCTAAACCCTAAACCCTAAACCCTAAACCCTAAACCCTAAACCCTAAACCCTAAACCCTAAACCCTAAACCCTAAACCCTAAACCCTAAACCCTAAACCCTAAACCCTAAACCCTAAACCCTAAACCCTAAACCCTAAACCCTAAACCCTAAACCCTAAACCCTAAACCCTAAACCCTAAACCCTAAACCCTAAACCCTAAACCCTAAACCCTAAACCCTAAACCCTAAACCCTAAACCCTAAACCCTAAACCCTAAACCCTAAACCCTAAACCCTAAACCCTAAACCCTAAACCCTAAACCCTAAACCCTAAACCCTAAACCCTAAACCCTAAACCCTAAACCCTAAACCCTAAACCCTAAACCCTAAACCCTAAACCCTAAACCCTAAACCCTAAACCCTAAACCCTAAACCCTAAACCCTAAACCCTAAACCCTAAACCCTAAACCCTAAACCCTAAACCCTAAACCCTAAACCCTAAACCCTAAACCCTAAACCCTAAACCCTAAACCCTAAACCCTAAACCCTAAACCCTAAACCCTAAACCCTAAACCCTAAACCCTAAACCCTAAACCCTAAACCCTAAACCCTAAACCTTAAACCCTAAACCCCAAACCCTAAACCCTAAACCCTAAACCCTAAACCCTAAACCCCAAACCCAAAACCCCAAACCCCCTAAACCCCCTAAACCCTAAACCCTAAACCCTAAACCCTAAACCCTAAACCCTAAACCCTAAACCCTAAACCCTAAACCCTAAACCCTAAACCCTAAACCCTAAACCCTAAACCCTAAACCCTAAACCCTAAACCCTAAACCCTAAACCCTAAACCCTAAACCCTAAACCCTAAACCCTAAACCCTAAACCCTAAACCCTAAACCCTAAACCCTAAACCCTAAACCCTAAACCCTAAACCCTAAACCCTAAACCCTAAACCCTAAACCCTAAACCCTAAACCCTAAACCCTAAACCCTAAACCCTAAACCCTAAACCCTAAACCCTAAACCCTAAACCCTAAACCCTAAACCCTAAACCCTAAACCCTAAACCCTAAACCCTAAACCCTAAACCCTAAACCCTAAACCCTAAACCCTAAACCCTAAACCCTAAACCCTAAACCCTAAACCCTAAACCCTAAACCCTAAACCCTAAACCCTAAACCCTAAACCCTAAACCCTAAACCCTAAACCCTAAACCCTAAACCCTAAACCCTAAACCCTAAACCCTAAACCCTAAACCCTAAACCCTAAACCCTAAACCCTAAACCCTAAACCCTAAACCCTAAACCCTAAACCCTAAACCCTAAACCCTAAACCCTAAACCCTAAACCCTAAACCCTAAACCCTAAACCCTAAACCCTAAACCCTAAACCCTAAACCCTAAACCCTAAACCCTAAACCCTAAACCCTAAACCCTAAACCCTAAACCCTAAACCCTAAACCCTAAACCCTAAACCCTAAACCCTAAACCCTAAACCCTAAACCCTAAACCCTAAACCCTAAACCCTAAACCCTAAACCCTAAACCCTAAACCCTAAACCCTAAACCCTAAACCCTAAACCCTAAACCCTAAACCCTAAACCCTAAACCCTAAACCCTAAACCCTAAACCCTAAACCCTAAACCCTAAACCCTAAACCCTAAACCCTAAACCCTAAACCCTAAAACCCTAAACCCTAAACCCTAAACCCCCTAAACCCTAAACCCTAAACCCTAAAAACCCTAAACCCTAAACCCTAAACCCTAAACCCTAAACCCTAAACCCTAAACCCTAAACCCTAAACCCTAAACCCTAAACCCTAAACCCTAAACCCTAAACCCTAAACCCTAAACCCTAAACCCTAAACCCTAAACCCTAAACCCTAAACCCTAAACCCTAAACCCTAAACCCTAAACCCTAAACCCTAAACCCTAAACCCTAAACCCTAAACCCTAAACCCTAAACCCTAAACCCTAAACCCTAAACCCTAAACCCTAAACCCTAAACCCTAAACCCTAAACCCTAAACCCTAAACCCTAAACCCTAAACCCTAAACCCTAAACCCTAAACCCTAAACCCTAAACCCTAAACCCTAAACCCTAAACCCTAAACCCTAAACCCTAAACCCTAAACCCTAAACCCTAAACCCTAAACCCTAAACCCTAAACCCTAAACCCTAAACCCTAAACCCTAAACCCTAAACCCTAAACCCTAAACCCTAAACCCTAAACCCTAAACCCTAAACCCTAAACCCTAAACCCTAAACCCTAAACCCTAAACCCTAAACCCTAAACCCTAAACCCTAAACCCTAAACCCTAAACCCTAAACCCTAAACCCTAAACCCTAAACCCTAAACCCTAAACCCTAAACCCTAAACCCTAAACCCTAAACCCTAAACCCTAAACCCTAAACCCTAAACCCTAAACCCTAAACCCTAAACCCTAAACCCTAAACCCTAAACCCTAAACCCTAAACCCTAAACCCTAAACCCTAAACCCTAAACCCTAAACCCTAAACCCTAAACCCTAAACCCTAAACCCTAAACCCTAAACCCTAAACCCTAAACCCTAAACCCTAAACCCTAAACCCTAAACCCTAAACCCTAAACCCTAAACCCTAAACCCTAAACCCTAAACCCTAAACCCTAAACCCTAAACCCTAAACCCTAAACCCTAAACCCTAAACCCTAAACCCTAAACCCTAAACCCTAAACCCTAAACCCTAAACCCTAAACCCTAAACCCTAAACCCTAAACCCTAAACCCTAAACCCTAAACCCTAAACCCTAAACCCTAAACCCTAAACCCTAAACCCTAAACCCTAAACCCTAAACCCTAAACCCTAAACCCTAAACCCTAAACCCTAAACCCTAAACCCTAAACCCTAAACCCTAAACCCTAAACCCTAAACCCTAAACCCTAAACCCTAAACCCTAAACCCTAAACCCTAAACCCTAAACCCTAAACCCTAAACCCTAAACCCTAAACCCTAAACCCTAAACCCTAAACCCTAAACCCTAAACCCTAAACCCTAAACCCTAAACCCTAAACCCTAAACCCTAAACCCTAAACCCTAAACCCTAAACCCTAAACCCTAAACCCTAAACCCTAAACCCTAAACCCTAAACCCTAAACCCTAAACCCTAAACCCTAAACCCTAAACCCTAAACCCTAAACCCTAAACCCTAAACCCTAAACCCTAAACCCTAAACCCTAAACCCCCTAAACCCTAAACCCTAAACCCTAAACCCTAAACCCTAAACCCTAAACCCTAAACCCTAAACCCTAAACCCTAAACCCTAAACCCTAAACCCTAAACCCTAAACCCTAAACCCTAAACCCTAAACCCTAAACCCTAAACCCTAAACCCTAAACCCTAAACCCTAAACCCTAAACCCTAAACCCTAAACCCTAAACCCTAAACCCTAAACCCTAAACCCTAAACCCTAAACCCTAAACCCTAAACCCTAAACCCTAAACCCTAAACCCTAAACCCTAAACCCTAAACCCTAAACCCTAAACCCTAAACCCTAAACCCTAAACCCTAAACCCTAAACCCTAAACCCTAAACCCTAAACCCTAAACCCTAAACCCTAAACCCTAAACCCTAAACCCTAAACCCTAAACCCTAAACCCTAAACCCTAAACCCTAAACCCTAAACCCTAAACCCTAAACCCTAAACCCTAAACCCTAAACCCTAAACCCTAAACCCTAAACCCTAAACCCTAAACCCTAAACCCTAAACCCTAAACCCTAAACCCTAAACCCTAAACCCTAAACCCTAAACCCTAAACCCTAAACCCTAAACCCTAAACCCTAAACCCTAAACCCTAAACCCTAAACCCTAAACCCTAAACCCTAAACCCTAAACCCTAAACCCTAAACCCTAAACCCTAAACCCTAAACCCTAAACCCTAAACCCTAAACCCTAAACCCTAAACCCTAAACCCTAAACCCTAAACCCTAAACCCTAAACCCTAAACCCTAAACCCTAAACCCTAAACCCTAAACCCTAAACCCTAAACCCTAAACCCTAAACCCTAAACCCTAAACCCTAAACCCTAAACCCTAAACCCTAAACCCTAAACCCTAAACCCTAAACCCTAAACCCTAAACCCTAAACCCTAAACCCTAAACCCTAAACCCTAAACCCTAAACCCTAAACCCTAAACCCTAAACCCTAAACCCTAAACCCTAAACCCTAAACCCTAAACCCTAAACCCTAAACCCTAAACCCTAAACCCTAAACCCTAAACCCTAAACCCTAAACCCTAAACCCTAAACCCTAAACCCTAAACCCTAAACCCTAAACCCTAAACCCTAAACCCTAAACCCTAAACCCTAAACCCTAAACCCTAAACCCTAAACCCTAAACCCTAAACCCTAAACCCTAAACCCTAAACCCTAAACCCTAAACCCTAAACCCTAAACCCTAAACCCTAAACCCTAAACCCTAAACCCTAAACCCTAAACCCTAAACCCTAAACCCTAAACCCTAAACCCTAAACCCTAAACCCTAAACCCTAAACCCTAAACCCTAAACCCTAAACCCTAAACCCTAAACCCTAAACCCTAAACCCTAAACCCTAAACCCTAAACCCTAAACCCTAAACCCTAAACCCTAAACCCTAAACCCTAAACCCTAAACCCTAAACCCTAAACCCTAAACCCTAAACCCTAAACCCTAAACCCTAAACCCTAAACCCTAAACCCTAAACCCTAAACCCTAAACCCTAAACCCTAAACCCTAAACCCTAAACCCTAAACCCTAAACCCTAAACCCTAAACCCTAAACCCTAAACCCTAAACCCTAAACCCTAAACCCTAACCCTAAACCCTAAACCCTAAACCCTAAACCCTAAACCCTAAACCCTAAACCCTAAACCCTAAACCCTAAACCCTAAACCCTAAACCCTAAACCCTAAACCCTAAACCCTAAACCCTAAACCCTAAACCCTAAACCCTAAACCCTAAACCCTAAACCCTAAACCCTAAACCCTAAACCCTAAACCCTAAACCCTAAACCCTAAACCCTAAACCCTAAACCCTAAACCCTAAACCCTAAACCCTAAACCCTAAACCCTAAACCCTAAACCCTAAACCCTAAACCCTAAACCCTAAACCCTAAACCCTAAACCCTAAACCCTAAACCCTAAACCCTAAACCCTAAACCCTAAACCCTAAACCCTAAACCCTAAACCCTAAACCCTAAACCCTAAACCCTAAACCCTAAACCCTAAACCCTAAACCCTAAACCCTAAACCCTAAACCCTAAACCCTAAACCCTAAACCCTAAACCCTAAACCCTAAACCCTAAACCCTAAACCCTAAACCCTAAACCCTAAACCCTAAACCCTAAACCCTAAACCCTAAACCCTAAACCCTAAACCCTAAACCCTAAACCCTAAACCCTAAACCCTAAACCCTAAACCCTAAACCCTAAACCCTAAACCCTAAACCCTAAACCCTAAACCCTAAACCCTAAACCCTAAACCCTAAACCCTAAACCCTAAACCCTAAACCCTAAACCCTAAACCCTAAACCCTAAACCCTAAACCCTAAACCCTAAACCCTAAACCCTAAACCCTAAACCCTAAACCCTAAACCCTAAACCCTAAACCCTAAACCCTAAACCCTAAACCCTAAACCCTAAACCCTAAACCCTAAACCCTAAACCCTAAACCCTAAACCCTAAACCCTAAACCCTAAACCCTAAACCCTAAACCCTAAACCCTAAACCCTAAACCCTAAACCCTAAACCCTAAACCCTAAACCCTAAACCCTAAACCCTAAACCCTAAACCCTAAACCCTAAACCCTAAACCCTAAACCCTAAACCCTAAACCCTAAACCCTAAACCCTAAACCCTAAACCCTAAACCCTAAACCCTAAACCCTAAACCCTAAACCCTAAACCCTAAACCCTAAACCCTAAACCCTAAACCCTAAACCCTAAACCCTAAACCCTAAACCCTAAACCCTAAACCCTAAACCCTAAACCCTAAACCCTAAACCCTAAACCCTAAACC
>CM024565.1:15083331-15116562 GCA_014182515.1 Eucalyptus microcorys
AGCCCTTAGGCTAATATAGTATATCGGTATACTACTCTCACCTAGCTGACATATCAAGCCATCAGGCTGATATAATATACCTATGATGCTCACTCTAAGCTAAAAAGTATATTGCTCGCTAAGCTAACATATCAAAGCCCGTATGCTAATATAGTATACTTGTTCTCACCAACTGAGATTGCCACCATTTTTATCATTCCCAATAAAAACAATCGTGTGTGAGTATATGGTTGGCCTTAGCCAAAATACAATATTTCTCTTTTCAAAAATCCCACCATTTCCAATAGTCCACAAACACATTTTTGGCGCTGTAAACCGACACTCGGTATTTTCTAATTAAATACCAAATTTATTAAATTTTAGGATAAATACCCTAAAATTACAATTCACACTCAATTTGCACAAAATAGCCGTCAATTAAATAAACAAATCACACCATTGAAATCAGTACAAAATTCCGGTCACCGGCTATTCCGGCCTAATTTCCAGAAAATAATAATTAATTAAATAATTACCAAAATTAATTAATAAATACCAATAATGCACACTTATGTCGGAAAAGCCTAATTAAATACCGAGACGGCCCGGAAAATTTTCGAACATATCTAAATAAATACTACGGCCGATTTACTTGCTAATTGCACTAATCTAACCACCTAACATGCATAAACGGTTAACTAAATCACTAATCCATTCTAACTAACCATCTAATCCCTAATTAGCTTAAACTAAATAACCCTTAAGCATCATTAGCTCCCTAAGCAAAGATTAGTAAGTAAACTCATTGGATTAACGCGAAAACTAGTGGCTGATAAACTCCAAAGCGGCGGCACCAACAGGAGCTCTGGCCGGGCTGAAATCAGCCACACAAGCCCAAGGCGGGGCTACTCAGTCCCGATTCGAAGGGGGCTGAGTTGCTGGGCTCAGCTTAACAAGGCTGTAACTTACGAGCTGAGCGGACCTCGGTGGCACGGCAACAACGAAAGGGAAAACCGACTCACATGGGCTATTCAACTCTTTGACGTGGTGAGGGCATGCGGTTTCTTTGGACATGGGGACGAACATGCGAACATTGCTGCTACGTTAAAGAAATGCTGGGGTTGACCAAGGAAGGCTGAGCCGCGGACATGTGGCTGTAGGCTGCAGGGAAGATTGGCTGCTTCAGGCTAGATGGGGGACGTCGGTGGGCCGTTGGAGGCTTCAACAAAACTGAAAACAAAAGAAAATGGAGCTGTAAAGGAATGAGCGAAAGAGAGAGAGATTGTGGGGCAGCTGGCGCGGATGAAGATGAAAGGAGAGAGGAAGGAGTGTTGGCCAAGGGGAAACGTATGAGAAATAAAAGACAAAGGGAGAGAGAAAGAGGCGTTCGTGGATGGCTAAGGATGACCCCAAAAGTCAAAGGAAGAAAAGCAAAAGAAGACCAGTTGCAGGGGTTGTTGGATGGGGGAGGACATGCGAGAGAGAGGGAAATAGAGAGAAACTTACGAATGGAGGGGGTCTGGTGAGGGGGAAAGGAAAAGAAAATCAAACACCAAAAATCTTGAATACTTGAGTGCTTATTCAAGCTTATCTTCAGCTCACTTGCAACCAATAATATCAATTGGTCATCCAAGACCAATTTCAACACCAACTTGCACAATTTGAAGTCCAAATATAGATTAAAATGTGACAGCCTCTCAAGCCTACAAATTTCCCTCAATTGGACTTTAATTTCATCCAATTTGGTCTCCAAAAATCTCCATGTTAATATATTTGATCACACATCTCAGTTGAACCAACCTATCTTTGATCTCCGATCAATTTTTAACTGTGCCATAATGACCCTTGCAGACTAACACATTTTAGCAGTCGATTTCTAGTCGAATTCTCAAGTCTATTGCGTTTATATTCCTTAACAGCTTCACCTGATAGGCTAGTTATCTCATGAGTGGCCATCTCAAAGAAAAGCACTATTGGCGCGTCAATGAAAGGCCCAACTTATCCAATCAAAATCAGAACCTAAAAATCAGGATGTGGCAACTCTTCCCCTCTTATAAAAATTTCATCCTCGAAATTTAAACATTTACCAATTCTTAAACAAAAAAGTGAGGGTATCGTTGTCTCATCGGATCTTCACTTTTCTCGGTTGCTCCTTCAGTCCCGTGGTGTTGTCATACCACTTTAACCAAATGGAACATCTTGGTATACAGAATCTATTCTTTCTTATTCAAAATATGAACCGAGTTTTCCACGTACGACACTCTGTCATCCACGTCTAACTATTCAAGACTCAACACGTGGGTTGGGTCAGGTTCATATGTCCTCAATATCAACACATGAAAGACGTCATGCACTTGTGCCAACCTTGACGGCAATGCAAGACAATACGCTAGGATCCCGATTCTTTCCAGAATCTCAAAGGGACCTACGTACCTCGGACTTAGCTTTCCCTTCTTACCAAAGCATGAAGTATCCCTCATTGGTGACATCTTCAAAAGATGCAATCACCAATTTGGAACTCTAAGGGCCTTCGATGCTTAAAATACAATTTTTCTGGCAACTTTGAGCGGTCTTTAATCTAGCACTCGATAACGATAATTGTGCCTACTAACTACTCGCTGAAACGGGAACCTCGGTCTAGATTTGATATAATCGCCACCGGCACTCTATGCGAGAAATTATCTGACGCACATACACTTCTGCATACCTATTCATATCGAGGTCCTTTCATGCTACAATGAAGTGAGTCGACTTCGTCCATCTATCGACCACTACCCCAAATGAAATCATTACTTCTCTGGCTCCTTGATAAGCCCGTCACAAGGTCTATCATGCCATGTTCCCATTTCCACTTGGGAATCTCGAGTGGTTAGTAGAAGTTCTGCTTGGCTTATAGTACTATGCCTTCATTTGCTGACATGTCAGATATTTGACAACAAGCTTGGCGATGTCCGTCCTCATATCGAACCACCAATAGTGTTGACGCAAATTCTGATGCACCTTCGTCTTCACAAGATGAATGCTGTAACTATTACGATGGGCTTCTAATAAGATCTCTTCCCTGAGTGCTACGTTGTCAGGTACACACAATCATCCTTGAAACTTCAGTGTTACGCCTTCAGAAATTTGAAAGTTAGCTTTTCTCTTTTCGGTATCCTCTTACAGAATCTGCTGGACATTTGGGTCTGCTAATTAAAGCGTCTTGATTCTGATATGCACTTCCGGCTCAATTCTGAGGGTGGCCATAAGATTTGGACGACGGCCTACCTCAATTTTGAAAATCGAATCCTGCGTTCTCTCAAGTAAAACCCATTCTTTGACCACCATATGTGCAACCAGAGACTCCTGACTCAGCGCATCTGCGACCTTATTCGTCTTTCCAGAATGATACAAAGTATCACAATCTTAGTCCTTCAGAAGTTCTAATTCACAACGTTGTCTCATATTCAACTCATTCTGAGAGAATAAATACTTGAGACTTTGATAGTTAGTGAAAATCTGGAATCTTTCTCCACATAAATAATGTCATCAAACCTTCAGAGCGAAAATGATCGCGGTGGGTTCTAAGTAATGCGTCGGGTAATTCAACTCATGAGGTCTCAACTGACGAAACACGTATGCAACAACTCTACCATGTTACATCAACACACAACCCAGTCCTCTAAATGACACATCACTATAGATCTCGTATCTTTCAGGACCAAAAGGAATGGTCAGCACAAGTGCGGTAGTCGCCTTCGCTTAAGTTCTTGAAAACTACGCTCACACTTGTCTGTCCACACAACTTCTCTTCTTTCCTTAGTAGTCGAGTCAACGGCGATGCTAAAGCTGAAAATTCTTCTCCGAACCTTTTGTAGTAACTCTGTCCAACCCAAAAAGCTTTTGATCTCGACACGATAGCCGGTCTTGGCCGCTTGATTACTACTTCAATCTTGGACGGGTCCATAGAGATTCCTTTACCTAAAATCACGTGGCCTAGGAACACAACACGAGTCAACCAAAACTTGCACTTGATAAATTTAGCGCACTATCCATGCATTCTCAAGGTCTAAAGTACCATTCTCAAATGACTCTCGTGCTCCTCAAGACACTCCTCGAATACACCAAAATATCATTGATAGACACGACCACGAACTAATCTAGATATTCTTTGAACACTCGGTTTGTCAAATCCATAAAAGCAGCTGGGTGTTCGTCGACCAAATGGCATTACAAGTACTCTCATAACAGGTCGTCTTGAGCACTAAACACTTACTTCGGTATGTTCTTCTTTCGATCCTCAACTCGATGATACTCGTCCTCAAGTCAACCTTTCAAAATATCGACATTCTTTGTAACTGGTCACACAATTTGTCGATCTTTGGCAATGAACACTTGTTCTTCATCGTCACCCGATTGAGTTGGCGATAGTCGCTTCACAAGTGCAACGAACCATCTTTCTTTTTCACAATCAAAACCGGTGCTCCCCAAGGTGATGCACCAATATGTATAAATTTCATATCCAACAATTCTTGCATCTGCACCTTCAGTTCTTTCAATTCAGACAACGCCATTTGGTAAGGAGCCTTAGAAATTGGCTCTGTCCTAGATGCTCACTCAATTACGAACTCTATCTCCTTCTGTGACAACAAGCCTAACAATTCTTATGGAAACACATCCAAAAATTCTTGAACTACTGCGATGTCCTCAATCTTCAGTTCCTCAACTATCTTATCTATGACAATCGCCAAGTAACCTTGGCCACCTCTATCTAACAAACGGGTTGCCTTCAAGCGACAAGATTAAGGAAATCGAGGGTCCTTCTCAACTCCCAAGAAACTCAACACTTTCACGTTCCAATGAATTAAGCTCGATTACTCCACAACAATAATTCATTACCACAAGATGCTCCATGAGCCCACTCTTTTCATATATGACGTCAAAGTTATAAATAAGCAACTAGTCGAGCACAACTATAGCCAGTGATTCTCCTTTCTTCAGCTTTATTTCAACAAACTAAAATTCTGCAAACTTAGCCCAAAACTTTGCTACACTACTCTAATAAAATCACCCCAAAACATTCTTCCTATGATCGGTGCATGGTCGGTTCAACTCCTATCCCTTTCACCATTCTAGTGGCATCCTATCTATGATATCGGCGCCTGTGTTCCTCTAGACCTACGCGGATAGTTCCTCACCTGATGGACATGCTGGCCACGTCCATAGTACACTCCAGTTACACTAAGACATTGGGTTGATCCATGCTTCCTTCTACAAACTTGGCACATAACTGGTGAGTCCTCTGTTTCCCATCGGGTAACAACATGCACCCTTACTTGCACCTGAGGCTTGTTCCAAATGTCCCACGATGTGTTTTACGGCGCGTTCCTTCTATTCTGTTCTATCGACAACAAATGACGAAACGATTCTTTGTGCGGACAATCCTTCAACTGGTGGCCTTGCTAGTGACACCCGTAACAAATTCTTGTCCTAGGAAAACACAAGTCTAATCCATGTCGTCTCCCACAGGAATGACCTACTCTACTCTGATTCAGTGCTAATTTGTCTATCCCACCTTTCCTGTTGGGCGGAATAGAATACCTTTCTCATGACCTCGGCTCTTTCCCCAATTGATTTCCATCTTTGCTAGAATCGAATCTTGATCCAGATGTGGTAGTTTGCTCCCCGATCACAATTTCAGGTTGGACCTCGACAGGTGTGGCAACAACAGCGGTTATGGTACTGGCGACGGTAGCGACAGAGACAACAGCAGCGGCTCGGTCTTGAGTTTGCCGAACCAACAATTTCCCAAGGGTCACTAGCGCCTGAACGATTCCGTCAAACCTAGGATTGCTCGATGCTACTACATTAATAGTACCGTCCCCGCAACAAGATTTACACTTGCACCGGTTGGAGCCGACTCTACCTCGACCACCTCGGGTACTGACCCTTGTCGGTGTTCTACCCCAAGTCACAGAGGCTACTGCCCTCTTACTAGGAGTCCTTAGCTCCTGATCACTCATACTACAGGATCTTTATGGAAACCTATTTTCTAATTCCAATACTATATTAGAATTTGAGTGACCCACATAAACAAGCTACCAAACAGCTATCAATCACATGCACCAGCATGAAATAAAGGTCATTCCTACTAACTATCCCACGACTCATTGCACCTTATCACTCCAAACACAGACCTGCTTTAATACCACTAAATGAGGATGTCACGCCCCGATCCTCCAAGCACGTGGCCATCCCTCGGTAGTCATTTATATTGCAACGTCCCGGACGCATCACCAACCCATTCATTTTAATGCGCATGCGGAAGCGAATTATTAATCCCTTGACAGAAACATACATGGGATAGAAAAGCATGACAACAAATTTCAAATCAACCCATTATTAAAAACCACATTCTGGTTTACAAACAAAATAACTCTAGGGTCTAAATACAGGAGCTCTATCTCCAAGAAGAACTTCTGAGCTACCCATGCTCCTGACCCTTCCATCTCAAGCTTCGGGTTCTTCGCCCTAAGACTTGAAAAATGTTATCCCACAACGAGGTGAGATGACGTATCAACAAATTCACCCCCTAAACTTCGACTATGAAGGAAATACGCCCTAAGGGCTACCTAAGCACAAACACAGGTCAAAGGACTTACCTTTGCCTCAGATCCGTCCTGCATGTCAGTACAATTCATATAATCATCCAGTCGTTTCAATTCAGTCGATTCATTCGGCTGTATGGCATCAATACCATCCACACAATTCGATCAAGTCGAACATTGCTCACCCTAAGCTGACAACAACTAGTATTGCTCACGCTAAGCTGATAATAATATAGCTCACACTAAGCTGATAAAGTATACTGCTCTCACTAAGCTGATATATCAAGGCCCGTAGGTAGATATAGTATAAAGACAATGCTCACCAGAAGCTACTAAGGTATACTACTCTCGCTAAGTTAATATATCAAAGCTCTCGAGCTGATATAGTATACCGATATACTGCTCTCACTAAACTGACATATTAAGCCATCAGGCTGATATAGTATATCCATGATACTCACTCTAAGCTGATAAAGTATACTACTTGCGCTAAGCTGACATATCAAAGCATGTACGCTAATATAGTATACTTGTTCTCACCAACTGAGAATGCCACCATTTTGATCATTCCCGATAAAAATAATTGTGTGTGGGTACACGGTTGGTCTTAGCCAAAATACAATATTTCTCTTGTCAAAAATCCCACCATTTCCAATAGTCCACAAACACATTTTTGGCGCTGTAAACCGACGTCCAGTATTTTCTAATTAAATACCGAATTTATTAAATTTTGGGATAAATACCCCAAAATTACAATTCACACTCAATTTGCACAAAATAGCAGTCAATTAAATAAACAAATCACACCATTGCAATCAACACGAAATTCCGGTCATCGGTTATTCCGGTCTAATTTTCAGAAAATAATAATTAATTAAATAATTACCTAAATTAATTAATAAATACCAATAATGCACACTTAGGCCGGAAAAGCCTAATTAAATACCGAGACGGGCCCGGAAAATTTCCAAACATATCTAAATAAATACTATAGCCTATTTACTTGCTAATTGCACTAATCTAACCACCTAACATGCATAAACAGTTAACTAAATCACTAATCCATTCTAACTAAACACATAATCCATAATTAGCTTAAACTAATCAACCCTTAAGCGTCATTAGCTCCCTATGCAAAGATTAGTGAGTAAACTCATTGGATTAACGCGAAACCGGTTCACGGCGATGGTGACGCGACGGTGGCCGATAAACTCCAAAACAGCGGCACCAACGGGAGCCTGGGCGAGGCCGAAATCGGCCACACAAGCCCACGGCAAGGCTGCTCAGTCCCATTCGAAGGGGGCTGAGCTGCTGGGCTCGGCTTGACAGGGCTGCAGCTTGCGAGCTGCGTGGACCTCGGCGGCACGACAATGACGGAGGGAAAACCGGCTCACCTGGGCTGTTCGACTCTTGGACGTGGCGAGGGCGTGCGGTTGCTTCGGACGTGGTGATGGACATGCGAACGTTGCTGCTGTGTTGAAGAAATGCTGGGGTTGACCGAGGAAGGCTGAACCGCGGACATGTGGCCGCGAGCTGTAGGGAAGATTGGCTGCTTCAGTGGAGATGGGGGACTTTGGTGGGCCGTTGGAGGCTTCAACAGAACTGAAAACAAAAGAAAATGGAGCTACAGAGGAATGGGCGAAAGGGAGAGAGAGATCGTGGGGCAGCTGACGCGGACAAAGATGAAAGGAGAGAGGAAGGAGTGTCGGCCAGGGGGAAACGTGCAAGAAATAAAAGGGAAAGGGAGAGAGAAAGAGGCGTGCGTGGATGGCTAAGAATGACCCCAAAAGTCAAAGGAAGAAAAGCAAAAGAAGACCAGCTGCAGGGGTTGTCGGATGGGGGGAGGACGTGCGAGAGAGAGGGAAATAGAGAGAAACATGCGAATGGAGGGGGTCTGGTGAGGGGAAAGAAAAAGAAAATCAAACACCAAAAATCTTGAATACTTGAGTGCTTATTCAAGCTTATCTTCAGCTCACTTTCAACCAATAATATCAATTGATCATCCAAGATCAATTTCAACACCAACTTGCATAATTTGAAGTCCAAATAAAGATCAAAATGTGAGCCTCTCAAGCCTACGAATTTCCCTCAATTGGACTTTAATTTCATCTAATTTGGTCCCCAAAAATCTCCATGTTAATATACTTGATCCTCACTTACTTTCTTGCACCATAATTCCCCCAAATAACAAGTCTTGGGCAGCAAAAATGGTCATTTTCCTCAATTCCGAATTCTATTTCCTTTTTCCCGAAATCCGATTTCTTAACAAATCTCTCCAATTGATGTCCAATTTTGTTGAAGAAAAAGCCCACAATTTCCTTTCACCAAGTAGCTCACACAGGAGGCCAAAAATCCCATCAAATTGGCCCATCCGAATTTTCGTTCTTTTTCGAATCGTCTGAAACAATTTTTCGTAAAAATCCCGAACTTGCCAAAAATTCCTCGAAAGATGAGTCGACATTCCTAAATTAACCCATGACATAACAAAACTTTCAATTTCTAAAATCGGGTTCAAATTCACGGTTAATTTCAACCGGATGCGATTTTAGCGTAACCTAACCTACTAGGTAGCTTTTAGGAATTTTTGGTGCAATTGACCCGTGGTCGATTTTTTTTAGCCACATGTATCTCTTCGATACATTGGTGACTCTCGATTGTCGTGAAAACCTCAAGGTTTCAAATACGTACACAAGGCGCCAAAACAACAACAACAACAAAAAAATCAGTTTAGTGCCGATTTACGAGAATTTTGCAATTAGGTGGAATCACCCACACTTGATCACACATCTTAGTCGAACCGACCTATCTTTGATCTCTGATTCATTTTTAACGGTTCTATAATGACCATTGCAGATTAGCATGGTCGAGCAAATCGATTTCTAGTCGAATTCTCAAGTCTATTGCGTTTATATTCCTTAATGGCTTCACTTGATAGGCTAGTTATCTCGTGAGCGGCCATCTCAGAGAAAAGCACTATTGGCACGTCGATGAAAGGCCCAACTTATTCAATTGAAATCAGAACCTGAAAATCATAATGTCGCACCTCTAGGCAAAAATTCAATTTCTCATCAAAGGGACATGGAAATTTGGAGAGTTGGTGATGGGCCACAAGCAAGGACCCAAGTGGGCCAAAGCCCACATTGGGCGACCCAATAGGCTCGAGCCCACGGAGTTAGGCCCAATTAGGCCCACGCCCACATTAGGTAGCCCATTGGCCACACGCCCAATAGAATAGGTAGCCCATAAGGCCCTATCTTGCAAGATCTTGGCATTTAGTGCATTCAAGTATATGAATAGTGCATGAATAGTGCATAATCTTGGTAAAATGACTTAAATGCCCCTCCTTTTGACTAAGGACAAAAGGGCAAAGTTGGAAAATGGCAAAGGAGGGGGCGGCATAAGCATGGGAGCGGCAAATTGAAGGAGTTTGAAGCCAATCTAGCTAGCCTATTCTAAGTCTAGTCACTCAAGTGCAATCTCCTCAATAATTGTCTTGGATTTTTCCCTCTTCAAGAAGTCATCTTTACATCAAATGAACCCTAGATTTAGTAGGTTTGAGGGACTTAGGATAAGAAGTGCATTAATGGGAATAGATCTCCCAATGTCTCTCTCTCTCCTCTCTCCCCACCGTCGGCCTCACCCCCTCTCTTAGCCTCATTCTCTCTTATTTTCCTTACTTGGTTATTTCAAGCTCATTCTCTCTCTCCCTAGCCTTCACAAAAACCACCATCTCCACTTTCACCACCATTTCAAGCTTTTTCCCTCATTTTTTTCTTGTTTTTTCCCTCATTGGCGACCATCCTTCATGCCCGATGCCGAACTGCCCCTCCTCATTTTTTTCTTGTTTTTTTCTTTTTCCTTATTTCTAATTTTTTTTATCTTTTCGTTTCAAATTTTTTTTATTCATTTTTTTTTTTTTTGCAAAATATTTGTTTAAAATGTCGACGAAAATTTCGAGTGTCAATAGCTACCCCTCTTTGGGTGGGAGTTCAAAGAGGTTTCACTCAAAGATAAAATTGATACCTGAAATTTTTAGTTGACTCGACTTTGAAAAATAGAAAATGACAAAAGCAATGATGGTTGGTTAGGGACGTACCTAATACTTACCTTTGCTCATCAAGGTCTCTAAACTATTGTTGGGATTTATTCACTCTGTCTCTTTCTCTCTCTCCCTTTTTTGGAAAGAAATGAAGGAAATAAAATCACTAAATGAAAAGTAAATGGTTTAAGGGTGGACCCACAAACCCTATGGTTTAGACTGGAAGAAAAGTCTTACTGTGTAAAAACGAGTTTTGACTAGGAGAAGGGTCTTACCGTGTAATAACGGGCTTTGACCGGGAGAAGGGTCTTACCGAGCTTTGACCGGGAGAAGGGTCTTACTATGTAATAACGGGCTTTGATTGGGAGAAGGGTCTTACCGTGTAATAACTGGCTTACCGGGAAAATGGTCTTACCGTGTAATAACGGGTTTCGACCATGAAAAGGGTCTTACCATGTAATAACGAGCTTCGACCGGGAAAAGGCTCTTACCATGTAATAACAGGCTTCGACCGGGAAAAGGGTCTTACCGTGCAATAACGGGCTTTGACCGGGAAAAGGGTCTTACCATGTAATAATCGGCTTACCGAGAAAAGGGTCTTACCATGTAATAACAGGCTTTGACCGGGAAAAGGGTCTTACCGTGTAATAATGGGTTTCGACCGGGTATGATTTTCAAAATTGTTGGAGAACCAATCTTGCGAAATAACATTGATTGTCATATCCTTTCAGAGAAGATTTTAACAAAATGAGATTTGATTAACCATCTAAGGGTTAAATCAAATATGCCAAGTGAAAATATTCTAATCAAAAGAGGTCTTTCACACTATCTCTCAAAAAGGGATTTTGTTTCCAACCATTGATATGGGAAAACTGTTTAAATCTCACTGGAGAAGTCTCACTCAACCTATGTCTAAGGTTTTCGGAAACATTCACAGTGAATACAATCCATTGATCAAAAGGTCTATTAAAGGGACCATAATGATGGCTTGGTCATGGGCTTACAAAAAGGGTATGTACTCTGAGGCCAAGAAATGAATATTCAATCAATATCTTCATCGGGTTTACAAGTCAATAACCTTGAAGATAAGAGAAGATAGGATTGCTTCCACTCCTTCTAGCGGTAGCTCCTATGTGATAATCTCATTTCAACTCGAACCATCCCAATTGGAAGAGACTTCGGATAAGGGTTGTAGTGTTGGTTCGGGTGAGGCTTAGAAAGGCTTGACAGACTTTTAAATATCAAAGGGTTAAAAGTGAGTGATTATCTTGGCATCATTACCATCACACGACTTTTCAAAAATTCGACTCTTGAAATTTAACCTATCTCGAGAGTCCTTTTGGTAATTTGTCTTGAGACATGAGAGCTTTGCTCTCTATTCTAATGATATTACTTGCAATACATGGTTTCTCTTGCAAGACATTTCTTTTGTTTTTCAACGGATGGTCTTTTTTATGATCATGGATTTCGCTCTTTTTTTCATTCCTGCTTTTCTTTGCATTTTTTTTTTTTTTTTTTTTCATATGGGCATTGGCCTTTCTTTTTACCAAGTACACTACTTTTTCATGCCCCCTAGTTTTCATTCTCTTTTGAGTAACTAGGACTCTCGAGTGGCATTTACAAACATTACCAATATTTTCAATTTTGTTGGTAAATCATATGCCTTACCCCAGTGTGGGGAGATAATCATCACCTGGGGTTATGGAAGAATTGTATAAGGCTCAAATTGGCTAAGCAAGGGATAATTGTGTTTGTGGTAGTGAACGGAATGCTCTTCGTCACTTCAGGATGCTTCGAGTTTCGATAAGAAATCACCTGAAGTTAGCATGAGAAGATTGATGTAAGTGAAAGCAATAAAATCTTTCTTAATCTTTTGCTCCATAATTTTCAACCAAGACCCCCTATTTTGCCCCCAATGTGGGGTTGTTCTTGATAAGGTTATTTTAGAAATGCTCCTATTTAGCTCAAAGTGGCTTGCAAGGGATATCAATAGTGTTTAGGATTGAGAAAGAAAATGCCTTTATTATTTCAAACTATGTATTCACTATGAATGAACCCTCTGCCTTAGGACATGGTTCTTTTCACTCAATTCTCTCAGAGAGTGTATAAGGACGTGTTTGGCAAAAAGGTTGCCTCTTATCATTTTAGGCACTACCACTGGAATATTTAACATTCCTTTTCAGGTTTTCCAAAACCCACTTTAGTTAAATTCTCTACTCCCGCGCACTGCAAACAGAAAAGTCGCCATTATTTCAAATAGAAACATCAATCTCATCAGCATATGACATAAGAAAACGTATAGTTTACTTTTATCCAGAGAGATGAGCAATCAAAATTTGTCAGACATCACTTATATGCATTCATGTTGAACGAATCAGCATCTTTAATCCCATCAATGTATAGCCAATATTCAGGACAAATACAAGCACTTCCAGCATATGCAACATCAATATGGAACCACATCCCATTTCTCTTAGCAACTATTGCTAGTGTAAACAGGGACTAACTGCTGTTGAAGAACTTGTACCAACCTTGAATGAATCGGCGAATGATTGAAGACCGTCGCTGCCGTCAACACTATCTGAGCCCTAAACTCCAAGCTCCTCGACTAGCCATTCCAGCAAGTCAAATCCGACACGCGAAACAGAGCCAAGAGAAAATGTTCGAGGTCAGAGGGGGTGAACAGGAGAGAGAAACCAGACGCCAAAAACTTAACGGATCGAGAGAGAGAAAGAGAGCTCACCGTCGAGCGAGCGATAGAGCCGAGAGAGAACCGGTTAAGCGCCTTGTCGCCACCGTTGTTGTCGTCACTACCAATGTCGCCAATTAGTCTCAGAGCTCAATCCTTGGAACTGAGCCGGAACCCCAAATTTAGAGGGAGAATGAGCGATCAAGAGAGAGTCGGATCCAGCAAGCTTCCGCACCTCCGATCGCGCCAATAAAGGAAAACCCTAACTGATCGAGCTCCAACCGAGAGAAAGCACTGATCTCCGACCGCTGATGTCACCGCCTTTGGATCCCTACCATCGGAATCAAACTGATATCTCCAACAACTTGGCGCGATTCTGAGTCTCGCACCACGAGTTCCTCGATCAACAGTTGCTCCGTCTTCTAGAGTTGATCGGAAAGAGAGAGTCTCCAATCATGAGGATGCCGGATCCAGCGCGCTACTTCTCAAGAAAAGCACGGCGAGACTTGGAGGCGACCGTCGAGGGAGGGAGCGGAGCCATGGCCGGCGCCGAGGGGTTCTTCGTCGGCCTCCGCGATGGGGAAGAGATAGAGAGAGAGGAGGTTGTTACGGCCGAGCCCCGAGAGAGAGATCCAGAGAGAAAAGAAAAGCGATAGTGAACCGCGTGCGAGAGATCCTCCGTTTTTTTTTTTTTTTAGAGAGAGAGAATGCTAGAGCCCCCCCCACGTCCGAATGGCCCCCTCCTTCCTTATTCTATTATTTTTCTTTCTTTTATTTTTTCCTTTTCTCTTGTTTTTCTTTATTTCTCTCCTTTTTTCTTTTTTTTTTTTTCGTTTTCCTTATTTCTAATTTTTTTATCTTTTCATTTCAATTTTTTATTCATTTTTTTTATTTTTTTTATTTTTACAAAATAGTTGTTTAAAATGTCGACGAAAATTTCGGGTGTCGCATGTATAACCCAGAAATATGCACTTCCTCGCCCTCGGCTCGAGCTTACCATCACTCACATGAGCATACGTAAGACATCCGAATATATGTAATCCGGAATAATCAACAGGTTTTCCCGACCAAACTTCCTCAAGAGTCTTCCACTCGATAGCAGATAATTGAGATCAATTAACCAGGTAACTTGCCATGTTCACTGCTTCGGCGCAAAATTCCTTACCAAGTTCTGCATGCAAAAGCATGCATCGAGCTCGCTCAAGCAAAATTCTGTTCTTCCATTCTGCCACATCATTCTCATTGTGGTGTCCTAGGTACTGTGCAATGTCTCACAATACCTTCTTTCTCACAGAACTCGGTAAAATCTTTACCACAAAACTCCATGCCATTATCGATTCTCAGGCACTTGATTTGTTTATCTGACTGCTTCTCAATCAATGCTTTAAATTTCTTAAACCGATCAAACACATCATATTTGTGCTTCAGAAAGTATACCTATACCTTCCTCAAATAATCGTCGATAAATGTCAACATTTATCAAGCACCTCCTTTTGAAGGAATTGAATACAAGCCCCAGACGTCTGAGTGAATATATTCAACTGGTCGCTTGGTCAAATGAATAGCTGTAGTAAACTTAACTCAATGCTGCTTCCCAAAGATGCAGTGCTCACATAAGTCCAGCTTCGCTGTCTTTTGACCCTTCAATAACCCCCTTTCACTCAGTATCATCATACCTGCCTCGCTCATATGCCCTAAACGCATACGCCATAATTGAGTCAAGTTCCAGTCACGGTCTCTCCCAATAGATGATAAAGAGTATTCACTTTCTTCCCCTTCACCACTGTCATGGCACCTCGAGAGATCTTCAGTACTCCACCTTCAGCGATGTACCTACACTCGATGTGATTGAGTCCCAAGAGAAATAAGGTTCTTCTTGAGCTCCGGTACATGCCTCACATCTCGTTAATGTGCGCACCACCCCATCGTGCATCCAAATCCGAATTGTCCCTATCCCCACAGCCCTACGGACTACGTTATTCCCCAAAAGAACCCTACCACCATCTGTAGTTTGGTAAGTAGTAAACCAGTTCTTATGAGGCGTCATATGATAAGAACAACTCAAATCTAGCACCTGTTCGTCTCCTAACGAAATAGCAGTCACACATAAAACAGCTTCTGCATCACTAGTGCTCCCCTCAACAATGTTTGCCACACTTCTTATGGCATTCTTCCTACCAGTTTTATTCCTCCGCTTTGGACAATCTCTCCTAATGTGCCCCTCCTCGTGACACTCAAAGCACTTCACGCGTCCCTTGGACTTTCTATTGCGTGATTTTGATTTGCTTTTACCTCTGCTGCTACTCAGCCTTCGATGTTGTTCTTTACGCCGAATCGTCAACGCTTGTGCTAGTCCTTGCGCTAGACCATCATCTCGCAACTTTCTCTGCCACTCCTTAGAGCATAAGGCGAACTTTACCTCTTCTGAGGTAATTGTAGTACGCCCCTACAATAGTGAATCAGTAACGTGCTCCCATGACTATGGTAAAGAGGCTAACAACATCATGCCCTGTTCTTCATCATCAAGTATCTTACCGACGTTCTTCAAATCCATCATGAGTTTATTAAATTCATCTAGGTGGGTCATCATGCCCTGTTCTTCATCATCAAATATCTTACCGACGTTCTTCAAATCCATCATGAGTTTATTAAATTCATCTAGGTGGGTTCTGATAGATGTACCTTTAGTATATATAAATTGAAACATCTTCTTCAACATGTACAAACGATAGTTCAAACCTTTCTTCACATAGAGTGCTTGAAGTTTTGCTCATAATGCTGTGCATCCTTCTCCTTAGCAACCTCTATTAAAACCTCATCCGACAAATTTAACAGGATTGTACTCTTTGCTCTTTCCATTAGCTCGCCCTCTCGAAGCTTTCATTATAATTGGCAACTCATCTTCACCATCCAAAGTGCCTTGGCCAAACCTTGAGTTGTCAATAAGGCCCGCATCTTGATACTCCATAACACAAAGTTGTTGCTCCCGTTAAACTTCTCAATTTCAAATTTCCTCTCATACATAATTGCAATAACCGATTTTCCAAATAATAATCAGACAAGCAAAAGCTCCAAATCACAATCAAGAAATCTTATCCCAAGCTCTAATACCAATTGTTGTAATATATTACGCGGAAACGACAGGATCTTGCAATTTACGTCAACGCGAAATCACCAAAGAAATAAACGAGAAAATAATAAGGGCACCAGAAATTTATGTGGTTCAATCCAAGTATCGGTACCTACGTCCATGGGGAGAGCCAGCAGCAAATAATCTACTATAATTGGATAATCGTGTTTACAATCGCTCACACGCTCAAGTGTTTCACACACCTAGATTAAACCATAAACCCAAAGTGTTTATAAATAAACAATTCACTTGGATATAAACTCACTACACTAAATTACTACGCGTTCAAGCTCAAAAAAGAAATGCTCTATGTTCGCCGAAAAACAAGAACTCCAACGTCTTTTTTTTTTTTTATGTATGTATGGCTTCGCTTCTATGGACATGCTTCTCCTTCCTCTTCGTAGGGTTTCATGTCCACTTTTTCCAGGAAAAAGTAATGCCTTTTATATGTGTGCGTGTGTGCCCAAGAAGTCAAAGTCTTGACCTGGGCCCACCAACTTTTGGCTCCACGTACGAAGGCTTCCTTCTTCAATGGGAAGTGGGACGCTGCAGAAGGTGAAGGAAGAAAAACCTTCCTTTTTCTTTATCTCCCTTAAAGATAAATAGAAAATAAAATATAGAGTGTGCCCCTTTTTTTCTTCTATTGTATTTCCTCTTTTGTAAACCTTCATGGAGTCCCACGAACTTCCTCATCCAAGCGAATTGTTTTTTGCAAACGCTCAAACTCGAGACATAATTTAACATTTACGATGAAGGGCCCGCCACTTCGCAATCACGATATTGCGGAATCGGAGTTCATCCACTTCCTCATCCAAGTCAATGGTATAAATTGATTTATGTCTTGAAGTTTTGCGATAATGAAAGCAGCCTTTAAATTAACCAAAATTGATGAACACAAGGACATAGACGGGTAAATCCATCGACACAAACCTAGGTGAGATCATAGTAATGGGTAAACCTCCGTGTGAGATCATATTAATGATGCCGACACCATTCAAAGAAGATATTATGCTACATCAAATATTAGACCCACGCTTGCCAATTCTGTGACATCCTGATTTTCGACTCTGTCCCAATAATGTGAATTGGGCTTTTCATCGACATGCCTATAGTCTTTTTTTCTCTGAGCTGATCACTCACGAAATAACTAATCTATCAGGTAAAGCCGTTAAGGAATATAAATGCAACTGACTTGAGAATTCAACTAGAAATCGACTGCTCGATTGTGCTAATCTGCAAGAGTTAATACGGCTTCGTTAAAATCACTTAGAGACTGGAGATAGGTCGATTTGGCAGAGGCATGTAATTAAAGTATGGATGATTCCACCTGATTGCAAAATTCTTGTCGAACGGCACTAAACCAATTTTTCTATCGATTTTGTACCCTATGCCCGTAATTGAAACATTGAGATTTTTACAACCATCGAGAGTCGCCTATGAGTCAAAGATGCACAATGTGGATGGAAAATAATCGACCACGAGTCAATTGGGCTGAAAATTCCTAAAAGCTACCCAAGAGATTAGGTCAGGCTAAAATCGCGTCCGGTTGAAATTAACCACGAAATTGAACCCGGTTTCAGGAATCGAAAGTTCTAGCGTGTCACGATTTATTTTAGGAACATCGACTCATCCTTCGAAGAAATTTCGGCAAGCCCAGATTTTCGGCGAAAAATCAAAATTGGGCGATTTTGAACCGGGAAATTTGGATGGACCAAATTGGATGCATTTTTAGCCTCCAAGTTGGATCAAATGGTGATGGGAATGCAAGAAATTGGTGTGGGCTCCTAAATTGGTATTATTGGCCATTGAAAGATGAACAAAGACAATCAACAGTGCTTGAGATTTTGGAACCTAACGTCGCTTTCAGTCATCTAAAGTTAGCAGACCCAAGTAACGCATTTCCCGCAAAGTCAACTGAAGAATAATGCTTAGACCAAAAAAAAAAAAAAACTAACGAATAATGCTAAGCAACTTCCTGTTCACATTCTAGAGAGCTGAGACATATGCCCCCATCTCAAAGAAATTATGATTTAAGACTCGTCTAATTAAACTAAGACAAATTTGTATCTATATCTATCTAGGATTACTATCAACTGCAAAATCTATGTAATTTTTTTTCTACACACCGTGCATCAATTACTATTACTAAAACAACCCACATCAACCTTGATTGACACATGATGTGTAAACAGCATGCGGCATGCATAGAGTATCAAAATGAACCGTCGGATCTATTCCAACACCATACTTTTTAGAAGAGATTCGGAGGGAAGAAAAAGGGTTCTAAAAAACACAACTGTGTTTGGATGGAGAAGAAAAGATGGAAGGTAATGATTAGGAGGAGGGATCATGAGATATTATGAGGGATTGATCCGGTGATTTCATGTATATTCTAAAACCAAGTGAAAGGATTCGTAGGTATTTAAACGGATTTGTGCATTACTCAATAAATTCATTCTTTTTGCTCACTTGCAAGACTATTCTATTTCTATTTATGAATATATAAAAGGCTATTCACATCACAATGCACCCTTTTTCCTACCTCTTTAATCGCTTTTATCTTAACAACCATATAACTCAATCCCTTCAAATCCTTTCTTTCTCTTTTTTTTTTTTTTTTTCTTATAATTATCTAAATCCCATTTTTTCTTTCTTTCTGATCATCTCATCCCAACAAATGTGAATTTAAAAAATAAAGAGAACTTCTCTCTTCATACACGGGCACAAAAAAAAATATGTGGGGGGCGTATCAAGAAAAATAGGAACGAGGCAGCGATTCATGTTGGAACACTAAAGCACCAGAGATATCTGAGCAGAACTTCGTCTTCCTCGAACTTTCATGGACCATGCGGTAGACCAGTCTAGAAATGGCGACCGACACTGTGAACTTTGGTCGTTCTTTCATCCTTCCACCATGGGTTGGTCCTCCCTCAAATATTCCCACGGAGCCCATGTCTTACGAGTGGTACTATCAAATGTTTGTTTTACTATGGGAAGAAAATTACGGGGTTTCGATTCCATCACACCCACCTTCCGTCAATCTCTCTCCCCCAGATCTAATCTTGACAAAAAGTCGTCGTCTGTTTTGGAGGCTCCGACTTCTTGCAACGTCCATAGCAGTCCATAGCAGTCAGATTGCGAACTACTCAGTAGCATCCGTAAGATTTGTTTATTTAGGCTCCGTTCGTTTCACGGAAAATGACTTCTAGGAAAACGTTTTCCGGATTTTCTGATGTTCGTTTCACGGAAAATAAACTACTCAAGGAAAATGTTTTCCATCATTGGAAAAAACAACGTTCAAAGATGAGGAAAAAATTTTCCACTTTCGAAAAGTGGAAAACATTTTCCATAACCTCTTCCACCTTGCTTCTTTTCATCAACACATTTTTGTTTTATTTTTATGCTTTCTTTTTATTTTTTTTTTTTTCCTTTTCTTTTTTTTCTTTTCTTTCTTTCCTTTTCATCTTTCTTCCTTACAACGGTCGCCGGCCACAGCGGCAACCAGCCACAACCACGAGCCAGCTCGAGCTCCCCCAGCCGGCGAGGCTCCGCCTAGCCCAACTGGGGGAAGCCGACCTCGCTCGAGCCCGGCGACCTCGAGCCTCGCTAGATCGGGCGAGGTGGAGCCTCGCCAGCCTAAGGCAGAGCTCTGGCCTCGCTAGATCCGGCAAGATGGGCGGGACTCGAGCCTCGCCCAAGCTCGCCAGGGTTCGCTAGGCTCGAGGAGCCGCGAGCTCGCCGACCTAGCGGCGACGCTCAGGCTCCCGATCCAGCGAGCCCGAGCTCCGCCGCTAGATCCGGCAAGCTCGTAGCTCACTAGAGCCCAGCGAACCTCCGACGAGCTCGGGCAAGATCGGCCGAGCCTCGAGCTCGCGGATCTAGCAACCAAGTCTTGGTTGGTCGCCGGGCAAAATGGGGCCATTGTCAAGCGTGCGGCGGCGGAGGAAGGAGGAAGGAGGAGGAAGGAAAAGAAAAAGGAAAAAAAGAAAAGGAAAAAGAAAGAAAAATAATAAAATAATAAAAATTTCGATTTTTTAAAAATACAAATAATTAAAATTCATTTTTTTAAGATATATAAAATATAAAACTAATTTTTGGTCAATTAAAAATATTAAAATTTGATTTTTTGATAATTTTTTCCAAATAATTAAATTAGCTAACAAACGGTAGAAAATGTTTTCCACTCAAAGTTCAAGTTTAAGCCGAACACTAGAAAATATAGTTATTTTCCTGGAAAATGACTTCTGGAAAATATTTTCCAGAAATGGCCCATTTTCCGCGAAACGAACGGACCCTTAGAGTCATCGCGACGGCAAATGCAGGATGGAGTCGCAATTCTCTTTTCTCACCTTGAAATCCTCTTTGCCTTATGAACAGGAGGATCCTATCGGATTCGTCCATTGAAAGTCCAAGACATTCATCAATCATAGGACTCACGTAGAGCAGAAATTTTTGAAATCTGCACCATTCGTTTGACGTTGTAAGGTAAAGATTCTTCTGGATTTTTATAGCCCTTGTGGCTGCATCCTTCTTCAGCTAATTGCTAAGCAGACTTTGAGTTTGAGCCATGTTGTTCAAGATTCTTGCTGTGCTCTCTCTGCTACCAGTTTTGGCTTACGGTCAAGAGACCAATTTTGTGTACAACGGTTTTCGATCGGCCAATCTGAGCCTTGATGGGATCGCAGGGGTCACCTCCAATGGCCTCCTGAAGCTGACCAACGAAACCAAACAGCAGAAGGGCCACGCCTTCCATCCCGAGCCTGTCCAGTTCAAGAACTCGCCAAATGGCTCCGTCTACTCCTTCTCCACCGCTTTTGTCTTTGCGATTCGACCTCCGTATGCCACTCTGAGCGGCCATGGGATCGTCTTTGTGGTCGCGGCCCAGAGAGGCCTCCCCGGGTCCCTGCCGAGCCAATACCTTGGCATGTTCAACGAAATTGACAACGGCAACTCCACCAATCATGTGTTTGGGGTGGAACTCACACGATCCTGAGCAGCGAGTTTGATGACATCGACGATAATCATGTTGGAATCGACTTGAACGGCTTGACATCAGCAAACTCAACTCCGGCGGGGTATTATGCAGATGGTGGGGAGTTCAAGAACTTGGCTCTAATCAGTGGTGAAAAAATGCAAGTTTGGGTGGACTACAATGGAACTGAAAAGCGGATCGATGTCACATTGGCTCCAATCAATGTGAAAAACCGCAGACCCCCTTTTGTCTCTTAGGCAGGATCTCGCGTCAGTTATCAACGAGAACATGTATGTTGGCTTCTCATCATCGACCGGTTCAGTCAACACTTCTCACTATGTTCTGGGGTGGAGCTTCAGGGTAAATGGAAAGGCTGAGGCACTTGCCCTGTCCCGACTTCCCAAGCTTCCTCAGGTCGGTAAAAAGGATACGTCGAAGGTACTGACTATTGGGCTACCATGGATGGTTCTTTTCCTCTTATCGATCCTGATCTTTAGCGTAGTTTACGTGAAGAGAAGGAGACGGAAATTTGCGGAGGTGCTCGAAGATTGGGAGAGGGACTACGGCCCGCACCGGTTCAAGTACAAAGACCTTTATATTGCGACAAAAGGATTCCAGGAGCAAAAGCTGTTAGGGACTGGGGGGTTCGGTCGGGTCTATAGAGGAATCTTACCCACATCGAACATAGAGATTGCAGTGAAGAGGGTCTCACATGAATCTAGACAAGGTATGAGAGAATTCATAGCGGAGATCATCAGCGTCGGTCGGCTACGTCACCGCAACATAGTGTCGCTCCTCGGTTACTGCCGTCGGAAAGGGGAGTTGCTCTTGGTTTACGACTACTTGCCCAATGGGAGCCTCGACAGGTACCTCTATAACCAACCAAAGGTCACCCTAAATTGGAGGCAAAGATTTAGGGTGATCAAAGGAGTGGCATCTGGACTGCTTTATCTGCACGAAGGCTGGGAGCAAGTAGTGATCCACAGGGATATAAAGGCGAGTAACGTCTTGCTAGATGCTGACCTAAATGGAAGACTTGGAGATTTTGGGCTTGCGAGACTATACGACCACGGAACCGATCCTCAAACGACTCACGTTGCAGGAACAATTGGTTATCTCGCCCCGAACACATGCGAACCGGCAAAGCCACTAGGAGCACAGATGTGTTTGCATTCGGAGTGTTTTTGCTTGAGGTCGCCTGCGGGAGAAGGCCGATCCACAGTCGAGATGCGGAGGACACGATATTGGTGGACTGGGTATTTTCTTGCTGGGACAGAGGTGCCACTCTCGAGGCCAGAGATCTGAAGTTGGGGGCGGAGTTTGTGGAAGAAGAAATGGAGTTGGTTCTGAAACTCGGGTTGATGTGTTCCCAACCCGAGCCGCTGATGAGGCCTAGCATCCGTCAAGTTTTGCAGTACTTGGAGGGCGATATTCAAATGCCGGAGTTGTCCATCGGCAGCAGGTTAACATTCGGTCATCACGGAGGTTTTGATGATTTGGCTAGGTCTCCGTCCTCCATGGAAAAGGCATCTCAGCAATCATATTCTGTCGTAGAATCGATTCTCTCGGGGGGGCGATGAGCCTCATATTTTTAGTTTCTCATCTTATTCAATGGCAGCCTGGCCATTTACATACATACATACTTTGGGCCCTTCATTGCACCCAAATCCAAAGCCCACTTCACTGTGCTTGTTCTAATGTGAACATCCATAACTTCCTATGAATTTCCGGAATAATTATCCAGTCGATCGTAAACCTATTATATTATATATCAATTCGACTCTAAGCTCTTTTTAATTTTATCAATTTGGTTCTAAAATTTTTTTCACAAATTCTAATGTAATCATTTTGGCTAATTCTTGCTGGGAATTGCTGACATGTCGATGTGCAAATTGATGGGAATGATTGTTTTGGAATTCTGCTTAGAGGTTTAGAACTAAATTAGGAAAAATTGAAAAGTTTATGATTGAATTAATGTCCATACAGTACAATAAGTTTATGATTGATTTGAGTACTTGGTAACGAGGATAATAATAAGTTATGATGTAATTCATGCCTTTAGCTAGGGGCTTAAGGATTCAAAGCAAGAGATTTTGAGTTTGATGTTGACCCCCCTCATCCAAGTCATTCCCATTCATTCACGAGGTTCTCTTATTTATTTGTTGTAGACTTATCGGAGTCTTTTGCTCACGTGTATCGATTTTGCATGCATCAAGCGATATCGTGATGCTGACCCTCAAATTTATGGTCGAAGCGTAATAAGAATGACAGTTTTTGTCCAACTTGGAGGAAAGAAGAAATGCAATGGTCATCATATAGCATTTTGAGCTGTCTATCCCCAATGATTAACTTATTGATAAAACCTCTCCTATTGTAGGAAGCGTTGGTGGAGCCATCTTCCAAAAACTCAACACCTATTTGCTCTTCGAAATGGTTTGACCACTACATTTTAGAAGAGTCATCACTTGTCATGACATGCAACCATTTGTCATGATGCATCGGGAAAGAAGACCCTATTGAGCTTGACTCTAGTCCGACTTTGTGAAATGACTTGAGAGGTGTAGGATAAGTGGGAGCCGGAAACGGCGAAAGTGAAATACCATTACTTTTAACGTTATTTTACTTATTTTGTGAAATGGAGGCGGGGCAATGCCCATTCTTTTAGAACTAAGGTCCGCGCATACGGGCCGATCCGGGCAGAAGACATTGTCGTAGGAGTTTGGTCATGGGGCAGCATCTCGTTAAAAAGATAACGCAGTGTCCTAAAATGAGCTCAACGAGAACAGAAATCTCATGTAGAACAAAAGGGTTGTCGCGACCTACCCTCAGGGGAGGGAATAGGTTTAGGGGTATGGCCTAAAAGACATGCGCCTAAGGCCCATGATTAGGCGTGGCTCTTCCAAGCCCATACCTCGCGTGACGTTGGGATATTCTTAACAAATTTTGCACAAAAGGAGTCGCCACTAGCCTATTGGGGTCGGCTAGAAACCAAGTGAAATACGAGAGTATACCTCACTTCCTACACCACTAGAGAATCCAAGTTCGGGGACTTGATTACACTAATTAATCAATTAGTGCCCTTTCGGTACCTAATCTTGTTCATTTTGAAAGAATGGATTTTTGTCGTGCGGTTTGAATTGATTTTATACATATCCACTAACATGTGAGGTGATCATGCAAGTGCGCAATCATTTAAAGTAACAATCATAGCTACCAAGATCATAATTGCAGTAAAATTAACACATGCCACTAAGCAATTGCAAACATAATTAAACAGGTAAATTAAACATGCAATTTAATCAATATATGGGCAAATAAAGGCCTAATTACACTATAAAGGCAATACATGACCATTCCTAATCAAAACCTACATTTTTTGGATTTTCGAAATTTTTTAATTTTTTTAAATTTTTTAAATTTTTAATTTTTTAATTAATTTTCTTTTAAAAAATATATTATAACAATTAACATAGAGGAGTGGCGAGAAATGAACGTTCCAGACAAGCAACCCATTCACAATTTCCCCAAAAAGAAGAAGAAAAGAACCCAAAGCCCATTATAAACTTAAGCTTAATAAGCCCAAATATCAGAAAAAGCCCCGAAGCCTAATAAACCTAGGTGAGTCCAGCAAGCCAATAATTCAGCCCACGGCCCACTTTAATGCCGACCTATTTTCTCCCGAACGTCTGCCCCTTTCTCCCAGAACTTTGACCTCTTCGTGGAACCATTCCCGAACATTAAACTCTCTTCTTCCTCTCTTTTTCTATTTCAACGTTAGGCTCAAAGGAAAACACTAAAGAGAACTTCATTCGTAGACAAGGATCTCAAGACATTAAACGAACGCTCACAGTTATTTTCTACTGCCTTGAGCACGGCAACAACCAAGAAACATGCATCCAAAGAAAGTTCGGATTTGGCCATGACAACAACAAAATCTGAATAAAATCATGTTCCATGATCCATAAAGGATTCCTTTTATCATAACAGGAACATACTCATTCTAAATGATTTGAAAATCACGGTTAAACCCACGTTGACTTAGTTCAAGTGTTTCATCAAACATGTAGTGAGCACTGACTTAAGGGGAGAGGATATCAACCAATTTTTAGGACCCGCTCGCATCCAGACCCAGGAAATCACCAAGAAATGCTCAGCATCAAATAAATCGACTCGGTTGGACTGGAAAACTCAAGGATCAGAGGAAACTCGCCCAACTATCTATCACTAAAACAGGGCAGTGCAAAAAGGTTCGTGTGGACAAGTTTCTGTCACAAAACCCCTACTCGGCTCGAAGACCGCGGCGCGAGAGCCGGTTCGAGACGAATCGAACCTCGGTCGGCCGCCTCGCGATGTCTCCGAGCCGAGATCCTCGGGAACGACCGGTTGAACTGAAAGGAAACTCACCGTAAATGCAGAGGTTCGGGAACGAGAAGTCGCGTGCTCGAAGGCCTCGGCAATTGGCGTCAAGGGTTGGCCAGTGACGCTCGACCCAGGCAACTTCTGGCTCTCTCGCTCTTCGTCTCGCTCTAACTCTCTATCCCTCTCTCCATTTCTCTATCCTTCTCTCTCGGTATTTCTCTCGGCTTTTTTCTTCGCTCCCTGTGCTGCTGGGGTCCAAAGGTTGCAGCGGCGATCGACGGCTCATCGGCCGCAGCTAGACGTTCTGGGCTCCTCAGCTCCTTCTTCGACCTCTTTCCTTCCTTTCCTCCTAGTTTTCCTCCGTGTTTCGCTCCTTCCCGTGTTTTTTTTTTTTCTCTCTCGCACTCCCGCCTCCTCTTTTTTTGGTTCCAATTCCCCTTCGGTTTTATCTCGACCAGCAAGTGCACATGGCCTTTGCAACCGCTGCCAGCTTGCCGGCCGGATCGCACCCCCAACCCGCGGATCACGCCGCTCGCCTGCCACCGATCCTCTGCTGCCCCTGTTTTCACTGCTCTCCTACTGCTCTATCTTCTGCAAGTCTTCGAGCGAAGACCAACAAAAGGGAAGAAGGAAGGGTTGGGCCGAGGTCGAAAGAGAAAGGAGATTGGGCTAGGCCCAGTGCGAGGGGAAGAAAAGAGAGGGGCGGGTCGGGCCAAGGTCGAAAATCCAGCCCAACCTGACCATTTTCGTTTCGAATTTTTTTTTTAATAATAACCCTTTTTTTGTGACTAATTCCTAACCTTTAACACTACTTTAAATTAATTAATTTAGATGAAATTTAGGTGTCAACAAGGGTAAAAGCTCATTTGATTCTAATTTCCAGTACGAATACGAACCATGAAAGTGTGGCCTATCGATCCTTTAGATCTTCAGAATTTGAAGCTAGAGATGTTAGAAAAGTTACCTTAGGGGTAACTAGCTTGTGGCAGCCAAGCGTTCATAGCGATGTTGCTTTTTTATCCTTCGATATCGACTCTTCCTATCATTGTGAAGCAGAATTCACCAAGTGTTGGATTGTTCACCCACCAATAGGGAACGTGAGCTGGGTTTAGACCATCGTGAGACAAGTTAGTTTTTACCCTACTAATGATAGTGTCACAATAGTAATTCAACCTAGTACGAGAGGAACCATTAATTCGTACAATTGGTCATCGCGCTTGGTTGAAAAGCTAATGGCGCGAAGCTACCGTGCGCCTGGATTATGACTCGAACGCCTAAGTCGAATCCGGGCTAGAAGTGATGCATAAGCTCATCGCTCAATTGCCGACCTACAATAGGGGACTTGTTCCCCCAAGGGCACATGTCACTGGTGAAGCCCGTGCGGTGGATGAACCGTGTGGGCCCCTTGAAGCACATTTCCTATTGAGCGACAAGTAGAATCTTTGCGTACGACTTAAATATGCAACGGGGTATTGTAAGTGCCGAGTGGCCTTGCTGCCACGATCCACCGAGATTCAGCCCTTATCACTTCGATTCGTCCCTCCCCCCAACTCCTAACTCCACAACCAAAAAAAATTCCTCTTCCCCGAACTGAGCTCGAGGGTCGCCATCCTCCGTGAGGCCTCGCCGATTCCTCTTAAGTCCCAAGCACTCGAGTTCACACCCACGGCTTGTGTGTGCGCCCATGACTTGTGCTTAGCCGACTTGCCATGGCTTGAGAGCATACACCAACCACCGCTCAATCGTTCCTAGGTTAATGTTGCCAAGTCTGCCTTGGTAAGGTTTGTGTCGATGAAATTTTGGATTTACGAAAGACAAACAACTTACCAATAAGTTTTTTTTTTTTTTTTGTAAAAGTTGTTCGTCTTTCGTAAATCCAAGAATTTCACCGACACAAACCTTACCAACCAATAAGTTATTTTTTTCTTTTTGGTAAAAGTTGTTCGTCTTTCGTAAATCCAAGAATTTCACCGACATGGCTTTCTTTGCCGTGTCTTGAGCGCAAATGACTCCTAGTGAATGCCGATTGATCTTGCATCATGTGGATCGATCCCCCACCAAGCGAATCGATCGTGATCCGTGGCCTTGGTCGTGTGGATTGATCATGGATCGATCCCGGTTGGTTGAGATCAATCGTGGTCTAAGGCCTTGACCATGTGGATCGATTCCATCCACCATGCGGATCGATCCCGGTCAAGCATGATGGATCGTGGTCGAGGGCCTTGGACGTGTGGATTGATCCTTGCATCAAGCGGATTGATTGTGGATCGATACATGCACCGTGCGATCGATCGTGGATCAACCCTACACCGTGCGACCGACACATGCACCATGCGGATCGATCTCGGTCGAGTGGGATCGGTCCTCGCACCATGCGGATCCATCGTGGATCGATCCCCGATTAAGTGGGATCGAGTCCCTACACCGTGCGGATCGATCCATGCACCATGCATCGATCTTGGCCGAGCAGATCGGTCCATGCACCATGCGGATCGATCCCGGTCGAGCGGATCAATCTCGCACCATGTAGATCGACCTTGCATCGTGCGGATTGGTCCCTGCACCATGCGGATCGATCATGGTTCGACCCATGCACCGTGTGGATCGATCTCGGTCAAGCGAGATCAATCTCGCACCATGCGTAGAATCATGGATCGATCCCGGGTCGAGCGGGATCACCGTGGTCAAGGGCCTCGGCCGTGCGGATTGATCCACCGCATCGTGCGAATCGATCCCGGTCAGCGGGATCGATCGTGGTCGAGGGCCTCAGCCATGTGGATCGATCCATGCACCGTATGGATCAATCGTGGATCGATCAATGCACCATGTGGATCGATTGTGGATCAATCAATGCACCATGCGGATCGATCCTAGTCGAGCGAGATCAATCCCTACACCGTGAGGATCGACCTTTGCATCATGCGGATCGATCCATGCCATGGACGATCCCGGTCAAGCGGATCGGTCCCCACCGGCGGATCGATCTTGGATCGATCCATGCACCGTGCGGATCGATCATGGATCGATCCCGGTCGAGCAGATCGATCGTGGTCGAGGACCTTGGCCATGCGACCGATCCATGCACCATGCGGATCGATCGTGTATCGATCCTGGTCGAGCATCGATCGTGGTCGAGCCTCGGCCGTGCGGATCGATCCATGCACCATGCGGATCGATGAGTGTATCGATCCCGGTCAAAGCATCGACAGTGGTCGAGGGCCTCGGCCGTGTGGATCAATCCATGCACCGTGCGGATCAATCGTGGATCGGTCCTGGGTCGAGTGGGGACCGATCGTGGTCAAGGGCCTCGGCCATGCGGATCGATCATGGATCGATCCCGGTCGAGGGCCCCCGGCCATCGATTCCTACACCATGCGGATTCGTTGTGGATTGATCCGGATCGATCATGGATCGATATGGGAAATTGTTTGCTTTTTCCTCCTTTAAAAATCCCCTCGGAAAACCAGCGGATTGGGGAGGGGCCCCACCAGCGGTTGGGCGTTTCGACGGTCCGGTTTCGCCGTGCGGGTGTCGGATTCTATGCCCACGCTAGGCTCCATGCGACCATTTTCTGACGTCAGCTCCCCGTCATTATCTTTTCCCCCAGCCGATGCCTTGTCCGCCGTGTCGAAAGGTCCCACGAAACGAATATGCCTGCCGCAGCAATTACTGAACTATATTTCTCGATTGTTTAAAAAATTCAGATAATTATCCTCGATCGATATTCACCTTATCGAAACTAAGAGCACAGTCCGTCCTTTTGTATTGGATTGAATTTTCTTTGCAGGTGAACTATTGGGTCGTTATTGTCGTTTATAGACATAGGAGGCATCAAATTCAAAATTCTTCCAAATACCCGTTTACGTATTGAGGGATGTCCACGTGGCATGATTTTGATCTTATTTGAAGAAAATCTCGTCATCAGAAGATTTATTTGGGGAAGATCAATATGTCCTATGCTCTAAGAGTCACTCTATTACTAGTCGGTGGAAGGATCGCTAAAATACATGCTCTTAGTTCTGTTTTGGCTCAAATCGGCTGCCGCCACTGGCCCAGGCGTCGTTCACTGAATGGTGCGCTTTATTATTGTTCTGTAGGGCTAATCACACCACATCATTCCCCACATCACCAAAAAAAATATTTTTCTCTCCCCTCCTCTGTTTTTCCCTTACTCCCTCTCAGTTTTATTCATTTTTTTCTTTCGGCTGCACCGCAACTATTTACGAAGTCGAGTCCATCACAGTCCTCCTCCTCCTCGTCTCTCAAAGCCGCGGCGGTCGCTGCCGTCACCAAGCGCCATGGTGGCACACTGTCTTTTTGTTCCACGGCGAAATCATAGCCAAAGCGAGAGAAAGAGAAGGATCTGGAAATGATCGTGACGGGGCTATGGTGGTCATGGCAGTTGACAGTGCTGGTGCTGACCGTGCTTCCCCCGGCGGCGCCGCGGGACCCGGGGGGGTGGGGGTTGGATTCTTCGCGTCCTGTGCCTCCCTATAAAGCAAGAAGCGACCGACGGGTAATAAAACCATCCTTGAGATTACTACAAATCTACGCCAAATGCGGTGACGGTTGAGATGCTTCCCAAATACCTATACAAGCTGTAACACCCCTTTTTCACGGCTAAAATTGTTGACAAAAATTAAACTGAATAACCATTGAGCTTTTGTTTTTATTCATTGGGCTCAGGTGAGTCATTAAGTTAAGTTTATGGGTGAGTGTGGATCTTTTATTAATTTGAGTTTAAAGTAATTTGGAAAAATATCGATAGACTGATTTTTTAGAACATGTTTTACACAAAGAGTTGATCTTACGGGTTTGGCTCCAAGTAGAATCCTCGGGTTTGGGAACCGAACCGGACCTAGTCTCATTTTCACATTTTGAATCATTGAATCTACTCAATCTTCTTAGGATCGAGCTTTGATTAGAGCAAAGGTTATTACCTGTCAATTGTCAAGTTGAACATAGACCGTTGCTCACGCCTGCTTTTGATAATATCACAATTAATTATTATGTTTCAAAATGAGTTGTTTATTGCACTAGTCTTACTTTTGAAATCCATTAATTTAAACTTATGAGAAATTCCTTTCTTTTCAATGTTTTACGTCAGGGTTGAAGTTTAGAGGTGGCAAACTTCAATCAAGAAGTGAATGATGCATTGGTTTGCACCCTATCCAAACAGTGTAAAATTAAAGAGAAGAGTAGTTGCTTTAATAGAAACCTTATTACATGGCTTTGAAGTTATAAAGAGAAAAAAATTAGGACTAACCTTCCGGGAGGTGCAGCGTAGGATAAAGCTTGCGCAACAGCTTCAAGACGTCGTGATGGTGAACGGTTTCTCCTACTAGACGGATGCACCGGCCACTAGCTGACGGTTTTCAAGAGCTAGAATATGCACGAGTGCAACGTCTCGACGTCAGCAAAAGCGAAATACTTGAAGGGACGTTGAACTCCTGCATTATAGAAGCTTCAATTACTCTGTGAAATTAGAATAAGTGAAGCGCTCTTCACTAGGAGAATCATTAATCACATGGGGATTTTCTTCTATTACATACACAAAATAGGATTATGATTAATTTGCTTATTGATTATTCATCATTTTATTGACATGCGCTGTGAGAAATATTTCACTTTTTGGCAAAAAGACACGATCGATATACTCTCATCAACATCAAAATAAATACTCATTGATGAGGTTGGGTATGATCTCTACTAAGAGATTGACAGTAGGCTACAAGAGAGGGCCAAATCACATGTCCTTGATTTATCACGACCAGGTCGATCCCGTTTCTAGTGAAATCCCAAGCTGCCTTCTCCGCCAAGGTTTTGGAAAGCTGATACCAGAGCTGGAAAAGAGCAAAACCACATCACTGCTATGAAAGAACTCTTGCGCCAGTCATGGACTTAATTGATTGCAACCTGGCACCAATTTGTTCTGCCTCATCTGCCATTCCATAAAAGCATTTTTTTTTTTTTTTTTTTTTTGGATTTTTGACCATTTTTGAAATATAAATCATTTTTTTTTTGGCCCTTTCTGATTTTTTTTTTGAAAATTGTGAGATATTTTGGATTTTTTTCCTAAAAATAATATTTTTCTGATTTCAAGGGTTTGACCGGATGTTTAAACCAAGAGTCTTATAGGGCTCGGGTACCTGCCTTAAAACTCAATATACCAATTTTTAAAAACAAGCCCGAACAAGTCAAAGCCCATTTTCAAATAAAGGAAAAGTCAATCTGTGAATCAGCTACCAAGACCCGACTCCGAGCATGTCTAGCTCCGAATCGTCCAAAACCCTACCCGATTACGCTTAGCGCACCCGACCGCTAAACTCCCGACTCGCGCCTCCCTTTACTTTCTACATCTTCGCGGTGCCCGACGGCCGCGATGAGTGGTGGCGATCGGCTTGGTGTAAGGGATGGCGAGAGAGCTCAAGCCGGCACTGCGAGGTGAGCGCCAGCTTAGCCCATCACGGCGAGATTCACGGCAGTTGCTCCTGGGATGGTGTCAAAGGCAACGCTGATATTGACAAAAGATCGACTCAGGCGGGCAACACTCGATGTGCGTGTCAGTGTGCTGACGACGCTGCTGCTGCAGATGGTGTCGTGGGATGGTAGCACGGACTCAGGGACCAATCAACTCGGTAATGTGGGACAGCGTTGCTGAATGAGCAACTTCACAAGGTGAGCAAGAATGGGCAAGAGTTGCGGCTGGTTGTTGGGGACTCTGGCGATAGGCAAAGTGCCTTTGTCGCCGAGTGACCAACAGCACCTCGACGAGGGCAACGATCGGTAGCAACTTGATGTGGATGGCGCCAGGGGATGGCAGTGGGGTTTTTGGAGGCAACGCCGATGGAGACAGCAACAGCCAGGATGACAACCGTAGAGGAGACATCAATGCAGCTTGACGGCGTGAGGCCTAATCGACCGGGTCGTTGTGGGGTAGAGTTGACGTGGATTATGGGTACGGGTGGCGACAAAACCCACGTGATCAGCTAGCACGTCGGGCGACGGGATGCTGACGGCGCAAGGCCAAACACTCACGCTGCCCGGTGGCAAAGCTCGGTTCCGTGGCCCTCTCCTTCTCTTAGATCCCAACCGATTCTCTCCACCTCAAGCTTCCTCTCTCGCATTTCAGCTTGTGAGTGTTCGCCTCCCTCAAGTCTTCCTGGGAAGCTTTGAAGCTCGCATGCTTTCGATCTCTCTCCGCATCGTGCCCTTGTCCTTCCCCTCGGTGGATTTATTTATAGGGCAAGAGGGAGGCCGATCGATGATGCTTGGCCGCGCCCGCATGCCGACCAGCCTTGGTGGTCGAACCAGCGTCTCCTCGCCCGCCCACTTACTGCTTTGACTGCGCATCTCGTCCACTACCACTCTACCTTTTTGCTCTCCACCATAGGGCCGTCCCAGGGCGTGTGAGTTGCAGCAATGGAAGAAGAAGAAGAAAGAAAGAAAGAAAGAAAGAAAGAAAGAAAGAAGAGG
>CM024565.1:16316662-16799162 GCA_014182515.1 Eucalyptus microcorys
GAGATAGAATCGTTAAAGAAACTTGTCATGGGTCAATGATATAATATTTCCTAACTAAAGCAGCTTTAGGATTTTTCTCAAGTCAGCCTTATCCATACTCGACTTACAATCATCGTAGAGACAAAAGTAGAATCCCAAATTGATTTTGATCGTCCATACAAACAGAATCTTGGTTTCCATAAGTCCTTATTCATACAAGTATGGGGTCAATCCAAATCGTTTGGTAAAATTTTTGTTCCCAGAATTTTTTTGTTCCCGAAAGTAGATTTGGAACGTAATCAAGAATAAAAAAAAAAAAAAGTGTATTCTTGTTCCGGAACAAATCTAAGAATCAAAACTAACTCTTTTTATTATTCTATTTTCTCTTCTTCTCTTTTCTTCTTCTTCATCCCGCCGCCACCGTCCACCGGTCGCCTGGAATTGGTCCGGCGAGCTCGCCGAAGGCTTGCTTGGCCACTAGTGAAACTGTAGATCTCATCCTTGATCTAACAATTTAAATCTTCTACGATCACTACATCATCACGTATATATATAATTACCACATTGCCCTTTTCCAAGGAGTATTCTAGAATACCCTAAGGTTTCAGGAAGCTAGAGGGTTGCTTGCTCATGAATGGGCCACGGTCCTTTGTTTCGAAACTTCTAGAACACATCAATTTATCGGGCTGTGATATATGCCCCCCTCTCTATATATATTTATATATTTATTTGTCGGGCCATAACATATATTTTTGCAAGAGATATAAGTAATTATTTTTTAAAAAAGTTTTTCAAATGATTAATTTTTCGTGAAACAAGCACATTCTCAATCTAGTAAGTATAGGCCTCTAACCTCCATCACAACATAGCAGTTTATGTCCAAAGGCTGTGTTTGATAGTCAAGACAAAATTTAGGATATTTAATCATGCGTTTATATTTGCTCGAGACAAGATTAAATTGGATATAAGAGGGATGTAGCCTGAATAAAATTAATAAGAAAATTATTTTTCTCGAATAACAAACTTCTTAAATTAATAAAATTAAAAAATGCACCAATTTATTTTTTATATTTAATCTTATTTTTATTTATATATTTGAATTTAATTAAATCTTATAATATAAATTCAACACATAGATAAAAATAAATATTTATATTTATTATATATTATAGGTATTTAAGTATTTTAGTTACATTAGTACAATTTACTAATTAATAAAATTTTATTAGAAATGATGGAAGTGGAAAAAAAAATAAAAAAGGAAATAATTAAAAGAGAGAGGAAAAATATGTGAAAAACTATTTGAAACTCGCGCTTTGCGAAAAAATTCGTCAGACACGTGTGCTTGTCAATGAAAATGCTCAGAGGAAATGTATTATAATGACTCTCTTCTTTGCTTTTTTTTAAAAATACATAATCTTTTTACTAACAAAATTTTTCCATAGATGTTGATTTTATTGTGAAAAGAAAAATAAAACATTTGTAAATACTACAAATTGCAAGGATATAAATTACTTTTTCCAATGTGAACATGTACTTTCTCTCAGTGGCTCTTGACGTTGATTCGTACGTTCCTATCATAATTTTCTTAAAAAATCAAAGAGAGAATCGAAAATAAAATTACTAAAACGAAAGGCTTTGGGAAGAAATATCCTTGGTGATGATATGGTTATATATATTTTGCTATATTTCCGAGATCAGGCCCCGTGGGTTTTAAGAGATTGCTAGGCCAGCTAGAAAAAAAGAAAAGTCCTCTTGCAGAGGATTCTTTCAAAACCTAATGATTGCAAGTTGGTTCCTCTTTTATTATTAATCAATAGTTTTAAAGTCACCATTAATTTATTTTAGACAGTTCAGGAGCTGAGTAAAGCACGGGAGGGGGACCTACTCCAGCGAATCAGAAATTTCGAGTTTTGAGACTTGATTATGCGAATATACTAATGTTTGCTATCGGTATATTTTCTTTTTAGAAAAGAACAATGTTTTTTCTTGCAATTTATTTTTGAATTTATTCCTAATATCCAAATCTAAACCAATCCATATTAGGCACAATTAATGCAAAACCTTATCATAATGCCCCGAGGTAAGACCCCTTCAACAATCCTTATAAAAGTAAATACGCTTAAAAACGAGAAATAGAATATGAGTGAGCATCTTATTAATTTCTGATGCAGAACAATTCTAAAGATGGTTTATGACAAAAGTAAGAAAGTAATCTCGACTATCCTAGCATAATTTTTTTTTAAAAAAAAATCTAAAAGATGTTAAACGACAATTGAGGATGCACATTGATGTCAAAACAAAAACTCTATGTCTAGGGTGACTCAAAACTACTTGAATTGTAGTCACGAGTCAAACCGCAAATAGGTCTTCACTGTTTACTATTATTTGTATGTTACAATCACGCGAAAATGAAACTACCTGAATGCTCACGCGGATAGGGTCATCGCAAAGGGGACACCAAGGATCGGCTAGGACAAGCTCGAACGGACAAGAAGTGGACTGATGGTACGCTGTTCAGACCAAAGAGCGGCCTGGACAGCTAGTATTCAACGCACGTTCAAGCCTAAGACTGTCCTTGAAATGTAGTATCTCGAATTTTGCAAACCAGAGTTGCCAGGTAGTAGCACCTTAGTTCCTAGGATCTTCCCAAATTTTAGGTTCAGGTTGTCTATTAGGTGCAAATGATCATGAGCTTATAATCTAGATCAGGTAAACCTATGTTAATTGATAGCTAAATGCCTCGGGCAGTGTTTGGGAAGTCAAACCACCTATGTGCACATGCAAAGGAGCTTCTAACAAAACCTAGAGAGCTAAGGCCCGTGGATCCGGGTACCTGTGGGACGAATAGGCATCTTATGACGCTCTTTGAGCCTCAATGTGTCATTTCAATTTCAGTGAAGTTTATCTCATTTTCAAGCATTTGCCCTTTATTTCCTTTAGATTGAGTGTTCACACCTTCATATTTACTTTTTTTCTGCGTTGTGATTTCGATTTTCCTTAGATCTCTCGCACTTTGCTTTATTTCATTTTAGTTTCTTCGTTTTAGCCAAATTCATAGTTTTCGCACTTTAATTTCGAGTACATTAGATTCCTTGTCATTCAGATTAGTTAATTACTGCATCACTTTTGCTCTCAGGAGCTAGCACGCCTTTATCACGCACATTCACACACCATCAATCTCTAAGAACAATTGCTTTTTTGTAAAAGTTCGATCCCTTTGTGGTCAAGCTAGAATTAGAAGACAAGCTTGAGTTTGTTTGTCCAATTACCTACTTGTCAAATTTGTCTTAGATTTATATCTAACAGGTAGATTGCCAAAATGCCTGCGCATGGGCCGAAGCCAAATATGTGCAGGACATGATTGTGCACCTTCAATATTGCAAAATTGCATCAATCACCCTAATCTGTAAGCTTGAAGGGCAAAATTCAATCATTTGTTGGTTTTAATTTGGTTCACAGGCACTCAATTTCCCTTGTGTATGTAATTTATTTTATACCCCACAGATATTCTATAAGAGACATGCATCAATTAAGTTAGGATAAGAATAGTATCAGTACCATAACTTTTGTACGGTACATACACGAGAACAAAATTGGTGAAAAATCTTTCACTTAAGTATTTATTCTAGCAATTCATCCTACATTGCATTTCAAATTAAATTTTTATCACCACATGACTTTTTTAAAAGAGAGTTAAGTCCAACTTGGATAATCTTTGATTGACGTGGCAAGAAAGGGACGTTGTTTTGGCCATTTCTTCTCCAAATTCAAACCCCAAATTCTAGAAAGAGGAATGCTTTTGCAATAAGCTTGAGCAAGAGAGAGGTTTGATCTTGAGATAGGCAATGGAAATTCAAGCGTATGAGATAGTTGATATGAGCAGTGGACAATTCAGGCTTATGAGATAGCAAAGTGGGGACTAGTCGAATTGGTTTCGGTGAGATTGAGATGAAGACGAGTGTAATAGCATGATGCAAGGAGTAGTGCTTGATTTAGAGGAATTGCAAAGAAATTGTTGGGTCTAGGACATGAATCGCCATGGTCCTTGTCGGAATCCTGCAAATCGCAGAGAAATAAGGTGATGGAGATGTCACATTGGCTGCATTAGGGAAAATTCACCAACATCTTAGGTCTCTTCTCAGCCAATACTCTTTTCTTTTTTTTTTTCTTTTATCCTTCTATTTTGCCGACTCATCTTGTTTCCAATTCAGCCCTTTTCTGATTTTCTATGACCACTCTTCAGCTTTCATAATTATTCAACTCAATTCTCGTTTTCCCCCTTTTCATTGCCTGAACATCTCCTCCAAAACTTTTGCCTCTTTTCAAGCTCGGCTGAGAAAACCATGGCTCAGCCATGGAGAAGAACAGAGAGAAACACAGCATTTGGCGAGCAACAAATCCCTTCCCCCTTTTATTTTTCTATTTTTTTTTTGTATAATTTTGTTATCATATAAGGGCCAAAACGCCGCCGTTTCATTTGGTATTTGTTGATTGGATTATTCCTAGCAAGCCACGTTAGCCTATTTATAATAAATTAACGGCACGTTAGACTTTTTGGCAACCTAAATTGCCAATAGCACTCAAGTGAACGATTTTTAAAAAAGTTGGCACTTAAGTAATCGAAAAAAAGTTATGATACTCAAGTGAGCTCCATATGAAAGTTATGACAGTTAAACTATTGTTGGCCCAGTTTTTGTTAGTTGCTCTAACCTTGAGGGGTTCACATGCAATCAATTCGAACAAGGAACCTCCAATTTCCAAATTGAAAATACTCTAATGTCCCAACCCATCACCTCAATCCAAGAAAATATATCAATTTCTTTAGTCTCCATTTGTTTCGCAAAAAAAATACCATTTCAAGAAAATATTTTCCAGAAAGTCATTTTCTAAGAAAATATAATTATTTTCTGATATTCGGGTGAAACGTGAAAGTGAAGTGAAAAATATTTTCCACTGCTCGGCAAGGAAAATCTTTTCTTCCATACACTCTTTTTCATTTTTTTTTTAAATGGATTTTTAATTTTTTTTAAAATCGATTTTTAATTTTTTTAAATCAATTATTAAATCATTTTTTTCTTTTTTCTTTTCTTTTCTTTGTTTCCCTCTTCTTCCTCTTAGCTAGTCACCGACTGCTAGCGAGTATGAGGCTTGCCCACCTCCGACGGGCTCAGGCTTGTTGCTCGCCACATCGGCGAGCACAAGTGTCGAGCTCAAGGCCAGTAAGCTTGCAGCTCGTCGATCTGGTGAAGCTCGAGGTCGGAGAGCTCGAGGCTCGCTAGATCAACGAGCCTTGAGCTTGACTCTCACACTTAGTGGAGGTGGGTGAGCCTTGTGCTTGTCAACAAGCTTGAGGCTCACCTATATCTAGTTCTTGGTTGTCGTCGTGGCTAATGACCGACTAAGAAAAAGAAGAAGAGGAAAAACAAAGAAAAGAAAAAAAAAATAAAAATAAAAACTAATTCTGATTTAAAAATACATTTTAAAAAGTAGAAGAAGAGGAGAGGGAGGAGAAAGTAAGGGCTTATAGAGGTGTGAGATAAGAGAGATTAAGTGGGAAAATATTTTTCACTTTTTAAAAGTAAAAAATATTTTCTGCTAAAATTTAGGAGATTTCATGGAAATTATTTTCTCCAAACAATTTATTTTTCATGAAATGAATATCGAAAAATTTGAAAAAATATTTTTCAGTTATTTTCTGGAATGGAGCTTTACTTTGACATTAACTTTGTCTTGTTTCTGACGTGATGTTTACCTACTTAAAGTGCTAAAGCCAAATTAACATTATTTCCAATTGCCGTCTATCCATTCCCGTGATAAACATTCGAATCTCTTGGTACAAAGGGCCGACCCATCAAGTCCGCAGTGGTCCTGTCTTTTAGCTCCCGATGGGGACGTCAATCTGTTGATTGACGCGCCCATGAGGACAAAAGATTTCATCCCCTTTCCCAAAGAGTCGATAAAAATGGATGAGGTGATTTCATAATGGGCTGGTATTTTCATTGTTCTTATAGGAGAAAAGTTACTAGTGGATTATAACTTATGATATCACCAAAATTTTAATTTAATTAAGATTAAATGTGAGTGATGTTAGTACTTATAACTCACAAATCCGAAGCACTCCAACGGTCATGATTTTGATGCAATAGAAATATTTGTAGGTGTGTAATTTAGCCTTCTGTATGTAAAAAAAAAATATGTTACTGTTTGTTATGATTTATTAAATTGACAAACAAATGCATTTGCTACGGATTTGTCACACTTTCCATCATGAGATTGTGCCTTATGGGATTGGTGACCGAATCCTCGATAAGTCCTGTCCCATTGGAATTTCTCGAAAGTGGATTAGATTTGTGTCAGCCAATCCTCGCGTGGCCTTGCGTTCACCAAAATAAGTGGTTATCGTTAGAGGTGTTAATAGTTCGAGTATTCATTAGTTTTGAACCGAACCGAAGACTTGGCTCAGTTCGGCTCACTTTTTTGGTTTTCTTGCTTTTTCTTGCCTTGTTCAAACTCACTCAACAAAAATGAGGCACAAGAGTCACAAAACTAGATCAATCAGTGCATGTTTTCAGTTTGGTTCGATACATTTAACCAAATTCAAACTATAAAACTGAAAATAATCTGATTATTTCTCTTTTTTATTATCCGAACCAAATCGAAAATGCACGAAATTTAGTTGCAGTTCAATTTTCAGTTCGGTTTTTCACATCCCTCCTTATTACTTATCACCGCCTGTCTCTTTTTTCAGTGTGAATGCAAATTCGGATCGTATGTGAAACAAGGGCAGATGTGGAGAAGGCTTTCAGGGGCAGAATTGGAAAATAGAAACACTTTTTTAAGGGGCAGATTTCCTTTCGAAAATGCTCGATTGCAAAAGTAGGCTATCATGCTTTGAATTTTCAGCATTTTCAAAGTAAGTTTGGATCTGAATTTTTCTAGAAAATCTCTATCAAGGTTCAAAGTTTTTGTTCAAGGAACTTTAGTAACTCAAAGCTATTTTCCAAAGCTCTCCCAAACACACTTCAATGGGAAAACAAGGCGTCCGGTGCATATTAAGTTTAGAAAATAGTTCTTCTGAGCACGCAACTAGCAAGAATCTAAGAGCAAATATCATATTTGCTTTAACTAGTCTAAAAAGGTATATTAGTAAAATTTTTATAAGTATTAAAACAAAATAAAGTAAAATTGACATGTCACATGGATAGATCTATACATGTAATCGATTAGTGTCATGACAAGAGAATGGATGTAAATGTGTTTGAAAGATTGCTATGTGGTGGGCATGGTGGGCATATTTATCACCACTTAAAAAAAGATAATTAAGGTATATTATGAAGAAAATGTTGCACAAGCGGCCTTATCTATTATTTATTTGAGGATTATAGTTATCCATATTTTTAAATCCATAACGTATAAGGCCATCGTATAACACTAGCAACATGAGTTATAATTACTGTAAAAAGCGGCCAATTCTTGTTTTTCTGAAAGTACTAATGTGAATTAAATTGATTTGTATCGTAGCTACTTTTTTTTTTGAACGAAAAAACGACTGCTATTGATTTGATTGACAGAAAATGGCTAGAAGCAATTCCGTCACTCATTACTTGAAGAAGACCGGGAGACCAATCAGCAAAAAGTGAACCCCAGCAGCGTAAAATGACGTCTGCATTAGGCAAATCACACGTTGGCCTTGAGCTGCATCATCTATAAGAGTTCATTCATGCCTAGAAGCAATTCTGTCACTAAAGCCCTGTTTGATCAATTTTGTTTCTGTTCCTGGAACAACTATTTTTGTTTTTTTGTTCGGAGTGCAAAAAAAGAATAGAACTTATCTGGTAAAATTTTATTCCCAAAATAAATTTGGAACGTAAATAAAAAGTAGGATAAAGTAATTTCTTATTTTCATGAACAATTTCTAGAATCTTTTTTTTTTCACTCTTCTCTATTCTTTTGTTTTCTTCTTCTTCTTCTTCTCCTTCCTTTTAGCCGGTTGCCGGCTTTGGACATGATCGGCGTTAGTGACCAGCCAGACAAGGGCGGATGACCTTGCTAGGAGCGTCATCGGCCCCCAAAGATGTCGAGCCATGGTGAGGCTCGGCCTCCCCAGCTGACGCAAGGTTGGGCCTCGCTAGAGCAGGACGAGGCTCCATCGAGCTCGTCGGACCTCGGCCAGCCAGTCTATGGCTACGGCAGTGATTGGCAACCAACCAAAGTGAAAAAGAAAAAAAGGAAAAAAAAAAAGAAAATATAAAAAAATATTTAAAATATTAAAAGAAATAAAAAAAAAAATCTAAGAATCCTACCAAACTTATTTCTATCCCAAAAATAAAAATTTTGGGAGGTTCTAAACACATGTTTTTTTTTTTTTCTTAAAATTGTTCCGAGAATAAAATCGAAAAATCATTTCGATAAAAAATTATTTTTCATAATAAAATCCTGATTAAACGCGCCCTAATTACTTGAACAAGACTGGCAGACCAATCAACAAAAATCGAACCCTAGCAGCGTAAAATGACGTCTGCATTAGACAAAACACACGTTGGCCTTGAGCCGCATCATCTATAAGAGTTCATTCATGCCCGGAGCGCACATACAGAGGCAATCACAGAACAAAAAGAAATAACAAGAAGAATGGCCTCCTCATTCTTCACCATATTTTCAATTTTTCTTCTGGTCCTTTTCTCAATAGACTCGCATTCATCTTCCCCTTCAATTCCGATTCAACAATCGTTTTTGCAGTGCATGTCATCTCTTAACGCCACGCTCTCCATTCCAACCTCCTTGTTCTACACCCCGGACAACTCATCTTCCTTTAATTCCATCCTTCAATCTTCAGCTCAGAACCTCAGGTACTTGGTCCCTTCCATGCCGAAGCCTGAGTTCATCTTCACGCCGCTCACCGAGCCTCACGCGCAAGTCGCCGTTGCTTGCTCGAACAGACTCGGCATCCACCTCAGGGTCCGGAGCGGGGGCCATGACTACGAGGGTGCATCCTACGTGTCAGAGATTGAGAGCCCGTTCATTGTGATTGACATGGCACAGCTCCGAGCCGTCGATGTGAACACGCAGGAGAGCACGGCATGGGTGCAGGCGGGAGCCACCACGGGAGAATTGTACTACTGGATTGCTGAGAAGAGCAGCATCCACGGCTTCCCGGCCGGCGTATGCTCGAGCCTGGGCATCGGCGGCCACATCACTGGGGGTGCGTATGGGTCAATGATGAGGAAATACGGCCTGGCAGCGGACAACGTGCTCGACGCCCGGATCGTGGACGCGAGGGGGAGAATGCTTGACCGCACCGCGATGGGGGAGGACCTCTTCTGGGCCATCCGTGGGGCCGGCGGTGGGAGCTTCGGGGTCATCCTTGCTTGGAAGCTCAAGCTTGTCCCAGTCCCAGAAACGGTGACAGTTTTTACCGTTACGAAGACATTGGAACAAGGTGCAACAAGAATCCTATACAAATGGCAGCAAGTGGTTGACAAGCTTGATGAGGATCTCTTCATCAGAGTGATAATTAAATCAGCCAGTGGAGATCCAAAGGGGAAGAGGACGGTCACAACCTCATACAACGCCCTGTTCTTGGGAGATGTGGACAGGCTCATCCAGGTCATGGGCAAGAGCTTCCCTGAGCTGGGCCTGACTAGGAATGACTGTACCCAAACAAGCTGGATCGGGGCGGTCCTCTACATAGCCGGCTTCTCGAACGGGACATCGACCCCGCCGGAGGTCCTCCTGCAAGGCAAGTCCCTGTTCAAGAACTACTTCAAGGCCAAGTCAGACTTCGTGAGAGCGCCCATCCCTGAGGCTGCACTCTCGGGTCTTTGGAATAGGTACTTGCTGGACGAGAACCCGTTCATGATTTGGACCCCCTACGGAGGGATGATGAGCAGAGTGCCTGAGTCACAGACCCCCTTCCCTCACAGGTGTGGCACAATCTTCAAGATTCAGTACGTGGCCTCTTGGCAAGATGGGGACAAAGACCCATCAAAGCACATGGACTGGGTCAGGAAGCTCTACAATTACATGACCCCTTATGTGTCCAAGTCCCCCAGAGAGGCTTATGTGAATTACAGGGACCTTGACCTTGGGATGAACAGGAGGAGAAACACCACCTTCGCGGAAGCGAGCTCATGGGGATCCAAGTACTACAAGGGCAATTTCTACAGGTTGGCCAAGATAAAAAGCACAGTTGATCCTGACAACTTTTTTTGGCATGAGCAGAGCATCCCAGTGATTCCTGGGAGGAAGAAGAATGGTTAGTAGGAGCATCGAAGTTGTGGACTTGATCGAGTACCACTTGATTATAGCTGTGGGATCGTCATGTTTAGTAGCAGTAATGATTGATGGGCCTAAGTCAAAATACTAAGGATGAGTCGCTCGCACTTTGAACGCGTGCTCCTGTTGTAGCATTTTTCTTTGTAGTTCCACCACATATGTCGCTGTCCAAAGTGGTTGGGGCTTGTAGACTCGTGGGGGTGATGTGGTGGATTGAAATAATTACATCTTATAAATTGCATAGGGCCTTGCTTTAATAGAATCTAGTATTGAGTCCTCCTGTTCGACTTGGTCTAGTGGACTAAGTCAAGGCAATGTCAGCTTAAAGTGTTTTGTCTTGTTTTTTGGCTAGCCACGAAGTCGTTTGTTGTAGTACTTTTTAGAAGTAACGTTGATCATGTGCATCTCATGGGCTAAATTAGTTTATATAAAAGACATTCATGAGACTGAATCTACAAAATGATCGAATGCATGAGCGGACTTGAGTTATGTAGTGAAAGTCCAGGCTCTACGCGGGAGAGAATTTCAATAATTTAAGATATTATAAAACTATGATAAGAACATTGTTAATAACTGTCATGACGAAAAGAAAAAATTCTTCTGAAACTACTGCCAATCATCCTTCTCCTTCTCTCAAAGGACATCAGGAGCCCAATCTTGAAAAATATGTAAAGTTTCTCATTTTTTCGATAAATAAATATCTTTAAGATTGATTTTCGCTCAGCTTAACAGAATAATGTTAAAAATATAAAAAGTACGATTAAAAAGATTAGGAAAATTTGAAGAGTAGACAATAAAGAAATTAGTAGAATACTAAGCTGCAACACTACCGTAGAATCCCCATGCTAACATATAAACGGTTTTCTAATATCAACAACTTCCTCCTTTAGACATCATGGTCGTCACACCCTCAATACATAGAAATTGCAATGATATTTGCCAGCACATCGAATTGAAGTATTATTTTTCTTGGTAGCCTCGACGTCGACCTTAGAAAGATTGAATCACGTTAGTTGAACTTAGGCTGCACATGACAATGCTTCTTGATTGGGGAAGAGTTTTTTTTTTTTAGAAATAGTTTTTTTCTAATTCTATTCCGTGGAACAATTTATAAGTAAAAAAACGTGTTTGGTAACTACATAAAATTTCTACTCTTGAAATAGAAAAAGAATAAAAATGCGTTTGGTAACGTAACAGTTTCATTTTTACATTTATTCGTTTTTTTATTCTTGCTCATGGATCGTTGACTACCAACCGCCGGTTGCCACCACCACTGCATGACCGCCAGCTGTTGCCCGTCACCGCCGACTGCCGCCGCACAGCCCATCGACCGCCGATGACCGTCGACCGGCAACGGGCGACGGGGCGGCGGCGCGGCGGGGCGGTGGTTCCGAGCGGTTGGAGGTAGTCACGACAAAAGAGAGGAATAAAAGAAAAATAAAAAGAAAATTGACTTATTTCTAGAAATTGTTCCTGAGAACCAGAAACAACTTATTTTTGTTTCTCGTTTCTGCTTCAAATCTATTCCCGGGCTAACTTTCTATTCCGGGAATAGAAAATAACTTGGCGTTACTAAACAGATTTATGTTCTTTTTTTGTTTCGGGAAACAAAAGAACAAAAATTCGGAGGAATAAAAACGTTACCTTGCACTGCCTTAATGACCAAAATTCATCTTACACCAATGGAAGCAGTAGGTCGGAGATCCAATATCGGTTAGCAACAATAGCAAGATTAGCAAGATTACTTGGGAAAAGAATTTTGCAAGAAAAAGATTACAGGAGCTTTGGATTGAGAAAGGGAGATGGACAAGATTTATGAGCAACCTTTTTCAGACTCTTTGGTCTCCGGAAACATCAAGGCCGTGTCCATTCAGTAAATCAGCTTTCAGTAACTTTTGTCTCGACCAGTATTTTTTTCGACTAGCAGATGACAAGACATGCAGTCATCAATGACGTGTAAGTTTTAAGATAACAACTGTGAGAGAGAGAGAGAGTGACAGCCTGAGTCTTCTGGCATTAAAAAAGAAAAAAATTAATCTTTATTTATTTCATTAAAAATAAATAATTTGAAGAATATTTTTTTTTTTAAAAATTATCACTTATATCACCTTAAATAATTAATCAATAAAAATATTTTATTATCGACAATAGTTTATACTTAAATATTTTCGTGAATACTAAAAATGATTTTGTTCATTTATTTTTATAAGTGATATAAGCATTTTCCTTTAAATTTTTTTTGCAGAACATACATTTTTCATAAAACAAATGACATCCTGAATTACCCTTGGCTATAGATCCATACTAGCCAAAATCATCATGCATGTGTCACACATCAATCGGTCTAACGTTTCCTAACTCGTGCGGCCTTAAGAATTTTTCCAAAATCAACTTTACCCACTTGACTTACAAGGATTTTAGAGAAAGAAACTGCAATCGTAAATCTAGATTGTATTTTAGAGAGAGAACTCTATATTGTATTTTACTTGTAAATGAGATGGTACAAATAAGAGGGAGAAGGTCCAACTGTAACCGTAAATCTCCTCTTAATTTAATGGTGGAGATTACTTGTCCCCAACTATCAATTACTCGCATTTATTACATAGTTGTATAATTATCATATTGGCGGCTTCCAAAAGTATTCTAGAATACTCTAGAAAACCTTAGGACTTCAGAAGATAGGTTGAGAGTTGCTCATTCATGGATTGATCACGACCTTCGTTTCAAAAACCTCTGAATCATGTTGATTAATGGGGCAATGACACATGCACGTTGCTTAGTTCAAGGCCATTGCATTGGTCGGTATGGGTCATAATGACCCTTGTCCATCTCTCACGACCTTCGTTTCAAAAACCTCTGAATCATGTTGATTAATGGGGCAATGACACATGCACGTTGCTTAGTGCATTGGTCGGTATGGGTCATAATGACCCTTGTCCATCTCTCTCTCTCTCTCTCTCTCTCTCTCTCAGGCATACGCAAGCACTTGTTTATGTGGTGTCAAAGGCAGCCAATGTTAGCATAGCAAATTGTTTAGATACCACTTTCTACTTGCAGGTTTCTAGACAATGTTTGCATGTTTTGCTTAATGATAAAATTGGGATTTTAGACATTAGAAGTTTAATTTTTCTTAGTTCTATACCTTATATTTACAAAAAAAAAAAAAAAAGGGCAGCGGGCAGCCGATGCCCAACTTCCTACGACCAGCCCTAGATTAGAGTCGCTGTATTATTCAGTGGCTGGCTGTCGCCTCTTCCCCCCTTTCTCAAGTCAGTGATTTTCTTATTTTTTGAGTTTTTCCGTAGCAACGTAGACGTCACCTCGCAGCCACGTTGGTGCCAATGTAGCACTAAAAGGTTATTTCATCATTTTCATTGGAGTTTAACCAAAAAAAAAAAAAAAACCACCATAATAAACAAATAACAAATGTGTGTCGAGAATTAGAAATTACGAAAATAAAAAGGGCCTAGAATGGCACAAAATGAAATTGTTCAGAGATTCCTGTCATTGTCCGTAAATTCTTCGGCCCGCCGCCTTCTCATGCGTATTGAAATTGTTTGGTTCCTTTTAGTGTCCATAAATTAACACCACTTAGTTGACTTTAGTTGTATTATATGTGAAGGTTTTATGTGAAATTTCAAAATTGGCGGTGATTTCGCCACCAAAATAAGCACGTGAGTTCTCGTGCAATTTGAAAGACAAATATATGAATGCCTGTTGAGCTTGGATCTTTATTTAAGATTAAATTGGTATTTCAAAATTGGCAATGATTTTGCTTTTGATTGTTTTTTTTTTTGGGAGAATAATGATCCTATGTCAAGTCCTTATTTGAAATTAAATTAGCCATTTCAAGCCTTTATTTAATACTAAGCTAAGAAAAAGCTTACTTTGGGTCATCTTTTAAGAAAATGATCTTATTTCATACCTTTATTTGTAATTTTCCCCTTAAATCTTTTGCTCTTTTTTCATTTAAATATGTAAACCCGCTTTTTCTTCAATTAAGTGGCTCGATTCCACAAATAGAGGCTCAATAACAGGGTTTCATGGATGAAAGTGTGCTGATGCAATATTAATTCTATTAAGATTTCGTTTAGGCTTTCTGGGAAAGAAGGAAGGGGGAGAAAGTCGGAAGTAGGTGTGCAAAATCTAAACTTGACGACACAACCTTTGATGTGAGAACATGTTAAGCGACCACAATCTGCTGGCGGCCACGAACTCCATTGGAGGTTGTGAGAGAGAGAGAGAGAGAGAGAGAGAACCTAAGGTGGTCCTGAAATCGATCGACCTAGGGTAGTGACACTGACACCAATAGTGAAGGCGGCAAGGCATGATGGATTGGCGCCCACAGCGACCATAATGGTGATGGTCGCCCATTGATGATGGAAGAAGAAGAAACATAAAACATCAGAAAGAAAAATAAATGGAAAAAATTCATTGTCTTGGTTGAGCTGAAAAATTAAAATGACACGACAGCCCACGCCACAAGTTTTGTTTAGCTATACTTGTCGGCACCTAATATTTTGCCTCACTTTTCTAAATCAAGCAGTTGACCAAGCGATCGGCAAAAAGTTGACCAAGTTTTGATAGATGGAGCTCCAGACGTCCAAAAATTGCGAGTAATGCGTCATTCGAAAACTCCCTTAATGCTCCTTCTAAACGCATCAATTTTCAAACCAGAGAAGATCCACAGAAAATGCGATAAATTATCGAAGTTTCGGCTTCCGAAATTAGGGTTTACAATTACTCACAACAGTTTACACCAAAATTTGTTAGGCATATTTATGGGTATGACATCTACCAGAAATATGATTTTCGAGCATCAAAACAATGGCAAACTAATTAAGTTTTTTTAAGATCAAAATTACATGAAAAATAATTCTCTAACCAGATAATTAAAAATATGGCGAGATCATCTAACGAAAATTTGGAAATTAACCCACTAGTTCTGGTACCAACAAAATAAGCGCAGACATAATTCACATTCACAGAATAATTAGCTCATCACGTGCCTACGTCAACATCTGGTAAATTTCATCGATGGGTTTTGCACAAACCGCACGGAGTCATGAACGCATTTGATTGACGATTTACTTTTACTCCATCCAGCATCCACAGACGAAGTAAAATCACAAAAACAAACTACATACGCCTATCACAACCAAAGAGTCTTCACTACATTTGGTCATTCGGAATTTTAGTTAGGATAGGATTTGATAGGGTAGAATATAAAATTTAGGAATTTTATTATATCATATCTATTGTTTGATGAATTACAATATTGAAGCTTGATAATTTCATATATCATCATGTCCATTGTTTGGTATTTATAACATATCAATGTAAATAAACCTGAAAATGCACAAACGGAGATCGTAAGAATCTCTCATAATTGATTGCCAAATCTAGTAAGAGAGGAGATATAATTATTCACTTATGCAATCACAAAAGTATAATTTCTCAAACTTTACCAAAAAAAAAAGTATAATTTTTCGACTTTCTTATTATTTTTGTAAAACTTCAACATGAACTATAAAACTATGGAGGAGAAATAGTTTCAACTCTCTTATTGTTTTTGTAGACTTTTGATGTGAGTGAGAGAGCTACGAAGGAGGAGTTTTGACTCTTTTGCTATTTTTGTGAAGCTTTGACGTGATCTAAAAAATTATGCAGGAGTCATGATGTTTTATTATGAACCGGAGATACATAACGAAGGAGAAGGAGAGAGTAATTTTTTTTTTTATAAATTTCATTACCCATCATTCTTTGAAGAGAAAATCTCAAATAAGGACCCGAAGTGAGCCTACTTTCTCAAATAAGAACCCGAAGTGACCGTTATTCCAAATAAAGACCCGAAGTGGCTAATAAGTCTCAAATAAGGACTTGAACTCGCTGGCCAAAATGTTCACCAGCCAGCGAGTGTATGACATTTCCAGTGGCTGGAATATGGGCAATTTTGTCCAAAAAAAAAAAGATAGAAATTAACAAATCCAAAAACAAAACCCCCCAAAACTTTTCACGTTCTTCTTCTTCTGCTCTTCATCTTTTACATTCTTTGTCCCCTCTTGTTTCAAGAACCCAAATTCTCTCTTAATGGAACAAAAGAAGAAGATGTGAAGAAACAAAGGTAGGGGTTTCTTGTTATGTTTCAATTCATGTTCCATTAACAGAAAATTTCGGTGCTTCAAGCAAGAGAGGACAAAGAACGGAGAAGATGAAGAGCAAAAGAAGAAAAATGTGAGAACGTGAAGAGTTCGGGGGTTTTGTTTTTAAGGTCTGTTAATTTCTATCTATATATTTTTGGACAAAATTGCCCATATTCTAGCCATAGAAAATGTCACATGCTCACTGGCCAGTGAACATTTTGGTCGGTTGGCAAGTTCAAGTTCTTATTTGAGATTTGTTAGCCACTTTAGGTCCTTATTTGGGAGAAGGGTCATTTCGGGGTCCTTATTTGAAAAAATAGGCTTACTTTGAGTCCTTATTTGAAATTTTCCATTCTTTGAAAATTAGAAAGATCTTATTTCAAGTTTGAATTTGTTCATTTAAAATCTAGGTTCTTCTATTTCATTTTTATTTACTAATTTTTTAATTTATTTTCCATCTCTCTCTCTCTCTCTCTCTCTCTCTCTCTCTCTCTAATATTCTTTCCATCATTCCTTAATAAAAATATTATCAAGTAATAAACTATTTTATTAAACCTAAAATAGTAATAATATAGATACTATATATATATATATATTCAATATATATTATATTATGGAGTAGAAAGAAGTTAAAATATATAAATATAAATAGGAATGAATAAAAAAAAGTATTTTTTTAAATTTTCTTTTTAACATTAGAATGCAAATAGTATTCATATTTAATTATTATTTTAATTTTATTATTTAATAAGTTTGTTATTTGGGAAAAAAAAAATTTACATCATAAATATAAGAAATCATGTCCACCTTTATTTCATTCCCTAAGATAACTTTATCCAAGTTATATTTTATTTATATATGACTTTATCCTTTTTTTTTGGTAAGAATCAAACATAGGATAAGATAATTTTATTCTATCTTGACTTTTATCATGGCTATCAAATATAACCTTGTATTTTTACATAGAAACTGTGGAAACAACACTCCTGGCTTTTCTCTCACGCCCTCACGAGTGTACAAATTTAGATGCAAGTATACATATTCGGATATGCATCCCTAACAACCACAATATCAAGCAAAAGATAAGGTTATTAGGAATGTTGCGACAAATTCAGGTACGAGGTAGACTTCTATTATCTCCCCAAATTCTTCCACTGATTAACTCCAGTATCAGTAACAGTCATCTTATCCGATTAATTATCAAATCTTTGAATTGGATCGGGTCGACTCAGAATGAACGCCCCCAACTATTATCCAAATTCCATCATTAGTTAGAGGTAATGTCATGCTAATCACCTCAACTTTCTTTCTGCTCATGATTGATATGCAAACTCCTCCGAACCACAAATCCTCAGTTGATTCCTTAATTCAAAATGATCAGAGGGAGTTATGAAATGGGACAATGTCCAATGCGAAACCTCCCAAGTGCTGCAACTGCGGCTAAGTCGACCACTTCGAACTACTCTCGAAACTTGTATATTATTTGTTGAATTTCCCTTCCATCCCATTAACAATCAATCCCTTTAACGCACCATTCCTGGAGTTTGAAATTTTAGTGACAGAAAAATGTAATATTCTATACATTGCTGATGAATCAGCCTATTTATAGCCTTTAAAGGTTAACCATTTAAAGTAACAAATTATCGATTACATCAATTCAAAATCAATCAAGAGAAATCTCCTAAATATATCTATATTTCTAACATCCCCTCAAATTGAAGGTGATTTGAAAAGAAGTCAACCTTAGTTTGGAGAAAAGATCCAATGCCCAAGTGGATGTGTCTTGATAAAGATATCATCAAGTCTGTCCAGTGAAAGAAGTAAAGATAAATCAAACAATGCCACGAAGAATATGGGATCGAATGAAATGATAGTCTATTTCAATGTGCTCGGTTCATTTGTGGAAAATATCATTATGTGTTATTTGGATGACACTTTGGTTGTCATAATGAATGATTCTTCCATTGTGGTGACGCACTCCTGTGTCTTCTAGTAGCCATCATAACCATAGTAACTATGATGTTCTATAAGTGAGAGCTCGATATTCTACTTTTGTACTAGAGCGAACAATAGTAAACTGTTTCTTACTATACCATGAGATAAGTAATGTGCTTAAAAAGAAACAATAGTTTGTAATGGAGCGATGGTCTTGAGGGTCACCGGCCCAATCAACATTAGAATAAGCCGTCAACTCCAAGGCAGATTGAGAAGAATAGTGAAGGTACGTACCCTTGATGCATCGACGAATTCAAAGTACTACAACATAATGCGTGGTGCAAGGCGCTATCATGTACTGACTAATAATATAGGCAAAATAGGCGATGTTAGGTTGAGTAATAGTGAGATATATATGACTGCCGAGAAGCTATTGGTAGAGCATAGGATTTGAAAGAGGAGCCTCATCTTTGGCATTATCAATACTAAAAACCTTAATATGTTGCGAAAATTGTGTTTCCATTATGGCAACAAAATCATAAATAGATACAAGTAGATTCAGATTGATTTTTCATAAGATAAAGCCATGCATAACAAGAATGAACATTCACAAAGACTACAAAATAGCAAGAGACTTCCATAGTGGGAGTTGGAGATGGTCCCCAAATATCAAAGTGAACAAGATCAAAGGGAGCATCAGATTCACTAAGATCAAAAGGCAAGGCAATCAATCAAAATATTTATTATTAACTGAAACCTCAATGACCATTTGAAATTAAGGTAAATCCAGATTCTTGTCTTTGATCTACCATGGATCGTCTTTGAGTCGCTTGAATTCTAATTCTCTTTGGCTATGGATTCGGTAGAGACATTGCCTTCAAGGTGTTCAGACTGTTGTCATGGCTGTATTGATCGTTAATCTTCGCAATGTTAAGCGTAAATATGATGAGCCGTAAGGGAATAGAAGATTCTTCATGCCCGGGGCTGAGTATGACTCTGTTGCGAGAGTTGAAATTGAGAATGAGATCGCGGCACTGCGTGAGATGGTTTGTAGCCAATAGAAAGCCATACACGATTTGATGGTAGAGCTCGAAGAAGAGAGGAATGCCATTTTATATGCGGCGAGTGAGGCCATGTCGATGATTTTGAGGTTCTAAAGGGACAAAGCAGAAATCCAGATGGATGCACGACAATTCAAACTGTTTGCAGAGGAGAGAATGGAACATGATCAATGGGAGATATTGGCTTTGGAAGAGCTCTTGTACAAGAAAGGGCAAGCGATACACTTGCTGTGGCAAAAGCCAATGGTGAGCATAGCCACCAGCATGCCGATAGTAATGGCATGACTGAAAATCTTGATTGCCGATTTGAATTTCTATTTTATGAATATCTTTCTTTAAAATGCCGCTTCAATGAGACATCCGGTTCATGGGAGGGTAAGAATGAGGTGGCTGATGTTGAAAAGTTTGCACATAGTGAGACTTCCCATGGCCGTAATGAATTGAAGGATTTGGAACACTGAATTCACCAAATTGCGTAAGATCCCAGCAACAATCAGTTGGATGGGGATTTTCCTGGCCTTGAGAACATCCCAGAGGAACATCCAGAGAAAGTTATAGTAGGTCAATCTCATAGGCAACAGCGACATTCGAGGAGGTCTTCGAATGATGGTTTTGGTTCAGACTTGCCTCTTGAATCATCGAGAAACATAAATAGCTTCAAGAAGATGGAGTGTGTTTATGAGACGGAGAGTTTCCATCAGGTAAAAAGGCTGCACGTTGTCTGAGCCGCACAGAGAGTTTCCATCGGTGAGAAATTTGGCTCCTTTCTATGCCCCCATTGCCATCCTAGAAGCGAGATTAGAGTCGCACATTGTTCGGGCCCTCTTGATCTTGGCGATCACTCTCTGCCCTCAATGCCCATCATTGGAAAGGTTGAGTGATGTATCAACCACCAAATTGCCAAAGGATTGCTATGTGCAGATCACCAATTGCTGGAAATTAGCTGGGGCTAAGAAAAATGTATATTGCACCTTCGAAACTTTCAAGAAATATGAGGTGAGTTCGAACCCTCTTCTTTCTTTCTTGCTTTTTCTTTTTCTCCCTTTTTTCTTTTTTCTTGACGGATAGCAACGCTGGCCTAATTCTCCCCCTGTTTAATTACTCCCATGTCTATATCACTTATAATCCGATGTCGCTTGTTTATAAAGTTTGGATGTACCTCATATATATAATCCATAAGATCGATCTTGGATCTTTGCATTGCCTTCCATTTGTCTGTATAGGGCAATGTGATAATGTCTTCTAGGTCTGGCCTTTTTTTGCTAATATGATATTGTTTGTCTTATTGGATATGTCAATAAGTTTATATCTTAGGTACTAAATGCTGGGCATTAGCATCATAAAGTAAATAGGATCTGAATCGAAACCTGGTCGGGTGCCAGACATGAATTCTCTGCATTTATTAGTATGACAAATTGAACTCGCATAACCCGCGTGCACAAATTTGCTCCTCAATCTTTATGTATGTTTTGGGGAGTTCATACACTATCCAATATGACATCGTTTCCTCTCTTTGATGAAGAATCTTTTTCGTACTTCAATCACAACTTACGGAATGAATCTATCTTTAATTTCATTAGTGTATCCTTTCTAGGAGTCGAATCTTACTATCTTCTTATCTAGTGTAACATTAGTTGATACTTCTTAGTGATTATCTTGACTGCCTAATTTAACATGTTATTTCTTTCTCAATTTTTCTTGATATCGCTTGTGATTTTTTCAGGGTCCCTTGGCGCATTGTTGTCCGCTTTTTTGGTGCCTGAAGGAGTATGGCTTTCTTTGAAAGCAGGATCAACGGACTTAAGGAGTCTAATCCTGAAAACTTCCGCTTCCGAGCACCAGCTCTCATTCCTGATGAATGATCGACGCCAGAATCAACCATCTCCGATCACGAGCATTTACTCATGTCACTTGATTTCCGTCGCTAGCCACCGGAGTTACAGATTCATAGAAAAGAGAACCATTCACTGAGAAAGCACTCTGGAAGCTGGAAAAATCCTATCTCTCGGATTCCTCTAATCAATTCATTTCTCTCTCCAACGCCTGTCATGAACAAGCACCGTCACCATCACCAGTTTACCGTTTCAGGGTCGTTCGAAGATCCTTCGCTGGCGTCGTTGCTGACGACACTTCCAGGACTTCCTCTATCTACTCCAATCGCAGTTTGTGACGGGTAATGGTAGCTCTCAGCTATTCTTGGAGGCAAAGAAAAGGTGGAGAAGTCTAATGGAGATTTGTGTGAAATTGTCTCTGATTAATGATTTATTAATGATCTGAACTCATTTTGATGCTGTTGTGATAGCTTGGATTGCAATAGATGCTTTGATGTTGCAGTTAGATCTCTTGTCTGAGCTGATCGCCACGCGTTTGATGAAATGCCTGAATTGCATCAGTATGAATTTAGCTTTGAATATGATTGAGTTCATCTTGTCTGCTTGAATGATTCACTGTACTAGTTGTGCAGGTTGCATAAATCTAATTGGTACGTTTGAGTCATTTCCGATGACCTTGGCCTTGGTACGTTTTCAATCCTTCATGTAATAATGTCGATTCTACAAAATTAGCTGATATTGTTGATGTGTTAAATTAAAAGGACATGTTGATTGCTGCTGACACATTCATTGGGAGTAGATTGAGGTAAAGAATTATGCCTTTCGTGTGAAAGAACGAATTCTTGTGATTGCGATTACTGAGAATGATAGTGCACGCCAATTTACTGCGTTCTGTACTTTGTGTGTATCTATGCTGGCCCGGGAGTGGTCTCCTCAAGGGAAAAACACTGGATTTGCCGGAGTCGACACTCAGCCAGCTGGAGCTTTTGCTCGTGAAATTGATGGAAAACAAAGATGGAATGGTGGCAGATTGATGAAGGAGGAAGTGGCTCTTGTACTCTGGATTAAAGGTCTGAGAAACGAGAAGGAAAAATAGCAAATGAAAATATAAAATATATAAAATATAAAAAAGATTGATTAAGAAGATCGGAAAATGCAGGGCTTTTTCAGTAGTTAGAGATAACCCATGCCGAACAAGATCGAGCAAACCTCAAAAAGAGGTGACGCATTTCCGCTTGGCTGTAATTTTCTGTGCAAGTCTCCAACTCCTCAGTGAACGCACGAACGAATTGGCCTATTCAATGAGACACAATAGAAGATGGGTACGATCTCTAGCCGGTATTTACCACCGAGGCAAATGTTTAAATTGTGATAAAATAGCAATGAGCCAAACATGATTTATTAGTCCTCTTTTGTAAAATTTGTTTCCCGTCGGCGGATACTTGAGCTGTTCATGTATATAATGAAGAGAGCACAAAATTTATAATGGCTATGGATTCCAACTGATATACAATTTCCAAGCAGGGAAAAAAAGGGAGTGCAAATCCGATAGCTATTGAAATAGTTGTACCTTTGCTTCTCCTCTGCTTATCCTCTGAATGGTTTTCCATGGTGTTGTCCTTCACTCGCTTTTTCCCTTCTCCTCCCCACAAGAAATATTGGTTTGCAAGCACCACGTCAATGGCTGATGTTTTATTTACAATTAATCAATTACAAATTGACACACATACGGTGACGTGGAAATAGAGAAATATATCATCAAACCCCAAATCTAACTGGACTTCTCTCTTCCTCCTGTTCGATCTGCAGCCACGAGCCCAACCTCCGCGCCTCTTTCTGCCATTGCTACCTCTGGAGTTGCCAGCGTGGCATCTCTCCAACTTGGTCATCTCCTCCAACCGATGCCTCACTTCCAAATCTGGCAGGGGACTGGATTTGGTCGGAAGAGAATCCATGGCTGAAACTGGTCTTCTCTTCCACCCATTGACAAAAAATCCATGGATTAAAACCGTGTAGGTTTGTTCGTCACAAGACAACCAAAACAGAAAACAATTTTCTAGAACTAACTCCATTTGTGCTAGATCTAGAGCCTTGGCCACGAGCGACGATGACTCGTTCATACACACGATGGTGGAGGGGAAGACATGAAGGTCAGTGAAGTCCAGATTTGGAACGGTTTTTGTCGCTCAAGGCCATGGCTCCAGACCTGAAAGTTAGGCTAGATATGGAGTCTCGGCCATGAGCAATAATGAGAAGTTCACAATGACTGAGGGGTGGATGCGGAGGTCCGCGCTCAAATCTGTGGACGAGAGGTCGTCCATGGCCGACCTCTGCTCTGTATTTCCACATTTGTGGACAAGCGCTCGTGGCCAAGGCTTAGCTGCCGGGAAAACAGAGAGGGTGGACGAGGAGGTTGGGCTAGACGCGGCGATGATTGTCGCTCAACAACCAGATCTGGCCTGCTGCTCGACGTCTTTGAGCTCAAGTCTTGGCTCGTCCATGGCTGTCGGTGACGAGCTCAACAGCTTTGCCGTGGACCATGGTGGTTGCGGGCCTAGCGGCAGCATGGACGGTGGAGATAGCCAAGCCCAGGCGGAACGGAGGTTCAAGATGGAGGAGTAAAAGAGAATAAAATTAACCTTTCTACTTTCCATGTTAGTATCCACGTGTCAAGATTTAATTGGATATTAATAAATAAGCACGTCATGTCAACAGCTAACATTGGGCTCGCAAATAACTGAATATTTTTTCCTTTCACATGGACTTGCTTATGGGCATTTCAATAATTCTTACAGTCAGATTAAGTGGTATCTTACTGTGTGAATGATAACCATTCTTGCTAGAAATTGATTTCTGGAAAAGAAATAAATTTTTCTATTTTTATTTTTAGATGAGTTTCTAAACAAAAATAACCGTTTGATAACGATATAAAATTTCTACTCTAGAAATAGAAATTTGTTTGATAATGACACAAAATTTCTTTTTTTCGGAAGGTGACGGACTGGCGATCGATGGCGGCGATCGATGGCGGCGAGTGATGACCGGTCGACGGCGGTGATGACCGGCTACCGGCGGCGACCGGTGATCGATGGCGGTGGCCGGCAACCGGCGATGGCGGCCGGCGACCAACGGACGGTGGTCGGCGGCGAAGGTTGGAGGACCGGTTGACGAACGATAAGAAGAATTTTTATTTCTCATTTCTATTCTGAAATAGATAAATAGATAATTTTTATTTCTGATTTTTATTCCAAACTTATTTCTGGAACGAGAATCTATTTCAGAAATAGAAAAATGAAATAATTTTATCAAATAGATTTCTATTCCAGAAACAAATCTGGAATAGAAAAATTGTTTCTTTTCCAGCAACAATAGTTTGTCATGCACCCCCTTATCTGACCGTACAATTCCTGCAAAGGGCTCCCAATTCCACATGCTTATATCTAGATTAGCTTTGTTCAGCTGGATGGTTTTCCAAATCTCTGTTCAAGCTACCCATGTATTAGCTTTGTTAAAATAATAATAATAATAAAGAGAAGCTAAGGATGCATGATAAGGCATGCTTTAATTTAGGTGAAAAAGAATGAGAATGAGAGAAGTAAGAGTGGCACGGGAAGAATGACCACTAAAAGAAAAGCTAGGGATGGTACATAGACCGAATACTTAAATATGCCCACGTGTGAACAGAAGCAACTCTAACTGAAAGAAAAAAAAAATAATGGACATAATTTACACTGGATATGACAAATTATGACGTCAGTATATATCATCCCTAAATAAATTTTCTTTTCTCTAGTTATGTACAGTCTCAAATAGATAGGGAGAACAAGTCTTCACCAAATATTCTTTTCCGTGTTAGGAGGCAAACACTAGTATCGGCAAAGAAGGAAGGATATGCGTATCTTGATAGTAATCTCACGCGGGTTAGTCAAATTTTGCTAAATTGATTGATTTGTGTGTGAGTAATAAAGTCCAATAAAATGTGGGTTTCTACTGGATCTAAAGCCCAACCCACCGATCCATAGTCCCTCTTCACATGTCTTCAGATTCAGGTTGGGATTTTCGAGTGGGCCAACTTATTTTTCAGTTTTATCTTCTGCTTTTGATCTTCTTCTTCTTTTTCAAAATTCAAATATGGTAAAAGAATTATGATTTTTCATGATTTAAAAAATCGTGAAAATTAATATATGATTCTATATATCAATATTTATTAACTCACTGATTTTAAGAAATGTTAGATACTTTGTTGTAAAACTATAAAATTTTGTGAAAAAGAAAAAGTAGCAAACTTATTAGGAACCTTATGAAACTACTAAAAGTTTTTATCTTTTACACACTATAAGTATAGCATAAAAGTTCTTGTTTTTAAATATCTACGTGTTTTAGTAATGTGGGTTAGGTCATATATAGGTTGGGTAGGGGTCAAGTTGGGTATGGATGACTGAATTTGAATTGCATACAAATGGATTAAAACGATTTAAATGGATTGATTTGGGTCGAGCCATTTTTTATTCGATATGCCCATTTGATAGCTCTATTCATAGGCATATATGAAGGAAGAGAGAGAAGAAAGAAAAGGTTTAGAGAGACCTTGCAACAATCTATCAACCTAAATCGCACTTCTAGCTTAATTTCAACAATAATTGACTAGCTCGACATAGGTTATTTTATCAATTACTTGCACCATTAAATGCTAGTTATATGCTTATTTTCTTGTTCGGACAAAGAATTTCTTTCAGTGTTCGCATTTTAGAATGGCAGATGTCTAAGTCTTTGGCATCGTGATGTTAGAGGTATTGATGAGAGTAATGGTTGATAAACCTAAAAAGGAAGGAGGTAAGAGAGCAAACTCCAACAAGACTTGAAGAGCTAAAAGCGAAACACGAATTAGAAAAGTTAAAAGCCAAACGCAAAATCGAAACCTGCGCAACAAAGCAAACAAGAAAAATATAGTACGCATGGCATTGGATTGCCTAGGAGAAGAAAAAGCAAATGGCCTTCAACTAAGAATGTCCACACTAGACTTCGCGAGCTTTACCCCTAACAGTGATTTGAGCATGACATCCTAGGGCTACTGTGCATAGACAACTTTTAAAGGCCAAGCAGGATTTCAGTTTCAAATCACGATGCTTAAAAGGTTTTGCTGAATACAGTCTGGTCATAACATCTTTGAATGAATGGTGATGTTAAACACTAAAAGGGAAACGAATTCTTTAGGGCACAAAAATTTGTGCAACATGAAGACAATTAGCTATTCTGCTGACACTATTAAGTTGAAGAAGGTGAAAATAAGATCAACTATGAAAGGCGTGCAAGCATTATCCTTAAGGAGAATTTTGCTCCTTAGAATATGAAATTTAATGCAACATGCTCTAACTACTATCCTCTCAAAATACAATTGACCTTTTTCTTTACTCTACATCGAATAATAGAGAGAAGAGGAACAACAAATTCTACATAAAACTCAGTAAAGAATTGGAAGGAAAAGAGAGAATTTTCTTGTTGAGGTATATTTTTGGATTATGGTTTGGAGATTCTATTTATAGGCAAATGAAAGAGAGGGTTGGTAAGAAACAAATTAAATCAACTGGCTGTGATATTTAGAAATCAAGCTGTTAAAAAATCGTTACAAAATAATAACCTTCATTCTGCTCTCAAAGCCATTACAAAACAGTTAACCATTACAAAACAAGAGCATTCGGTTTAGCTATCAAAGCCGTTACAAAATAATGGCTTTTCATTTTCAAAACTTTTGAAATATTCAACAATTTCCCACATATTTCATAAGATTTTGATAAGAAAAAAAGGACTTATGCTGTATTAAACTCAACTGAATGTAATGCATCAAAACTAGTGTCTTTTGGGCTATGAAATACACCCAAAAAGAATATATTTCACAAAACTATTGGTGAGGTTTGACCCAAGTTTTTTTTTTTTTTTTTTTTTTGTGAGTTATATAGTTTTCATTCTTTTTTAGATTTGGTTCATAGCCCAAAAGACGCTAATTTCCTCCCATTGCATTTAATTGAGTCGAACTCAGCATAGATCTTTCATATCTTTTTAAAACCTTATGAAATGCATGGAGGATTGTTGAATATTTCAGCATTTTTGAAAATTTTAAAAGTAGTTATTTTGCGGCGGCTTTGATAGCATTATTGAAAGGTATTGTTTTCTAACAGCTTTTGTAATAGAATTGAAAGCTATTGTTTTGTAAAGAGTTTGTAACGGTTTTGTAACAGTTTTATGATGGATTGATTTCCAAATTATAGCACCTCCAACAAGGATGAACACATATCCACTAGTGCATTTCATCTCATATTAATTTATGATCCAATTTAGCAATCACTATATCATCTTAATACAGCGGGAAACCCACTATATAAAATGCCATAGTTTATGGTTCCTTTCATTTTTCTTTTTTTGCTCTGCTTAAGGCAGTCCAATGATCATAATTGAGCTTTTGTACATATGTGCTCAGTCTACACATAGTATAAGTTATATCAGGTCAAGTATAATTTATTAAATGCATCAAACTTCCAATAATGTGACTATACTCAAACTGAGCTACTCTATCTCCTCTATTTTTCATTAATTGGGTATTAGCATCATAAGGAGTACTCACGGTTGTATCATCAAATGCCCATACTATTCCAAGTAGTCTCTTTATTACAAAATGCTCTTGAGTAAGCATTGACCACTATCACTTCTAATGATTTGAACAACGAAAATAATATTAGTTTCTCCCGAGTCCTTCATATCAAATTTAGAAGTGACAAAACATTTTGTTTTATTTACAAGATCACTGCATGTACCAAATTACATTTACTATACTTCTCACTCTAAAGAAAAATCAGTTTTTTCCACAACTGAAAAAAATAAAAGATCTTTCCATAATGCTAACAACAAAACAACAATTAATTCCATCGCTACCCAACAAGAGAACATATTGAGATTGAAGTGCTCTATCGTAACCTAGGCTTTCAAATCAACAAAGTTCTGGACGCTCACTTCGCCTTTGCAGTTTTTTTTTTTTAAGAGAAATGAATCAACAAATTCAATTTATATCATCTTCAGCCTCAGAGGTTTCGCTAACAAAGAAACAAATGTGGATTTCATTAATATTAACCACGATATCAAAAGAAAATAGAAAAGAAATAACTTCAGCAACCAGCGCTAGTTCAAGCTCAAACCCTCTATCTAACTCTGTGTTTCCATATACAATATAAGAACCCAAAACGTTCAGTAGAATATGCAGGATACTTCAAGGCCCCATCAACTATAGAGATTTGAAGAACTGATATGGAAATGATTTTACCCTTTGAAGACTCAAAATAAAATAGAAAATTACCAAATAGAAGCAGAAGATGGTCAGCATAACGTAAAACTCGAAGCCCAGCACGTTTCCTAATACTTGTTTCCAACTTGAACATATTCGACCAACAGGAGAAACCCTTTGCGCTTGATGAAGGGACTGATTATGGGTCAGATGAAATGTCAATAGCAAAGGCAAGACTCAGTTTAACCGTGAAAGACTACAATTAAGGACCAACTTGGGGGACGATGTACGGTGCTTCAGACTGCTCTCAACGGCCAAAGCATCTGCGAATGGACAATGTACTCTTGGTGTAAACCAGAAATATCACATAAGGTTACTTAATATCAAAAGAACGAAATGTTAGAATTAGCTTATTTATTGGACGCGGAATCCTCTAGATGAGATGAGCGCATTCCCACAATCCCCACCTGAGCCATCGAATTTCACAAGACAACATCACTGGCTGTTCTCTCAGACATTTCACTGAACATTTCCGAGCTGCATCAGTAACCCCTATGCTACGCGGCGTATCGAAGTGGCTGCCTTGAATTTCTTTCAAGAAGCAATCAGAATTCGTTGCCCACACGCTATTGCTCAGCCTCACCTCCACCTCACACAGACGCATGCCCAGGCTTGCCGCATCACTTCCCGACTTGCAACGTCAACAAATCACCTCGGGGCTCACATTTCAAGGCACACCAGAAAATCTATCCTTAGGATTGTTGTAAAAATAAGTTTGAGAGGATGAAGATAAAATCAGTTGTTTAAAGCACGCAAACATTATCCTTAAGATAATTCTGCCCCTCAAATAATGAAACTCAGTGCAATAAGCTATAGCGGCTATCAATACAACCAGTATTTCTCTTTACTCAGCACAGAATGATAGAGGGAACAGGAACAGCAGAATTATACATAAAACCCATCAGAGAAATGGAAGGAGAAGAGATACTTTCTTTTTGATGTATATCTTTTGTGGCATGGAGGCTCTGTTTATAGTTAATTAAAAAGAGGGTCGGTGAGGCACATATTAACTCGTGATATTTAAAAATCCAACGTTACGAAACCGTTATAAAACAATAACTTTCAATTCTATATCAAAGCCGTTAAAAAATCATTACAAAACAATAGCTTTCAATTATGCTATCAAAGCCGTTACAAAATAATGACTTTAAATTTTTTTAGAATTGTTGAAATACTCAACAACTCCCTCGTCAAATATGGAAGATTCAAACAAGTGTTGCTCTCTATGATTCTGTTGGCAGATAAATGACAATTGAAACACAGAGGCGACGTCCCGGGAAGAAGCCGCATAACTTCTGAACCGCTCTCTATGATTCTGACCAAAAAAAAAATAAAAATTGGCGGTGTCACTCACTCGACTAATCCATTGAAAAGCAAGCCTTAGTATTGCGACAACAATCGGCTAAAATTATATCAAATGGTAGTTTTTCTACAAGAATGCACCGTGCACGCCACTTCCTAGCCTGTGGCTATATGAACTAACAAATCGGAACTTGGACCAAATTCGAGCTTTGTACCGTGCTGAAAATGTAAAAGCAAACAACCTTCCATTGCAGATTAAGACAAGAAGTGATTTGTTTAGACCGGCGAAACCTTATCGATGTTGGCAAAGGTCATGATGCTTTGAAAGGCGAATCCACAACTCATGGTCTGGGATGGCAACAGATCTAAGGACCAGAGCTTCATCATCCTCTTGCTCAGTAGGGACCGTGATGACGGGGAGACAGAGATAACCGAGTCGATGGAGAGAGAACAGATTGCAGAACCCACATGTGTCGTACACAGGAAAAATCACACCAAAAATCTTGATTTTTTTTTTGTCGTTTTTGTCTATTCGATGATTCCCAACCCTTACCACTCAAAAGTACATTTCATTCGACTTCCACTAATAACGGACGATAAAAATCTGACGTGTCAGCATTCATAAATAACATTATGCAAATCAATTTGATGTAACAATGGACGCACAATCAAGAGCGTAGTTGTCCATGGTCTAACATTGTCCATGCATGCTCTCAGCCTCTCACATAGGATTTTTAATGGTTACATTGACGGAGATCTAATAGAAGGTATTTATGGGTCATTGATATAAAATTAAAGTGTCGATGAAATGAAAAAAGGTTTTGAATATATGCATCTCATAAGAAAATTTTTGAATGATTGTCCCTTGTAGATAAAGGGCATGTTTGGCAACATTTTTATTCTTTTATTTTTCTATTCTTTTGATCTCCAGAATAAATAAATAAAAAAGAACAAAAATACGTTTGGTAATGTCAATTAATTTTTCTATTTTCTTGAATAGAAAAGTGGACAGGGAATAGATTTGGAATAGAAACAAAAGTAAAAAAAATAGTTTATTGTTCCCGAACAATTTCTCAAAATAAGTTATTTTTTCTTTTCTTTTTCGTCATTGCTTGCCGCCTCCTACTGTCTAGCCACTGTCGCTCGCCACCATCGGCCATCAGCGGATGGCAGAGGATGGCAGCGGACGACGCATGGCGGTGGATGGCGACGGCTGGCTAGCAACAGGCGACGGTGGCAAGAAAGAACAAAAATAGAAAAAAGAAAAAAAATCTTAAAAAATTATTAAAATAAAATTATACATTACAAAAATATTTGTGAATCGTACCAAATGCATTCCTTGTTCTTTTTTCATTTTGAGAATAGAAATTTTGTATAGTTACTAAATACGTTCTTTTACTTAGAAATTGTTCTAGGGAAGATTATTTCTGAAAAGAAATTGTTCCCCGAAACAGAAGTGTTACCAAACGAACCCAAAGTAGCTTGGTACTGAGAGGTTGGTAGAAAAAATAAAAAGCAATGAAATAAAAAGGATAGCTAGAAAGTCCTCCACTTCAAAGTTCTGAGTCTTTGACTCTTATTGTTTTATGAATTTACACGAGGGCCCTTCTATTTCTTCCTAAAACAACGGGTAGAATCGACTCGATAATCTGATTATGCTAATGATCAATACATATACATATCCCTATTTTGGAGAAAGGACTACATTTGTGTGTCACAAATTTTGAGAAGCAATCACTTAAGTAATTCCAATAACTTAATTTGCCCAAAAAAATTGAATATGGTTTGCTTGAACGATTTGAAGACCTATTGATTCTGACAATTGATTGTAGAGTTGATCATTTGGACCTTTCAATTTCTAGACGTGGATCTCGGATCTATGAATGGGGGTATTCCCGAAACTCACAAAGAAAAAAGGAAGTGAGTTTGACGAAAAAAAAAAGAAGAATTTTTTTTTGGTTTTGGATCTTCCAAATCATTCTTGCAGGAGATCTAGACCCTTTTTTTTTTTTTTTTTAATCCTTCGATAAAAGATTCATTCTCTTCATAAAAAAGAGGAGGTAGAACCAATAAAGATTTCTTTTTCGATTTATTCCTAAGTCAATTGAATGGACCCTTTTTAAAAAGTTTTGGAACTAAAATAATTGTTTGTAAATTTTTACACTAAATTGATCAATTATGAAATTATTGCTCTAAAATTTTTAAAATTACAAGATGGACGAAACGACGTCATGATACAAAAGCAAAATTTACAAAGCAAATATTATAACTTCTCCGCTTTTTCGTTTGTGAGACTCAAAAGCAAAATATGGAGTATCAGGAATAGTCAATTGTCGTACAATTCCCTTTTCATCACAAAGAGTCTTGAATTGCTCAAATAGATACTTACGTTTGCGATCGGCTCTCAATGCCTTTATTGTTTTGTTTAACTAATTCTCTACCATCGATATATATCATCTAAAGCAGTCTAATGCTTCTAACTTATGGGAGATCAGAAAGACATAACTAAAACGCGTGAAGTTATTTATGAAAGTGATGAAATATGAGGCCTCATGCCTCGCTCTCACATTCAAAGGACCACAAATGTCAGAATGTATAAGTTGTAATGGAAATTCGGCTTTAGTCCCTTTACCGAATGGTTTTCTAGTTGCTTTTCCCGCTAGACAATGTTCACATACGGGTAGATTAACATTAGTGAGTGACCCTAAAAGGCATTCTCTAACTAATCTTTACATTCTTTTGCATTCCAATGTGACCTAATCTAGCATGCCAAGTACTTGTATTAATCTCAACATTACTAGAAGATGCAATTAAAGAAAAACAACCATTGACATTAACATTGTACTGATCATAGTCAATACCCAACACCATAAAACCATTCGATACATGACCTGAACCATAACAAATTGTTCCATTCAAAATGCCAACACAATCACGATGGAAATTCAATACATAACCTAGGCTAAGAAGAACAACTACATAGACCAAATTTCGTTGAATATTAGGAGCATAGAGGACATCATGTAGGAATAGGTTTCGACCACTACGTAAAATTAATTTACATGTGCCGATACCATTCACTTCAATTTTTAAATTATTCCCAACATATATCCATCTTCTTCCAGGCTGTATCCAACGATACTCCACAAATGCTTCTTGGTCTCTAACTATGTGATATGTTGCTCCTGAGTTTACAGTCCACATGTGATGAGATTCAGCAAGCATCATAGTGCTAGAAACAAAAGCATTACTTAAAGTAATGGTGTAATAGGGTACTTCTTTCGGCTTAGTACATTCACGAGCAAAATGACTCATCTTGCCACAATTGTAGCATTCCATCTTGACCTTGTCCTTCTTCCTACCACGCTTTTGTGTCGGAAGGTCTTAACCCTTTTAGGTGCCTGATCAGTCCTCTTTCCTTTGTTGTTGAATTGATGATTCATTTTTGCGCTTAAAGCCCGAAACTTTGCGCAAACTCAATTTAGCAACATAAGCATTGGTAGAGAATCTCGCAGCCTCTAAGCACTCATCCTCTAATTCTAAATGGCGCGCTATATCATCAAAAGTGATAATATTCTCATTATGCGTCATATTGATTTTCATATGCTCCCAATTGTCAGGAAGAGATCTTATAACAGCCTGAACTTGTTGTTCATCAGTAAGGGAGTGACGTGCCGACTTCAGCTCACGAATCATGTTTGACATCTCTCGAAGATGCTGCCTCATCGTTACATTTGGACGCTTTTGAAATGTGTCAAATTTGATGGTGAGTCTCATCAGCTTAGTGGCAGATGTACCCCCAAACTTATCTTTCAAGCAACCCACATGAGATCATCTTGCATACAGCTTAGCAACGTGATGCGAGCAATACTATTTTTCTTTTTCCAAGCTTAATAAGCTTCTAGATCTCTCCTATGTTGAGCTGAAGTTCCATGCTCAAGTTTATTCGTGGTGTGGTTGAGGGTTTTTAAAACCTCTTGCTTTTCAAGGATATACTGAACTTTTCGGTGCCAAATATCATAATTGTCACCGTTCAACTTCTCACCCTTATTGAGGTCAGCCACAATGGTCTTGGATGCCGAAACCATAATCAATTACTATAACACATTGACATAATAAACGCAAAATCAATACTAGCACACTTTTTGAAGTAACACATATGTTTAATTTGCAGCAAAGACAAATTAAATTAATGATGATTCAACAAAAGGCACAGAAAGAAAAGTTCACTATGTTCTCAATCAACTTCTATGTACAAATGTTCTATTATAATTAATTCGTTTAATTTACGCAAATTTTAAGTTCTAGGTGAGAACTCCTTCGAATTCTACTAACTTACAAACTCCCACTAGGAAAAATAATTACATGACCTCATGTAATTTCTACATTTTTCCATTAACACAAAAGCATAACATGATTTGAATCAACGTGCAAAAAAATAATCATGTTGTAATTACAATCAAACCGCAATTCAACATGTAACCGAAAAACAAGGATTTCCTACCTTTATTCGAATTTTCTTAGAACTAGAAAATTGCAAGTATATTAAACTACATACATGCTACCATCGAACCAAGCTCTACACAATATATATGACATCATTTTCATACAGGCTAGCTACTGTATTTCCTAAAACATAAGAAAATACCAGCTGCAAATGAATAAATTATGCATTAAACCCCCAAAAATATGTGTACTTAGGGTTTCCTACGCATTTTCATACATTTATAAAATTTAAAAAGTATAAAATAATTATACCACAGTGTAGAGTATATTCATACGAACCAAACGCCACTGACCACGCTCCAATCGGAGCTCTCACGCGCCTACACGTGCCGCATGAGTGCGCGACGAGTGCAGCGCACACGCCAGCGAGCCAAATGGCTCCTGGCAGGTCCGATTGGTCTGATCGGTTTGACCGCCGGACCGGTTGACCGATCTGAACTGTTGACTGGTCAATGATCGGGGTCGGGTCGGGTCAAGTCACGGGTTGGTCGCCGGCCGGGGACCGACCGGCCAACCGTCGTCGGCGGTGACGTCATCTAGCAACCGACCATTGGATGACGTCATAGTGACGTCATCACGTGCCGGTTCGCTGACCGGCGCGTGTTGGGCACGCGTTGGCGTTCCCAGCACTTCAGGCGTGTGACGCTCACACGCAGCGGCTTCTGGCCGTGCGTGTGGGCGCATGTGGCGTCCTCCGGCGATGCTCGACCCATCGTCGGACTCGTCTCAACGATCACTTTCACCCTGTATATTTAGAAAAATGATTTTGGCAGAAAAAATATGTCGAAAAAAGGCCAAAAGCGTACGGGTGTACCCAACCCAAATCCGTTCTTCGCTTCGGTTTGTTTTCGATAATTCAGATGGTAATTCCAACCATAAGACATCCAAACAGTGTAGATTGCATACTCTTGATCTCGATATGAAATGGTAAATGAGAAAATTTAATGAAAAACAAAGCAGAAATCACGACCGGGGTCTGATACCAATGTAAGAATACAAGTCGACGGAATACAAGTCGACAGAAGACGACTTACCTTTCTAAAGAGAATGGTTATGAGCGAGTTTTCCGAGTCATCAAAGTAGAACTTGCATTTCTTTTCGATTTATTCTACACGAAATACCCAGTGAATCTCCATTAGCGTCGTTCAGTGTATAGATTGCTCCTGCTTCCCATTAGGGTTACCATCCCTGTGCTAGTAGCTGTTGTAACCATCTACTTCACGATTTTCTACAAGTTGGTGCTAGTGGCTGTTGTAACCGCCTTGTTAATGATGTCGATCCTCGTTGCTGAGCTTCACAGTTTAGCATCATGATTTTCTCTGAATGGGCAAAAGTGACATACATATGTAACTATGTGCACAACGAGTGATGGCAAAGGAACAGATATGCGGGGAAGTTGATCGAGATTTTGTGCCGAGTTTGGTTAGTGAAGCCTTGGGGAAGAAAGTTGTGTCAATACTCGCTCCTCAAATCGTATAGCTATTCTCCACCGAAGTGGATATATAATAGACTCACTGCTGCTTATCTCGACCAGAAAGGGGACGGCCAGAAAGAAATTGCTCCCACCAATTTGTCTAAGTAAGTGAAGAAGGCCATTGCTTAGTCTCTAAGGAAAGATTTTACCAACTATTTGGAGAAGGGGCAAGTGTCTTTGAGGTGCAACGACTTGTTCGATGAGCTCTCATGGGCATGTGATCTTGAGACAATTACTCATGTTATATTGGTTTGGCACATAGCAACCACTTTCTGCGAGCATGAAGTGCCTTGTGCTCAACTTTCACAAGAACAGAGAGACAACTTTGACACAGTGACTAAGCTATCGCAATATCTTGCTTACTTGGTTGTTTTCGCCTCGAGGTTGCTCCCTGGTCACCCTTGCAGGACTGAATACATATTTGGTTGTGCTGTCAGCGAAGCCAAAGAAAAATTGGAAGGTTCCTCGATTTCAATGGAAGTGTTGGAATTGAAGTCGGCGGAAGACGACTTACCTTTATCCGATGCGCAAATAATAATTAGCCTCAAAACGAACGTTGAATTGCGGATGAATCACGAACAAAACTAACTCACATTAATCTGAATGCAACCACGAGGAAAGCACTCGATTTCTACGGCGTAAATACAAACTGTTCTCGTAAAGAAGAAATGGAACGCCTTAATGGAAAAGTGAGAGAAATGAGTATACGTTCTCTCTAAGCGTACGTTCTGCTAACAACAACCATCAACGGTTGTCTTCAGGAGGCTTTTATACCTCTCCCTTCATACCCTTTCAATAGTGTCTCACACCCCATCATGGACGTATTAATAAAATACTATAGGAAGAGAGGATTCAAAAGCTAAAGAAGGGCATTGACAACGAACAATGCCAAGAAACGATTTTTGCTCAAGGTGTGCGGCTAGGAATGTAGCTTGTGAATACAGTAGTAGGTGAGGGGCGAATTTGGAAGGTCTTGGCTGACTTCTGGGTTGATATGATGTTGTATGTGGCTCCTTTGAATGATACGGCCGCTCACGCTAAGTATCTCACCATCGGGGGTGAGTTTGTGACTCATATTTGGGTTTTGGTCTCTCACACGGGCATCATGAGAGATCCACATGGTGGTGAGTAACATGATGATCTAGAGAAGAGCTGAACTTGACCTCAATTTATTATATTATGCCTAATCAACTATATAAAATGTCTATACGGTTGCGTATGTTTGTGTATGTTTGCAGTAGTCCATTTATCTTGCATTGATCCCTGGTCAGACTCTAGAAAACTTTCTCATGTATGATGCATGACCTCTTCTTTTATGTGATGTAATGCGTTGCTTTATCAAGGGTGAAGACTCGAATTGGTTGTGCATTTCTAAGATTGTATTATGTCGAACATGGGCAATACGTAATGTTTTTTTTTTTTTTTTGTTGTTGTTTGTTCACACTTTTACATGTTAGTATACGATGTTATGAGCATATGGTAGAAATCCCATACGTTTACTTGAGTAGATCGTTTTGGGAGAGCCTAAGTTTAAGTTCCTCAACATATTCAATTAGATCCACATTTGCTCACGCATGTATTTCAATAATCTCACGATCACATATAATTTTAATGTTAGGTTTGCTCTTTCTTAATTCCATGTTAACATGTTTCCACATGAATCTTCACTTTGTTGTCTTGTAAGGATTGCAATAACAACCACTACAACCTTCATGCCCCCTCTCTCCATCTCTCCCTCTCAAGATTGAACCATGAAGATTGCCATTGGGATTGAATTGCTACATCAAACGCCCACCTTCTCTCTCTCTCTCTCTCTCTCTCTCTCTCTCTCTCTCTCTCTCTAGATTGAACCATGACGATTGCCATTAGGATTGTGTTGCTACATTAAATGCCCACCTTCACTATAGGTCTCTTTCACTAGATCAAACCAAGAAGGCTGCACAGAAATCACATTAGTTACAAGATTCCTTGTTGGAAATATCCACCCAACACCAACACACACTGGGTGTCACGCCCCAAACCTCAAGTGCGTGCCCATCCCTCTCTAGTCGATAATATTTTGCGACTTCCCAGGACGAGTCGTCGACCCTTTCATTTTATTGCATATGCGGAAGCGAAAACAAATCCCCTGACAGTAACCATCTCGGGATAGAAAAAGCAGGACAACAATTTCATAAACAAACAAACATGCCTTTATAAACATATGCTGAGTCAAGTACAAGAGTCTATGGTCAAAAGATTACAAAAAACTGTTCTCCAAAAGAAGCAGTCCTATCCGACCTATACTTCATGTCACCTCTTCTCTGCTCCAGGTCCTCCACTCGATGACCCTAAAAGTGGTTATACAATAATCAGTGAGACAATGTCTCAGCAAGTTCATGCTCTAAACCCCGATTAGGAGGGAAATACGCTAAGAAGCGTCCTAAGCACACAATCATACAATCAAGGGGACTTACCTCGTCTCAGATCCACCCTGCAGGTCAGTACAGTTTATATCACAAACCAGAGCAGTATTCAAGCTCAATTAATTGGAACACAATACTCAATTAATCATGTGTTCCTAGATTTGATCTTGGCATATAACACGGCCTATTCTCTGTTTGGCGGTCTTCTGGCATTGCTAGGCATCGTCTCACCCCATTAAGCACGGCACGTCTCTTTATCAGACGGCTTTCCCAAATGAGCATAGGGTCCAAAATCTACTATGACCGGCTTCCCGTTGTCTAGAGGCATCCCATATAGGGGTAACGTCTAGTTCAACAGCCTGGGACGGTTTCTCTTAACCACACACGATCACTCAATCTCAGCCCAAGACACCGTGCCTTGCACTCAAATGCCTCTATTAAAATAGTGATCCTGACATGTTTTCTTCGTATTAAAAATACCTAGTAAAATAGTCGTATGTGGGTACACAATCAATTCGACCCAGAAAAGGGTGATATCGTTCCTTTTTAAAATCCCACAGTTTTATATAGTACTTAAAACTATTTTCGGTGTCAAAATTCGACACTTGGGATTTTCTGAATAAATATTGGAAATTCACAATTTTTGGAATTAAATACCAAAAATACAATCATCACTCAATTGACATAATTTAACACTCAATTGCAAAAATTAATTACACCATTGCAATCAGCACGAAATTTCGGTCACCGACTATCCCAACCTAATTTCCAAAAATAATAATTAATAATTAATTAATTTCGAAAATTAATTAAATAATTCCATTTAAATTCTAAAAATACCAACCTAGGCCAAAATTGCTAAATTAAATACCAATACGGACTTAGAAAATTCCTGAACCCTTCTAGATAAATAACACAATTTATCTAGGCCTCACTTAATCTAATCTAACCACCTAACATGCATAATTACATAATTAAATTTCTAATTTAATCTAACTAGCCACCTAATTCCTAATTAAATTAAACTAACACCCATTAGACATCATTAGCCTACTAAGAGGAGTTTAGTGCATAAACTCACTGATTAATTTCGGAAACCGGTTCACCACGACGACGGCGCCACGGTGGCCGAAACTTGAATTTTCGGCGGCATCGACGGAGCTTGGACTGGGCCTAGAACGGGCCCAACAAATCTCAGCCCAAATATAATATTTGTTTTTGAAACCGGCTGGGCTTGAAGTAGGCTGACCTCGTGGGCTTGGGCTGCTGAATTGGGCCAAACTAAACGGGCTTCGCTGGTTTCTTGGGCTGACTTCAAGTGAGCTGGGATTGGGCCTCAATTTGCAAGGCTAAAGATAGGTTGGATGGGCTGAAGCTTGCGGGCTTCACTGGGCTGAACCAAGACTAAACGTGGGCTTCAAGTTGAGATGGGCTGACTGAGTTGCTACTGAAAGGATGGGCCAAACGTTGGGCTTCAAGCTTCGCTGCTCGAGTGTGGACTGACCAAGAAGAAGCAGGTGGATCTGAGGCAGCTGTCGACGAAGAACCATGGAGAGCTGCTTCGTTCGGTGCTGCCAGTGTGAGGGAGAAGTGCGGGTCAACGGAGGGCTTATGTTGGTTCGTTTGTTGACCGAGGGCGACGACGCTGAGGACGTGTGGCGCTGTAGCTTCGGTGGTCTTCGCTTGTGAGGGCTAGGCTGGATGTTGACTCTACGGACAGATGTGCGTGCAGGATCGAAGCCGAAGGAGAGAGGGCTTCGCTTGATGACCGAGGAACCGAAGTTTGCTGGAGGTTTTCTTTGATTGACCAAAGAATATGTGGCATGCAGAGGGGTAGAGGTATAGGCGTGTGGGTGAGAGCTCGTGGGAGAGAAAATGAAAAGAAAACTGAGGGGTGGCTGTTTGTTTGGTGAATTCGGTGGACCGTGAAAAATGAAAGGAAGCAGGGAGAGAGAGAGTCGGCTACGAGAGAGCTTGAAGAAAAGGGAAGGGGAAAGTCCAATTAAAATATCTTACTTCATCATTGGATGCCTAAAAGTCTCCCAAGCTTATCCCTTAAACTTATCTCAACAACTCTTATTACTTTATTGCATAAAATCCATCAATAATCCAAATTTTAAAGTGCAAAATTGCTGCCCATTTTCAATTCCGAATTTCCCAATTTTATGATCAATTTCTTCATTCAATTTTCCAAATTGAGGTCCAATTTCGATGATGAAAAATCCCATTTAATTTTCTGTAAGTCCCTGACACTCAAAAGCTCGGCTCGGAAGTCTAAATTTTCATCGACTTAGCCCATCTGAATTTCCGCTAATTTTCCGCGACGTCCCAATCAATTTTCAGTAAAAATCTCAGAATCTCCGAAAAATTTTCAGAGGATGAGCCGACATTCCTAAAATGAATCATGACATGACCGAACTTTCCATTTTTGAAATCGGGTTTAAATTCACGGTTATTTTCAATCCGGCACGCTTTTAGCGTGACCTAATCTACCGGGTAACTTTTAAGAATTTTTGGTGCAATTGACCCGTGATCAATTTATCTCCAGTCACAATGTACATCTTCGACACGTTGGTGACTCTCGATTATCGTAAAAATCCCAAGGTTTTAAATACGGACATCGGGTACAGAAATGACAGAAAAATCGATCTAGTGCCGTTCGATGAGAGTTTTGCAATCAGGTGGAATCACCCATACACTAATCACATATCTCGATCGAATCGATCTATTTTCAGTCTTTGATCAATTTTTGACGGTGCCGTAATGACCCTTACAGATCGACACATTCCAGCAATCGATTCGTGATCGAATTCTCAAGTCCATTGCATTTAGATTCCTTAATTACTTCTCTAGATAGTCCAGTTATCTCGTGAGTGATCAGCTCAAGAAATAGCACTATAGGCACGTCGACGAAATGCCTAATTTATTTAATCGAAAACAAAATCTGAAAATTCAGGTTGTCACACTGGGAGTGGGCGGGCAACCTTTCAACTTTATCATTGGATTTGATACTATTTATTATGAGCGGGAAAATTGTCCAAAAAATCATAAACCTATCGCACTTTTGACAATTCAGTTTTAAACCTTTCAACTTTATCAATTGAATCCTAAACCTTTTTTATTTTTTACCAATTGAGTCTATGTTACCAATTTTCTTGCTAATGTGGATGCCAACACTAACGTGGATAAATTTTATTAATTTTTAAATATTTTTTTTCGAATTTTCAAATTATTTTTTATGTTTTTCAATTATTTTTTCTTTTCCTCTTTTGTTTTTATAATTTATTTCCCCTTTTTTCCTCTTGTAATGACCCGACTCCAAGTCGTGTGGGTTATCATCGTGATGTCCCAAGCATGTCGCCATCCTGTTTCTTTCTTCTTTTTATTATGAGTGTGCGAAAGCGTGTACAAGATCAATCTCTCGGACAACAAACAAGTAGCTAGGAAAACACAACATAGACCACTACTTTTATATCATGTTAGTACATTTACAAGCCTTTTTTTACTACGAGCACTTTTCTTTTTACATCGTCCTTATATATTCATATAGGCTAAGGAAATTCCTTTCTCCTCTAGTGTGACTTTAGCTCTCAAAACTAGTATGATACTTTCATGCCTATAAGTCTGAAAGATAAAAAGGATGAGTCGAGGACTCAGTAAATAAAATTAGTATTCCTCATCTAGGAGGATGACTTGTCATCGAATCAAGCATGCAGACATTTCACGCACAACAACATCGATGGCAGATCCATATCAAACCATTACTTTACTTGGACTATATGCATATGTTCATACCAACTTACCTTCAATGTATTACTCACTTTTAACTTACCAAACAATCTACCCTCAACTTATCTAATAAGCTAACTTCAACTTACCAAACAAGCTATCCTTAATTCACCAAGCAAGTTACCTTTCACTTACCGAATAAGCTATCTTTAACTTACTGAACAAGCTTTTTTACTAAGCAAGCTTATCAAACAACACATGATAATATGTATACAAGGTTCATTGATCATCTCAACAGTTTTTTCCTGTACTTTCAAGGACTTCTAATTTCAAGTTGAGCATCCAGCCCAAGCCAAGCATTCCACACTTTCAAGGGTTTCCTTGTATCAAGCAAGGCATTTAGCCTTAAGCTAGGCATCATAAGCATGTTAGCCATCTCAGCTTACCATCAATGCATGCTTTACCTCAAACTTATTAACCAAACTCATTAAATAACACATAAGTATGCACAAAGGAGTTCATTCATCAATCCAACCATTCCCACGATTCATTCGAAGTCCATTGGGCATTCGAGATCTATCGGCCATCTGGAATCCATCGTAGGGGTGAGCATATCAGACTGCCTAAATTAGGAACCGCTTGGACTGGACCGGACCAGTCGGTTTGGTCCAGTTCCCAGAGGGATTGATCCAGTTCCCCATTTCATAAAAATGAAACCAGTGATTGTCGGTTCGGTTCCCAATTTTTTTTTTTGGGGGAGAATTGGACCGGACTGAAAAAACCTTTTTTTATTTATAAAAAATGTATTTTTCAATTCCTTAAAAATAGCAATAAACCCTAAAAATGGTAACAACTTTAATATATATATATATATTTAAATTTTTAAATTTTTTTGGCTAAGAGATTGGTTAGGTGGAACCAGACCGGGAACCGATCACCCCTACTTCATTGGGCATCTGAAATCCATTGGACATTCGGAATCCACCGGGCAATCTATTCTCATGAATGAGGTATTGTTGCCAACGCTATGTGACAACGAATCTTATCTTTCATATAGTAATCACATGTTATACAACAGACAAATTAATTTATCATTTTTCCTTTTAGCCCACGCATACAAGGCTAGAGGGCATGTTCATACAAGCTTGTCCATGTCATGTTTTATAATACCATAACTACATAAGATGCCGGGCAAGACACAAGATTCGTGGCTCGAACTGACCTGTTTATGCACCGACCCTCCATCAAGTGAGACTCAGATCGACACGCCTTAGTATTGTTCCAAGGCTCAGCGAAGTTCGGCTTGTCATGTCTCAATGCCAACCCAAAGCCAAGCGAGACCCGTCCATGGCTCAGGGCGTGCTTTCACTCGTGGATCCATAATCATGAGCAAACGATTGAAAATATTGCAAGAACTAGTTATAGAATAACCAAAACACACAAGCACAGTTAAGAGTACAACTACCTCAAACAACATATCACAATGTCCTAGTTAAGGGTTAGGATATCCACTTATCCATACAAAGACATGACTAGCATGTTCACAATCAAATCGAACAACTTAGCACATTGATCTAGCCAAAGATTAGAGATTCCACTTACTTAATGCGCTAAAAATGGTTTCGCCAAGAGATGGCCGTTCGATGGAGATAGTGGGCGTGCAAGAGGGAGCAGAAGGGAGAAAATGAATCGAGGGTTAAAATGAATGGGGTGGTTCTTCTATTTATAGGTGAAGCTTCATTAATGGCCCTAACTTATTTTTCAAGGAAGATTCTATGGTCATGATTACCAGATCTCCTCCTTGCCATCTACATTAGTGAGTCATACCTTCATTTAATGACTAACCTCCAAGGAACATGTGCTACTTGTTCTTCAAGCCACTCCTAATTGGTCCACCTAAGTTTGTGAATTTACCATTTGATCATTACTTGGCTAACTTGCTCTACAAGCAAGACCTTAGGTGTAATGATGTAGGTTATTTCTAGTAAAGTTGGACCGAGCCTAAAGCTCAGCCCAATTTCGAGCTCCAACCCAAATTATTAGGGTCTAGGTTAGCCAGTTGGGCTAGGTTCCTTGACCCGGTCCCAAGTCCATTGTCGAAATAAAAATAATAATAAAATTTAAAATATCATAAAAATATTAAAATAATAAAATTACAAAAAATAATAAGTAAAAAAACGAGAAATTTGAAATAAAAATATGTAGATTTTAGGAAAAATAGAAAAATAAAAAATAATTTGAAAAATTGGAAAAATGTGTAGAATAATCACCTTAATTGATTCCATTAGATTTCTCAGTCCGGAATCAATTTTAAAAATCTTTTTAAAAAGACTTCTCTTATTCCTGAATAAAATTTGAAAACCCTTAAAAAATTTTGAAACTCGATTGAATAAGCTCTTAGAGTTTTACCATAGGGATATGTTTTGTATTATTTTCTTTCGAGAGACGATGCTAGGTCACCACTTGTGCATTTCAATTCGATTATACTTGATCATGTAATTTACATACATTGGTTGTTGTTTTCTCTTTTAGCATGGTTAGTATTTCAATAAAAATATTGCGTGAACACTTAGCAGCTTAACCTTGAAATAGATGAAAAGGCTACATGAAAAACACTTTAGTTGACAATATAATCAAGTTTAGGTATTGAAAGGATACTAGTTGTATATCTAGCGTAATCAAGTTCTCAAATTTAAAATATATGATTTCATAAAATTTGAGATGACACTCCCACGTCTTAATTAGTGTCTAGCCGACCTTAATTAGCTCATGGTGACTCCTCACATAGAATTTTGATAGGGTTAATTCGAACATATTATGAAAAACCTAACATTGCGTGAAGTATGGACTTGGGAAAGCCCGTGCTTTAAATTGATGGACTGTCTTGTATTACCTATTAGATGATGTGTTCAAGCCATCTTTGAAGAATGCTAATTTGGACCATCTTTCAAGTAAATATCTCTAAACCTATTCTTCCGAGAGTGACCCCTCAAGGGTAGGTCGCAACAAGAATTTTGACACCTTTTCTTCTTTTCTTTTTTTTTGATAATGTTTAAAAAGAAATGAGGGAGGGCTAAAATGACATAGTGACATCTAGGATCAATAATTGAAGAGGAAAACACAAAACTATGATTTGACATCCAAGATAAATGATTAAAGAGGAAACATGTCGTCTTCTAGGGATGCCAATTTGGATTGTCTTTCAAGTAAATACCTCTAAATATTTCCTTTAGGGCAGCCCCTCGAGGATAAGTTGTGACAAGAATTTTTGATAATGTCTAAAAGAGTTGAGGGAGCACTAACATGACGTATTGACATCCAGAATCAATAATTGAAGAGGAAATATGAACCTATAATTTGGCATCCGAGATGAATGATTAAGGAGAAAACATGAAGATATGATTGTAGCTATTGAAAGATATATGTTTCATGTTAGACCCAAATACTACGCATGAGGCCTAGTGGTAAGGGACTGGATGGAGTAGCGTTGGTGTGCTCCATGTAAAAAGAAGAGAATTATCAAAAAAGTTCTAAACCTATTGTAATTATGCTAATTTGGTTCTAAACAATTTTTTTTTTTTTGCCAATTCAATCCTAAATCTTTTGCAATTGTGCTAATTCAGTCCATCCGGTCAAATTTGACCGGCCAGCGTTAACATGGACACCGGTTGGTGGTTGGCTGTTCAATGAACGCTGACATGGCATTTCTATTTTTTTTTTCAAATTTTCAAATTTTTTTTTTAATTTTATAATTTTTTTTCTTTTTTTCCTATCTTTTCCTTCCTCTGGCCGATTGGTGCTAGCGAAAGGTGAAGGCCGATGAGGTTAGCCTTGCCGACCATTGACAAGGGCGAGTCTCGCCCAAAGACGGCGAGGTCACTATTGCTAGATCTAGTGAGATCGACCTCGCCTTGACTAGGCTCAGCCGTGCCACATCTGGCGAGGCTCAGCCTCACCTAGCCAGATCTATTGTGCTGCTCCATGGCTGACTTAGAGAAGGCAAGGGCTAGAGACCAAAGCGTTGGAGTAGCAATGAATGTAGATGCAGCAACGAGCACCGAAGAGCGAAGGCTAGTGTTAGTGAGGTCAACCCTCGCCAAATCTGGCTGGGCCAAGCCCACCCAAGGTGAGGGTTGATGTTGCTAGTGGCTAGCGAGGCTCCTCACCCAGGGATGGCAAGGCTCAGCCTCGCCAGATTTGGCGATGGGGGTCTTATGGTTGTTTGGCAAGACTTGCCCTCGCTAGTGGTCGATAGGGACGAGCTTTGCCATTGGTTAGTCGAGCTGACCTCGTTGGGCCTCGCCTTTGGCTAATGCCAACCAGCTAGAGGAAGGAAAAGAGTGAAAAAGAAAAGAAATAAGTAAATAGAAAATTAGAAAAAAATAAATAAATTAAAATTAAAAAAATTGCCACGTTAGAGTTCACTAGACAGCCGTCATCGATCGGCATCTATGTCAACGTCGGTCTGCAAAATTTAGTTGTATGGACTGAATTGACACAATTACAAAAGGTTTAGGACTGAATTGACACAATTACAAAAGGTTTAGAACTGAATTGGCACGATTACAAAATGTTTAGAAGTGAATTGACATAATTATAATATGTTTAAGACATTTTTGGTAATTCTCCCTATAAAAGTTGTTAGCTCACTTTTTTATGTATTTATTTATAAATTTAGTCTGGCTTTTTCTTAGTCAAGTCAACTTTACTAAAGATGAAGATATTTCGACACACAAGGCAGATTTAGGTGGTTGTAAATAAAAGGCATTGGATTGACTATATTTCTTAACTAGGTCCCCTTAAATACTATCTACACCCTCTTCAATGTTATCTCCATCTAAAACATGTTAGCTTACCTTTCTTTTAAGGGATAATGACACAAAAAGTCTTTGAACTTTAGTGTAATGTGTAATTTGGTCCATAAGCTTTTAATTTGTTTAATATAGTCCATAAACTTTTTATACATATTCAATTTAGTCCCTGAACTGTATGAAAATATTCAATGTAGTCATTCTAGTCCCTGAACTATATCAAAATGTTCAATATCATCTATGATCTTGAATAATTATGAAAATACTACATATAGTTCACGAATTGGATTAAACATGTATGAAAATTTCAGGGACTGCATTGAACAAATTAAAAGTTTAGGAATCATATTACACATTAAGTTAAAGTTTAAGGACCACATTAAACAAATTAAAAATTTACGGATCAAATTACACATTGATTTAAAGTTCATGGACTATTTGTGTCAATTTCCCTTCTTTTAAGAATTGGTCTTGCTTTTTCTATGCCACGCCAACTTCTTAAAGAAGCTCTCTAACATACAGGACAACAACAAGGACTATGTGGCTGTAAATAAAGGGCATTGGATTGATTGGTTTCCTCATTTAGGCCTCTTGTATACTAGCTACACCCTCTTCAATATGTTACTAATAATTCATTATGCTTCATCCTTCTAATAAATTTATTAGGAGCTATACCTTATAAAGGCTTGAGGCTTTGATTATTAATGTCTGATCACGTCGAAAATACAAGTCAATATTGATGCAATTTAATTAATATATGTGCGAACTATGAGCACGATATACTAGCTCTTCATATACTAGAACCCTAGTATGAAAGATTTAAAACTGCTTGATTATAGGAATGGCACAAAAAGAATAATAAAAAAATTTGGATAAAAAATGTAATGAAAATAAATAGTAACGAATCTCTAATTCTAGCGTTTAGTACCACTTTGGGGTTGAAAATATTATTTATATTTTTAAATGGGTAAATTATTATATAATTGGGTTCCAGTGTTTGAAATTTTCTTCTCCAAATAGAAACCTTAATCGTTGTCTGTTTTATAAAGTTATCATGTGTGTTATTTTACTCATTCATTTCCATTGGCCATTATTTATTTTCACCTACCGCCTTCATGAAAATAAGCTAACATGGCAGTTTCATTTCATAATTTGATATCTATTCCTCTTCTTCCATGCTACCAAAGATGGTCAATTAAAGGAATGATGACCTTATTTTCACTAGATAAATGCTAGATTCACTAAGATTGTAAATTTGATTTATTAAATGATGCGTCATACTACTATTGGTTGTTGTTTAAGGCCCACTTAACTAAAGAGTAGCTTACAATTGAATATATTCTGTAGTAAATTAATTTTGTAAATCAATTTTAATAAGCCTAACATTTTCTTCCCATTTAATCCTAGTCATAGTTCGAATTACAGACACGGCCAAAATAGTACTCTACGGGTCATCACAGATTACATACTCTTGTTACACTTGCAGCTATCCATCGACTTTATTCAAATACATTTAACAGTCAAAGGTATGCTAACATAACTTATGATAGAGTATGGACAGAGATTGCAAGTTTTTTGGCCTGATATGATGGTTCTGTTGGACTTCATGAAAGGAACGTACATCTAGTGTTTGATTAAATATATTGATGGCCAATGCTCGCTCACATGATATTCCTTTTATAAGTACATTCTTAACATAAATTTTCCAACACCATTCTAACAATTTAGTTGCATCTTTCATTTCGCATCTCTCGTGCTTCTTCCGATGTCACTGAGTTATGTTTTCGTCCCTTTGTAAGATTAGGAAATGTCGGACTGAGGCACCAGAATAGTGTTAGGGCTCCATGAAAAACGTGTTAGCTGACTTTTTTTTTTTATAAATGTGATCTTTCTTTTTTCTTTGTCAGGTCAACTCCTTTTTGTTTTTTTTGTTTTTTTTTTTTTTGATAAAGATAAAGATTCTCGACACACAGGACAGATTTACGTGACCATAAACAAAAGACATCAGATTGACTGGATTCCCTAGGTCCCGTTATATACTAGCTACACCCTTTTTCAATGTGTTATCCACGTGTTAAATTTCCTTTTTTTTAACACTTGGTCTTGCTTTTTCTTTGTCGGGTCAACTTCTTAAAGAAGCTTTCTGACATATAGGACAACGAAGAGATTTATGTGGCTGTAAATAAAATGCATTGGATTGATTGGATTCCTTATTAAGGTCCCCTTGCATAATAGCTACACCCTCTTCAATATGTTACCGATAAATCATGCTGGTTCACCGTTCTAGAAATTTATTAGGAGCTGTATCTTATTGAGGCTTTGATGATTAATCTCGGTCCACATCAAAAGTACAAGTCATTATTGATGCAATTTAATTAATATATGTGCTTACTACTAGCACAGTGTATTAATTCTTGATAACCTAGAGTACCTATGAAAGATTTCAAACCGTTTTATTATAGGAATTGCACAATAAGAATAATAAAAGAAATTTGAACAAAACAAAATCAAGGAAAGGAAATAGTAACGAATCTCTAATTCTAGCGTATAGTACCACCTTGAGGCTGAAAACATGATTCATAGTTTTAACGTCTAAATTATTATAAAACTAGCCAAATTACATATATATAAGAAATGCAGATACCATCATATCAATTTTTCTTCTCCGAATAAAAGCCTCAATCATTTGTTCATTTATAAAATTGTGTGTTAGTTTACTCAATAATGTGTCACACTATTTGTTTGTCGTTCGAGGCCCACTTATTTTAAGGATCACTTATAATCAATCCAACACATTCTTTAGTAAATTAATTTTATAAAATAGTTTTGATAAATCTAGCATTCTCTTTCCTTTAAATCCTAGTCACAGTCCGGAACACCAAACAAGGCTTAAATTGTTCTCCATGAGTTGTCACAAGCCCACTTCTTATGCTTTCAACAGCCGCTTTAAAAAACTCTTTAGAATTCTTATAAGTTATGTACAGAATAGACATCAAAATAAGGTGCGTGCCTGCTGAGTTGCCTGATTTATACAAGCCCTAGGTGAGCCATCTTCTTGCATTCGCGGATGGTCCGTCTCCATCTTCAAAGGCTCCACAAACACTTAGAACATAATTCTCTTAAAATATATATATATATATATATATATATTTTTTTTTTTTTTTAAATACAAAGATTTATATGCTTTCTCCAAGAAAAAAATGTCGTAAATAAAACCTTATTCACCTCTCGTAAGTTGGCATTTATATCTTTTCTGTCCTTGCTTTATTTTGAGATGGAACATCAGAGCTTGGAGCCTTGTAGAAATAGAACTTCTCTTTGATCAATTGTGAACGTCAATGCAAAGGAACGTTTTCTCAATTTGTGAAAATTGATGCATTTAACAACATTGAATTGATCTGTACATAAACGCACCCAATAATTTTAGATGTCTTGGGTCAAAACTTTAAAAATGATCACTTTACTAATAAAACTTTTTTAGAACGATCACTTCAATATTAAAAAACTTCATGATCAAACGTTTAATGCCAAAACATATTAAGAGCGTCCATTCTAAGTGATTCTACTTAGTCCTGTTAAATTTTCTGTCACCGGAGTCATTTTAGTGATTGCTCTTTAAAGTATATTGCACTTAAATGATCTTTGAAAAGTTTTAGAACCAAAGTTGGCATTATACAATAATGATCGGACATGTCGTCCTTATCCTCACCAAGTTGAGTCCAATTCAAATTGATGAAAAGTTAGACATTCTCATTAGGATTGTTGATAATTAATATACCCTTTTTCATTAATTCTGTAAGAGTTAAATCCTTTTGAATCATCAAAATATCTAAACTCATTTCTCCCCCTTGAATAGAGGATATAGCAATTTCTCTTGGATTTATTAGTAGATATATCCACTTTGTCTGTAGCACGTATTGCTTTTGCAAAACGGTCCTTCCAAACTTCTCATAAGTTTTTGTTAATTGGTATGTTGACTGTTGGCAAGCAGGTTTGTTCTAAGCAAATCTATGTCTTCAAATTATAAAGACCATTCAAGTTTTAATGAACCCTTGTTCGACAACTTGTACTATTTCTACAAAGGTTGTTCCAAACTTATACACGTTTCATGACCGATAGCTTGTTTTCCTTGTACAGACCCAAAGCTTTTCCATTGCATGTATTGCTTCTGCAAAACGGCCCTTCCATCTATTAACCTTCTGCAAACAAGTTGTTCTAAGCAAATATACGTTCCTCATATTTATAGAAATTCACTTTTTATTGGTCCATTCAGGCTCTAATGAACCCTTATTCGACAACTTGTTCTATATTACAGAGTTTGTTCCAAACTTAGGCACATTTCATGACCGATAGCTTGTTCTCCTTGTATAGACCCGAAGCTTTCCATATGTTAAATATCCTGTCGTTAACACATTTTGCTTATGCCTTGTGTACATGAGAATTCTTCATTCTACACACTCAACTACACATTGGCATTGCAAGACGCTAAGAAACACATTCTACCTTACCATTTTTCCATCAATGAAAATGTTTTGGACATTAGTACCATTTGCAATAAAGATGTTCTTGGGGCACTGGGCTTTTAAATCCACTATGCTTGGCTGTTTACCGATGGGAACCGAAGTTTGGTCCCTCTAAAGCGGATTCAATTGTAGCATCTCCTGGTTCCCAACTTTCCCTTGGATGTTCTGATCGTGCGCTTCTTGATTGCACTGGGTGGTTCGCATTCCTGAAAAGTCAATCAGAGTTCCTAATTTTTCATGCGTTGGTGGGTTTACAAGATCCTTTCGATGTTATGTGCTGTTGACATATTTATGTGATTACAGCTAACACAAGACGAGGCAGCCATGGTGTGATTGGTGTCATCTCAACATTGCTCTTCGGTGATGTTAAATCTTGAAGTTGATGATACCTTCCAACAAATAAATTCAAGAAGACATTCGTCATGCTTTCTATGCATAAAAACAAGGTACATGCCCTCAAATTCAATGATCCGTGGAACTCGAATGCAAGGAGACCACACAAAAGTTGCGTGCATCCTCGACTGGACTTGATTCCATCGTGATTGCGTCTATCATGGCTGTCAATCATATGGGCGGCACGTGCGGTTCCCACACGATCAACAGCCACGAGGTGTTCGGATCTGTGCAAGACTTATCCATAGGAAAGGAACTTCTGCAGCAGGCCTGGACTAACGCAAGTGTCCTCGATCTTACACACAAAGTTCACTAAATCTCCTGATCAATTGTGGCATTTAAACCACTCGATTTTGTCTCCATTGCTTATAAATATTAAAATATTAAAATAATAAATCTCACATTTATCTAATAGCTTAATCTTTTAGGATTCCATAAAAATCTCACATGATATCAAAACTGAAAGTCTTATATTTGAATATTTCCGGACCTCATTTACATTCCCGATTAAATTTTCACGCTTAATACTAGGTAAAAAACTAAATTAAGCGTGATGAGAAGTGTTAGAATATTTAAATAATAAATTACGCATTCATCTTTTCTGGTGAACCCACTTAAGTGAAAGACACTCATGCAACTTTGAATAGTCCAAACATGCATTTCTGTTCATATCTTGATTAGCCATCATCAAAGTTGTCCCACGTTATATTCCCATTCCGTGTGGTCCATTCATGATCCAACACCCACCAATTCTCTTGGCATTTTCGCAAGCACTGTCACCCAACAGAATGACGAGAAATAGTACGCTAATGTCGGTCGTTGCCAAGAAATCATTTTATTACCAATGAGTATAGAGTAAAGAAAATGTATTTAGCTATGACAAATGATTGTGGAATTACTATGACATACTATCTTATCGGAGCAATCGCTAATCAAGAAGAACGTCCAACTAAATCAGAGTAGGGATGCTCTGCTCGTTCCTGAAGAAGTTGTTGGGATCAACCGCAGTTTTCACTTTGACCAACCTCTCAAAATTGTCATTGAAGTACTTGACCCCGTAGACTCGCCCTTCTTCGTAGCTGTTGTTGCCATTGGTGCTAGTCCTAATGTCCAGGTCTCTATAGTTCAAGTACGCACTCCTTGGGTTCTTTGACACAAATGGAGTCATGAAACTGTACAGCCTCCTGATTTGCGCCAAGTAATTCTTCTCCAGTTCCGGGTCATCCTTGCTCCAATTGATGAAGTACTGAATTTTGAACAGATTCCCAGCTCGGTGTGGGAACAGGGTCGCTGACGCCGGGATCTCGCTCATCCGCCCCCCGTATGGATTGAACATGAGCCCCACTTTTCCCAGTTCGATCATCTTCTTCCAGAGACAATCGAGATTAGCCCTCGAGATTGGAGTTTGGACGTAGTCTGATTTCCTCTTGCGGAAGTTGGTGGAATGGTCTCGGCTCAGCAAGGTCTCCAGGGCCGGGATGGTGCCTTCATCGAAGCCGTCCCACCAGAGAACTGATTCGATCCAACTCATCTCACTGCAATTCCCCTTCTTTAACCCCATTTCGGGTAACTCCTCCTCAGTAAGTGCCAGGAGCTGATCTGAATTTCCTAGGAACAATGCAACCACAGAGGTCCTCAACGTTTTGTGTCCCTTTTGGGTCTTGGAAGTGACTGGCTGCAATACAAGCCTCATGAGTAGGCCGTGGTCAGTGGTCGGAGCCACGAATTGCCATTTGTACACGAGATCAGTCGCGTTCTGATCGAGCGTCTTTTCCACCCGAAAGACTGTGACCTTTTCCGGGACTGGAACTAGCTTAATCTGATAAGCCAGAATGACGCCAAAGCTTGCCCCACCTCCCCCAATGATCGCCCAGAATAAATCCTCTCCCATGGCTTTTCTATCGAGAATCCGCCCCTGGACGTCCACCATCTTAGCGTCAAGGGCGTTGTCGACCGACAGGCCGTACTTCCGCAGCATGTTGCCGTACCCAGCGCCGCTCAAGTGGCCTCCGACACCGACCGTGGCACAAACACCAGCAGGGAAGCCATGCACCTTGCTCTTCTCCCAAATCCGGTAGTATAACTCTCCTAGAGTCGCACCGGCCTGGACCCATGTGGTCTCCTCCTTGATGTCCACGTCGATTGACCGGAGGTTGAACATGTCAAGGATGAAGAAGGCGTCGTCGGAGACGTACGATATGCCCTCGAAATCGTGGCCGCCGCTGCGGATCTTCAGGTGCACGCCGAGGTCCTTGGAGCACAGGACGGCAGCCTGCACGTGGGACTCCCGTGTGGGCGTCACGATGACGCGTGGCTTCGGCGTTGACAACAAGTTGAAGCGGCCGTTAGGGATGTAGGACACAAGGACGTTGGCGAAAGAGGAGTTGGCCTGAGAGTAGACGATGTCGGAGATGTGGTCGGACGGTTGAGTGCGGTGGGCGAGGCATTGGATGAAGGTATCATACACTGAGTCTGAGGATGCCCCGTGTTCTTTCTGTAAAACTTCCTTTTTTGTGGTTTGTGAAGGAGGTTCCGTGTCCATAATGGATGAGAGCCTAACTATTGCGAGGAAAGTTCAGAGGAAAATACTTCGTGGGAAAGAATTTTATTTGCCATTTGGCCATCATCGGTGCAATTTGTATAAATTGCCTGCGGAGATATTTTGAAGTTCTCTCTCTTGTCATCATTTGATGGTCCACCCACTGGCCAAATTACAATAAAAATCCACACCTTTTTCCTCCGTTTCTCAATTTTATCCTACCTTTTTAGGTTCTCGAAGTTAATCCTTATGAGTTCATATTAAATTTATCTCCCTTCTATAAACTATAAAGTTACATTTGGTCGTCTGGATTTCTAATCGAGATGAGATTGAATAAGATAAAATAAAAAATTATTTGTGATTTGTGATGATGCGCACATACATACATACATACATACATACATACATATATATTATATATATATATAGCCTTTTTGGAGCCTAACTATTGTGAGGAAAAAATTAAAAGCCATTATTTTGTAACGGCTTTCATAACATAATGTAAAGTTATTGTTTGTAATTGCTTTGATTGTAGAATTGAAAGCTATTGGTTTGTAAAGAGTTTGTAACCGTTTTGTAACAGTTTTTGAATGACTTGATTTCCAAATTATAGCACCTCCACTAAGGATGAATACATATCCACTAGTGCTTTTATCTTAAATGAATATATGATCCAATTAGCATCACCGTATCACTCTAATACAATGAAAAATCCACTATATAAACTGCCATAGTGTATGGTTCCTCTCAAATTTTTCTTTACTCTGCTCAAGGTAGCCCAATGATCATGATTGAGATTTTGTGTGTATCTACTCAATTTACACATGGTATAATTTATATTAGGTCGAGTATAATTCTTTAAATGCATCAATAATTTGAGCATACTCAAACTAAGCTACTCTTATCTCCTCTATTTTTCATTAATTGCATATTAACATCATAAGGAGTAGTCATAATTGTATCATCAAATGTGTTAAATTATGTCTCGAGTTTGAGTCCGTGTACGATACCCGATCCGTACAAAATATTTTCATGCCAAAATGAGAAAGAACGTGCGCAGAGTGTTTGATGAAAAATGGCGCATGATAGGAGCCGAAAGAATTCAGTCCTAGATATGAGCCTATGCACGTTGGAAATGGAGGCCACAAATGCGTGTGTTGATTTTGTGGCCCTTCTCACTTGTCAGCATGATTTCTGAAGAGTTGATCGTCCAAGTTTCTTCTACGTTATTAAATGCATGCACATGGCCATGTGCATGCATGCCCGGAGAAAAAGGTGTGCTGCCTCATAAGCCTATCATGTAGGCGCCGAACTCTCTCCCTCTCTTTGTTCAGGCTTCTCTTATTTTAATAAGAAAGAGGGCTTCTATTATTTTAATGAAGAAAGAGGGAAGGCAGAAGCAAGACGTCGAATTCTTCCTCTCTTTCTTGGTCATCTTTTGTGGGCTCTGATTAATTTATTATTAAAGAATGAGGGAAGATAGAAGCCATTTCCTTTTGCATGGTCATACGCGCACATGCTCTCATTAAATGCATGGAGGCGCATGCTTTGAAGATTGGCGCCGTTCTGACAACTCTGGAGAACAATTATGATTTGTTTTCTTCCAGGCACCGATAAAAGGAGCGAGAGCTTCGGAGGACGATGTAAGCTACAAAAGAAAAAGAGCTTGGCAGTGAGCGAGAGCAAAAGAGCTCGAGAGACCGAGAGCGAGAGACGTGAGCTCAGAGAGATTTGTGCGAAGTCGAGTTCAGTGAGTGAGTTGTTTTGTTAAACACCGTGGGTATCGGGTATAAAGTAGGGCTGGGAAACACTTGAGTGCATACGTGATTATAATCCTGTAATTCTCCGATTTATAGTGGATTGATTTGCTGGCTCTCCCCGTGGACATAGGTTCCGACATTCGGACCGAACCACGTAAATTTCTGGTGTCCTGTCCTTTTATTGTTCCTCGTTTTATTTCGATCGATTTCTATAGCTCCCGACATAATTGCAAAATATACGATCCGCTTCCGCTGCGACGCCGATTATACAATAATTGGTATCAGAGCTAAGACTTTGCAATTATGTCTGGAGCAAAAGTAGAAGTTGAGAAATTTAACGGGAGGAACAACTTCGGGTTGTGGAGCGTCAAGATGAAAGCGCTATTAACAACTCAAGGATTAGCCAAGGCATTGGAGGGCAAGGCTCAGTTGCTCGAAACAATGCGAGATGCTGAAAAGGACGAGCTAATGGAGAAGGCCATGAGCATCATCCTGTTGAACTTATCGGATGAAGTGCTAATAGAGGTGGCCGAGGAGGAGGATGCCGCAGCGTTATGGGCTAAACTTCAGGCCCTCTATGTAAAGAAGGGTTTAAACAATCGCTTATATATGCTAAAGAGAATGTTCCAATTTCGATATACTGAAGGTACGTCCATTAGATCCCACCTAGATGAGTTTAATAAACTCATGATGGACTTGAAGAATGTTGGCAAGATTTTAGATGATGAAGAACAAGGCATGATGTTGTTGGCGTCTCTACCGGAGTCATGGGAGCACTTTACCGACTCCTTGTTACAGGGGCGTACTACGATTACCTCAGAGGAGGTAAAATCTGCCCTGTTTTCAAAGGAGTGGCAGAGAAAGTTGCGTGATGACAGTCTAGCGCAAGATGTAGCACGTGGACTAGTGATTCGAGGTAGAGACCAACAACGGAGGCCCATCAACAGAAGCCAAAGCAAAAGCAGGTCGAAGTCACGACATAGAAAATCAAAAGGTCGCGTGAAGTGCTTCGAATGTCACGAGGAGGGGCACATAAGGAGAAATTGTCCAAAGCTAAGAAATAAAGGCGTTTGGCAAAATGCCACAAGCAGTGTGGCGAATGTTGCCGAGGAGAGTACCAGTGATGCCGAAGCTGTCCTATGTGTATCTACGAGTTCGTCAGGAGATGAATGGGTGTTAGATTCTGGATGTTCCTATCATATGACTCCTTACAAGAACTGGTTCACTGCCTACCAGACTGCAGATGGTGGTAGAGTTCTTTTGGGGAATAATGCAGCCTGCAAGGTTGTGGGGATAGGAACAGTTCGGATCCGAATGCACGATGGCATAGAACGGACATTGACAGACGTAAGGCACGTACCGAAGCTCAAGAAGAGCCTTATTTCTTTGGGAACACTCGATGACCTCGGGTGCAAATACACAGCTGCAGGTGGAGTGCTAAAGATCTCTCGAGGTGCCCTTACAGTGATGAAAGGGAAGAAGGAGAATTCTCTCTATCATTTACTGGGAGAAACCGTGACCGGAGTTGCTGCAGTTTCATCAGGTGAGTCAGACTCAAATTTGACTCAATTATGGCATATGCGATTGGGACACATGAGTGAGGCAGATATGACAATGTTGAGTGAGAAAGGGTTGCTGAAAGGTCAGAAGACAGGAAAGCTGGACCTATGTGAGCACTGCATCTTCGGGAAGCAGCGTCGTGTTAAATTCGGTACAGCTCTACATTCGACCAAGCAACCAGTCGAATACATTCATTCAGATGTTTGGGGACCGTCTCTAGTTCCATCGAAAGGAGGTGCCAGATATATGCTGACATTCATCGACGATTACTCAAGGAAGGTATGGGTGTACTTCCTGAAGCACAAATCCGAGGTATTTGATCGGTTCAAGAATTTTAAGGCATTGATTGAGAAGCAGTCAAGTAAACAAATCAAGTGCACGAGAACGATAATGGCATGGAGTTACGTGGTAAGGACTTTACCGAGTTCTGCCAAAAGGAAGGGATTGTGAGACACCGCACAATTCCCGGGACACCACAGCAGAATGGCGTAGCAGAACGGAAGAACAGAACTCTACTTGAGCGAGCTCGGTGCATGCTTTCGCATGCAGGACTAGGCAAGGAATTTTGGGCCGAAGCAATAAATATGGCGTGTTACCTGGTTAATCGATCTCCATCTTCTGCTATCGAGTGGAAGACTCCTGAGGAAGTATGGTCGGGGAAACCTGTTGATTACTCCGGATTACGAATATTCGGATGTCCTGCGTATGCTCATGCGAGAGATGGTAAGCTTGAGCCGAGGGCGAAGAAGTGCATATTTCTGGGTTATGCACAAGGGGTGAAAGGCTACCGGCTGTGGTGCACTGATCCCAGGTAACCCGGTTTTCTAATCAGTAGAGATGTAATCCTCGACGAGACTGCAATGCTTCAAAAGATGAGTCTTGAGACTCAACCAGCAGAGCAAACGGATCATGGTGTCAGAAGTGAGGTAGAGATTCAGGTGGAGTCTCCAAAGACCTCAGAGGTAACAGAGGAAGAGATTGTGGATGAGGCCACAATTCCTGAAGACGGTGATACTGAACAACCAGCAGAGCCACAACACAACATAGCCACGGGCAGACAAAGAAGGCAAATTAAACCACCTGTACGTTATGGTTATTCTAATATTGCCTATGCATTAACTGTAGGTGATGAGGTGGAGATGGATGAGCCTTCATCCTATTCTGAGGCGATGGCTAGTGCTGAGTCATCACAGTGGCTAGAGGCTATGAGTGAAGAAATAGAATCACTCTATCGAAATCAGACATGGGAGTTGGTCAAAGTACCCAAAAGCCAGAAAATTGTCGGAAGCAAATGGGTCTACAAACGGAAAGAAGGCATTCCCGGTGTAGAGGCAGCCAGGTTCAAGGTGAGACTTGTTGCGAGGGGGTATACTCAACGAGAGGGCATCGATTACAATGAAGTGTTCTCTCCTGTGGTAAGGCATACCTCTATTCGTGTATTACTTGCCTTAGTTGTTGCACAGGATCTTGAGCTGGAGCAGCTAGATGTGAAAACGGCATTTCTTCATGGTGAATTGGAGGAACAAATTTACATGAAGCAGCCTGAGGGATTTGCTATTCCAGGTAAGGAAGACCATGTTTGCTTATTGAAGAAATCTTTATATGGACTGAAACAATCTCCTAGACAGTGGTATAAGCGTTTTGATGCTTTCATGACTAGTCAAGACTATTCGAAAAGTCAGTTTGACAGTTGTGTTTATTTTAGGAGATTGGAGGATGGGTCTTTGATTTATTTGCTATTGTATGTTGATGATATGTTGATAGCAGCTAAACATATGTCTGATATTGATGTGTTGAAGCGGCAGTTGAGTGCTGAGTTTGAAATGAAAGAATTAGGTGCTGCTAAGAAAATATTGGGTATGGAAATTTTGCGTGACAAGGTTGCAGGAACGTTGCATTTGTCTCAAAAGAAATATATTGAGAAGATCGTGGCACGTTTTAATATGCAGTCGGCAAAATCTGTAAGTACTCCTTTAGCTGCACATTTTAAACTTTCTGACAAGTTATCACCGCAAACTGAGGAGGAGGAGGAACATATGTCCCGTGTTCCTTATTCTAGTGCAGTGGGTAGTATTATGTATGCCATGGTATGTACTAGACCTGACATTTCATAGGTTGTAAGTGTTGTCAGCTGTTACATGAAGCACCCAGGTAAGACTCATTGGGAAGCCGTGAAATGGATTCTCAGATATCTAAAGGGGACAGCAGATGTCGGCATTATGTATCGGAGGAACATCAATGGCAATGAGACCACAGGGTACGTGGATTCAGATCACGCCGGTAACTTGGATGATCTCAGATCGTTAGTAGGGTACGTGTTTACACTAACAGGTGGTGCAATTAGTTGGAAAGCGTCTTTACAAGATGATGTTGCATTGTCTTTGACTGAGGCGGAGTACATTGCACTAACCTTTGTTACAAAGGAGTCGATATGGCTAAGGGGTTTGCTCTCAGACCTTGGACTGGAGCAGAAAAGTGTCACCATACACTGTGACAATCAAGGTGCGATATATCTGGCATATAATCCGATATATCACGAGCGAACAAAACATATCAACATCAGATACCATTTCATCCGAGATGTCATAGCGAAGGGTAAAATTGTTGTGAAGAAAATAGCAACAGTAGAGAACCCAGTAGATATGATGACAAAGCCTGTTCCTTCAGCAAAGCTCGAGCTCTGTATGAGCTCGATTGGCGTCTGTAGAGTATGAGCGCCCATTGGGGCGTTGGGAGAGTCAAGCATGAAAATAATCACTATAACTTGGCCTCAAACGTCGAGCCAAGGTGGAGAATTGTTAAATTATGTCTCGAGTTTGAGTCCGTGTACGATACCCGATCCGTACAAAATATTTTCATGCCAAAATGAGAAAGAACGTGCGCAGAGTGTTTGATGAAAAATGGCGCATGATAGGAGCCGAAAGAATTCAGTCCTAGATATGAGCCTATGCACGTTGGAAATGGAGGCCACAAATGCGTGTGTTGATTTTGTGGCCCTTCTCACTTGTCAGCATGATTTTTGAAGAGTTGATCGTCCAAGTTTCTTCTACGTTATTAAATGCATGCACATGGCCATGTGCATGCATGCCCGGAGAAAAAGGTGTGCTGCCTCATAAGCCTATCATGTAGGCGCCGAACTCTCTCCCTCTCTTTGTTCAGGCTTCTCTTATTTTAATAAGAAAGTGGGCTTCTATTATTTTAATGAAGAAAGAGGGAAGGCAGAAGCAAGACGTCGAATTCTTCCTCTCTTTCTTGGTCATCTTTTGTGGGCTCTCATTAATTTATTATTAAAGAATGAGGGAAGACAGAAGCCATTTCCTTTTGCATGGTCATACGCGCACATGCTCTCATTAAATGCATGGAGGCGCATGCTTTGAAGATTGGCGCCGTTCTGACAACTCTGGAGAACAATTATGATTTGTTTTCTTCCGGGCACCGATAAAAGGAGCGAGAGCTTCGGAGGACGATGTAAGCTGCGAAAGAAAAAGAGCTTGGCAATGAGCGAGAGCAAAAGAGCTCGAGAGACCGAGAGCGAGAGATGTGAGCTCAGAGAGATTTGTGCGAAGTCGAGTCCAGTGAGTGAGTTGTTTTGTTAAACACCGTGGGTATCGGGTATAAAGTAGGGCTGGGAAATATTTGAGTGCATACGTGATTGTAATCTTGTAATTCTCCGATTTATAGTGGATTGATTTGCTGGCTCTCCCCGTGGACGTAGGTTCCGACATTCGGACCGAACCACATAAATTTCTGGTGTCCTGTCCTTTTATTGTTCCTCGTTTTATTTCGATCGATCTCTATAGCTCCCGACATAATTGCAAAATATATGATCTGCTTCCGCTTCGACGCCGATTATACAACAAAATGCCCATTTTATTTCAAGTACCCTCTTTACATAATGCTCTTGAGTAAGCATTGGCCACTATCACTTCTGATGATTTCAACTCTCAAAATAACATTAGCTTCTCCAAGTCTTCATATCAAATTTAGTGTCAAAAAACATTTTGTTTTATTTTTAACATCAATGCATGTACCAAATTACATTTACTATACTTCTCATGGGAAAGATAAATCAGTTTTGTCCACAAATAAGAAAGATCCTTTCCGTGATGCTAACGGCAAAACAACAATTAATTCCATAGCTACCCAACAAGAGAACATATTGAGATTGAAGTGGACTATCATATCCTAGGCTTTATAATCAACAAAGCTTTGGACGCTTACTTCCCCTTTGCATTTTTTTTTTAAGGGAAACATGAATCAACAAATTCAATTTTATATCATCCTCAGCCTCAGAGGTTTCGCTAACAAAGAAACAAATGTGGATTTCATTAATATTAACCACAAGATCAAAAGAAAATAGAAAAGAAATAACTTCAGCAACCAGCATTAGTTCAAACTCAAACCCTCTATATAACTTTATGTTTCCATATACAATATGAGAACCCAAAACATTCAGCAGAATATGCAGGATACTTCAAGACCCCATCTGATATAGAGATTTGAAGAACTGATATGGAAAAAACTTTACCCTTTGAAGACTCAAAATTAAATAGAAAATTACCAAAACAGAAGCAGAGGATGGCCGGCATAACGTTAAACTAGAAGCCCAGCACGTCTTGTAATACTTGTTTCCGACTTGAAGATATTCGAACAACAGGAGAAAGCCTCCGTGCTTTATGTAGGGACTGATTGTGGGTTGGGATGAAATGTCGATAGCAATGGAAAGACTACAATTAAGGGCCAACTGGGGGGACGATGTATGGTGCTTCAGACTGGTCTCAACGGCCAACGCCTCTACGAATTGAACAGGTACTATAAGTGTAAACCAGAAATATCCACACGTAAGGTTACTGAATATCAGAGGAACAAAATGGTAGGCTTAGCTTACTTGTTGGAGGCGGAATTCTCTAAACGAGATGAGTGCATCCCTACAATCGCCACCTGAGCATCATCGAATTTCACAAGGCAAAATCACTGGTTGTTCTCTCAGACATTTCATTGAACATCTTCCGAGCAGGTTCGATAACCTCTATACTGCACAGCGTATTGAAGTGGCCGCCTCGAACTCTACTCAATAAGCCCTCTGAATTCGTCACCCACATACCATTGCTCAACCCCACCTCCACCTCACATAGACGCATGGCCAGGCTAGCCCCATCGCTCCCAAGTGGCGATGTCATTGAATCGCCATGGGGCTCACCTCACATCGTAAGGCACCCCAGCTTGAGAGGATGAAGATAAAATCAGGTGTCTAAAGTGTGAAGGAATTGTCCTTAAGGTATGGAGAGAGTTGGTGAGAAACAAATTAAACTTCCGTGATATTTAAAAATTGAGCCATTACAAAACCGTTACAAAACAATAGCTTTCAATTCTGCTATCAAAATCGTTATAAATTAATAGTTTTTCAATTATGTTATCAACGCCGTTACAAAATAATGACTTTTAATTTTTTTGGAACTGTTGAAATATTCAATAACTCGTCACATTTAGAAGATGCAAACAAGTGTTGCATCTATGATTCTTTTGGCAGATAAACGACAAATTAAACACGGAGGCAACATACCGGGAAGAGGCCGCATAACCTCTGAACCGGTGGAGAGAAATTGACAGTATCTCTCGATTATGCACGCTCAGCTAATCCTTTGAAAAGCAAAGACCAAAATTTTGGTATTGCATCAGCAATTCCGCTACAATTGTATCAAATGGTAGTTTTTCTACAAGAATGCACCATGCACGCCACTTCCTAGCCTGCAGCTATATGAACTTACAAACTCAACGCCTAAAAAACGGAACTAGGACCAGATTCAAGATTTATACCGTGCTGAAAATGTAAAAGAAAACGACCTTCAATTGCAGATTAGGACAAGAAGTGATTTGTTTATACCAGGACAACCTCATTGATGTTGGTGAAGGTCATGATGCTTTGGAAAGGCAAATGGACAACTCATGGTCTGGGATGGCAAAAGATCCAAGGACCAGAGCTTTGTCCTCCTCTGCTCAGTGTTATGTCGAGAGACTAGGACCATGGTGACGGGGAGAGAGAGAACCAAGTCGATGGATAGAGAACAGAAAGCAATGTATCGTACATACAAAAAATCGCACCAAAAATCTTAATTTTCTTTTGTCGTGGGATACCAAACTTTTTTTGTCTAGTACATTTCATTAGACTTCCACTAATGACGACCATTGAAAATCTATTGTCAGCATTCTTGAATACCGTCAAGCAAACCAATCCGACGTAACAATGGATGCACGTTGTCGCACTAAACAAGAGCATAGCCACATCGGATCTATTAGCCTAACATTGTCCACGCATACTGTCGCATAGAATTTTTAACGGTTACATTGACGGAGGTCTAATGGAAGGTATTTATGGGTCATTGATATGAATTTACAGTATCAATGAAATGAAAAAAAGCTTTGAAGATATGGGTCTCACAAGAAAAACTTTTAATGATTATCCCTCATAGATAAAGTAGCTTGGTACTGAGAGGTTGACACAAAAAAAAGAAAAAAAGAAATGATATAAAAAAGATGGATGTGTTGACACCCAAAGTTGCCCATATCATCATATGCTGGTCAGGAGGATAGAGGCAGTAACAAATCATGTGTTGGTCAGAGGACGAGCAAAAAAAGTCAAGATGCATCAAGACGTTTGACCGAATGTCGATGGGCCTATGAATGAAAGCATATGGTTTGACGGTAAAGAAAGGAATTATCACATGTCCAGGTATCAGAATAATATCATGGGTACATAATTCAAGAGTATTGACATTGAAATTTGAGTGGGAATCATCGGATGTGCAAAAGACCGTGCAAAGTTAAGAAACAGTTATTGCTCGGTGACTAAGCCATGCAACCGCTATTGACGAAACAGGAGCAATACGGCATGATCAAAGCAGTTGTGAAGGAAAGTAGGAAGATAGAGGAACGTGTGAAAAGATCATGGATGGTTACCAAGGAAGGAGTAAACATTCGACGGTTACCAAATTGTTCTATAAATACCGTAAGCCATCCAACGAGGAGCCCCCCTTGGGAACAAAACATCAAATGCCTTTACTTTATATTTATTTTATTGCATTTTATTTTCATAATTGCAGTTTCTAGATTCCCATCGTTGACTAGATTCCAACGAGTATATGCATTTCAGTGTAGTTTCGTTCATTAAATTTCGGGGTTGTATTATGAGCTCAGTGTCGTTGATTAAATTTTGGCATTGCATTCCTATCCAGGGGGCATTGCTGTGGATTAAATTCCAATTTTGCACTAAACTATCCCTAAATTGCATTATTGATTAAATTTTGGCATAGTTGAGAACCAGAGGTGGAAGTTAGCAAATCATCAACTATCAGTGTTGTAATGCGAAGATTGGAAATAATATTTGCATTTTGATATCCTCTGTTCAGATTCAGCATGGAAATTGAGTCTCCTCTAATAAAAACTTAAACATATCATTCGGTGAAAGATATTTGTTGCAGGAACAAACCTGGCAAAATAGTCTTCAACTTCAAAGTTCCAACTCTTTGACTTTTACTGTTTACGAATCTACACAAGGGCCCTTCTAATTCTTCCTAAAACAAAGGGTAAAATCGACTCACTAATCTGTTTATGCTAATGAAAAATATATATACATGTCCCTCATTTTGGGAAAAGGACGGAATTCATGTCTACCATACCCACTTTATTGCTAGAACTTAATAAATAATCATTTGAGTGTCACAACTTTTGAAAAGTGATTACTTAAATAATTCCAATGACTTAATTCACCAAAAAATTGACATGGCTTGCCAAAGTCAATTGAATGGACCCTTTTAAAAGTTTTGAAACTAAAATAATCGTTCGTAAATTTTTTACACTAAATTGATCAATTATGAAATTGTTGCTCAAATTTTTAAAATTAGAAGATGGACAGACAAAAGCAAATATTATAACTTTGCCACTATCTTTTTCTATGAGACTCAAAAGCCAAATCATGGATTAAACATTCTCTTTAAAAAAAAATTGTTTAAAATCACAAAGATCTATATGTTTTCTCCAAAAATATATGTAGTAATTAAAACCTTCTACATCTCTCGTAAGTTCGCATTTATATCTTTTTTATACTTGCTTTTATTTTGAGATTCAACAACAAGCTTAGAGCCTTGTAGAAATGGACAACTTCTCTTTGATCAATTTTGAACATCAATGCAAAGGAACGTTTTCTCAACTGTCGCGACCCGACCCACTCAAGTCCCTCAGATGGGGAGGAAAAGGTCGGGTTTATGATATTTGATCATGAGAATTCTCTCACGATTCGCGTCCCAAAAGACATCTTCACCTCGTCTTCCGAGATGAACCCTTATGAGCTCACTCATTCATAGTTGTGAGTTCTTCCAAGCTTATACCTCGCGTGCCAACATAATGTGTCATGATTCGTACTCACACAAGCGACACACCTCAAAAGAGAAGGCTGGGTGTGAATATCGAATTTTGGAGTATTTTTATCATGATAGCCCTCTCGACCGTATTCTTCACCCATATGGATAGCATTACTTCATCCTTTGGGTTACTGCCACATTAAGCATGCTAAATTATGGTGAGTCTCGTCAAGACCCATACCCCTCCCAACGGGTTCATTTATTATTTAGTTTTTAGAACAACTTATAAAAGACAAGAGTCGCCACTAACCTCATTTTTGTGGGGTTCCTTAAAACTCAAACAAAGCTGCGTACATACTTGTCTAGAACTGAATCCACCATGATCGGGTCTATGATGGCCGTTAAAAATATGGGCGGCACTTGTGATTCTCATTTCTCACAAGGTCAATGGTTGGATCCGTCCAATACTTATCCATAGGAAAGGAAATTCTTCTGCTGGCCTGGGCCGACGCAAGTCTTGTCCTGGATTAGTACGCGCAAAGTTCTCTGACTCGCCTGGTCAATTGTGGCGTTTAAAACACCCGATTTTGTCACCGTCGCTCGTAAATATCTAATGGCTTTTCTTTTATGGGGAACCCACCTAATTAAAGTGGAAGAGACTTGTGTGACTTAGAATAGTCCAACCATGCATTTCTTTTCATAGCTTCGTTAGCCGACATCAAAGCTGTCCCACGTTATATTCCCCTTCCGTGTGGTCCATCCATGATCCAACACCCACCAATTCTCCTAGCAATGTCGGAAGCACTGTATCCCAACAAAAGGACGAGAAAGAAACAGTACGCTAATGTCGGTCGTTGCAAAGAAATCATTTCATTACCAATAAGTATAGAGTAAAGAAAAAGCATTTCGCTATTACATATGATTGCGGAATTACTATGACATACTATCTTATTGGAGCAATCACTATTCATCAAGAACTTCTAACTAAATCAATCGAAATGAAAAAAAAAAAAAAAGGATTGCCTCTTTATTTTGGTAGAGGAGGGATGCTCTGCTCGTTCCTGAAGAAGTTGCTGGGATCAATCGCAGTTTTCACTTTGACCAACCTCTCGAAATTGTCACTGAAGTACTTGACCCCGTAGATTTGCCCCTCTTCGAAGCTGTTCTTGCCATTGGTGCTAGTCCCAATGTCCAGGTCTCTGTAATTCAAGTATGCACTCCTTGGGTTCTTTGACACGAACGGAGTCATGTAACTGTACAGCCTCCTGATTTGCGCCAAGTAATTCTTCTCCAGTTCCGGGTCATCCTCGCTCCAATTGATGGAGTACTGAATCTTGAACAGATTTCCAGCCCGGTGAGGGAACGGGGTCGCCGACGCCGGGATCTCGCTCATCCGCCCACCGTATGGATTGAACACGAGCCCCACTTTCCCCAGTTCGATCATCTTCTTCCAGAGCCAATCAAGATTAGCCTTCGAGATCGGAGTTTGGACGTAGTCTGACTTCCTTTTGAGGAAGTTGGTGGAATCGTCTCGGCTCAGCAAGGTCTCCGGGGCCGGGATGGTGCCTTCGTCGAAGCCGTCCCACCAGAGAGCTGACTCAATCCAACTCATCTCCGTGCAATTCTCCTTCTTTAACCCCATTTCGGGTAACTCCTTGTCAGTAATTGCTAGGAGCTGATCTGAATTTCCTAGGAACAATGTAACCACAGAGGCCCTCAACGTTTTCTGTCCCTTTTGAGTCTGGGAAGTGACGGGCTGCAATAAAAGCCTCATGAATAGGCCGTGGTCAGTGTTCGGAGCCACGAATTGCCATTTGTACACGAGATCTGTTGCGTTCTGATCGAGCGTCTTCTCCACCCGAAAGACTGTGACCTTCTCCGGGACTGGCACTAGCTTAATCTGATAAGCCAGAATGACTCCGAAGCTCGCCCCACCTCCCCCGATGATCGCCCAGAACAAATCCTCTCCCATGGCTTTTCTATCGAGAATCCGCCCTCGGACGTCCACCATCCTCGCGTCAAGGACGTTGTCGACCGACAGGCCGTACTTCCGCAGCATGTTGCCATACCCGGCGCCGCTAAAGTGGCCTCCAACGCCGACCGTGGGACAAACACCAGCAGGGAAGCCGTGGAGCTTGCTCTTCTCCCAAATCCGGTAGTACAACTCTCCCAAAGTCGCGCCAGCCTGGACCCACGCGGTCTCTTTCTGGATGTTGACGTTGATTGACCGGAGGTTGAACATGTCGAGGATGAAGAACGCATCGTCGGAAACGTACGATATGCCCTCATAATCGTGTCCGCCACTGCGGATCTTCAGGTGGATGCCGAGGTCCTTGGAGCACAGGACGGCGGCCTGCACATGGGACTCCTGCTTGGGCGTCACGATGACGATCGGCTTCGGCGTCGATGACGAGTTGAAGCGGCGGTTACGGATGTAGGACACGAGGACGTTGGCGAAAGAGGAGTTGGCCCGTGAGTAGACGATGTCGGAGATGTGGTCGGACGGTTGTGTGCGGTGGGTGAGGCACTGGAGGAAGGTGTCGTACACAGAGTCCGAGGCTGCCCATGAAGGAGAGAGATGGAGCGAAACGACGATGAAGAGGAGGACAGCAGAGAGGGCAGAAAGAGATGTTAATGGATTCATTCCGGTGTTGTCTTTCTATGTCTGCGGTTTTAGATGGAGGGTGTGCGTGAGTGTGTGTGTGTCTATATATATATATGTGCGCCTTTTTTGGGAGCCTAACTTTTGTGAGGAAAGTTCAAAGGAAAATACTTCGCGAGGAAGAATCTCGCGAAGTATTTCCCTTGCCATTTTGGCCATCGTCGGTGCAATTTGTATAATTACCCACGGGCCAAACTGCAAGAAAAATCTCCACCGTTTCTTCCCCATCTCAATTTTATCCCTACCCTTTTAGGTTATCGAAGTTAGTATTTATGAGTTCATATTAAATTGGGAAAAAACCACCAAAAACCACAAACTTTGTCTAGAGTAACAAATTTACCCAAAACTTTCTCTTGTGACATGAAAAACCCCAAACTTTGCAAACCGTAACACATTTACCCAAAACTTTTATTTGTAACACAAAAAATCCTGAATTTTCATTTGTGTGACACATTTACCCCAAATCATAGGGGCATTTTGGTCTTTTTTACTTTTAAAAACTTTTTTCTTTTTTTTTCTTCCCTCCACCGGCGTCCGGCGAGGGCCGCCATCGCCGGATGCCGGCTTCCCTCTGCCGGCTCCGCCATGGCCGGTGGAGGGAGGAGAGAAGAAAAAAAAATTTAAAAAGAAAAATAAAAAACAGAAAAAATAAGACAAAAATGCCCTTAATGGGGTAAATGTGTCACAGTTTGTAAAGTTTGGGGTTTTTCAAGTCACAAAAGAAAGTTTGGGATAAATTTGTCACTCTGGGTAAAATTTGGGGTTTTTGGTGGCTTTTTCCCTATTAAATTTATCTCTTTTCCATAAATTATAAGGCTACATTTGGTTATTTGAATTTTTAATCGGGATAGGACTAAATTGAATAAGATATGAAGTCTAGAGATTTTGCTTTATCACGTCTTGTCAATTACTTGATGAATCGCATTAATAAAGCCATATATAATCACCTCATATTATCTACATTATTTGGTATAAACGATTTTATTGCAAATGAATCAAAAATTTGCACAAATTAAAATAGTAAAGATCTCTCATGACACTTTTGCCTGCTTTATTTTTTTCTTCCTCTTTCTATTTTTTATTTCTTTTTTTCTCTTCCATCATTTTCTAATAAAATTTTATTAAATAGTAAACTATACTAATTTTCCTAAAATACTAAGATATCTAAAATGTGTAATAATATAAATACTAAATATATAAATAAAAATAGGATTAAAATGGAATTTTTTTTTTCAGAAATTTTGATTTATATAAGAATTCAATTATTATTTATATTCAAATATTATTTTAATTTTATTAATTTTAAAAAATTATTAAAAAAAACTTTAATTTATGGAGATTAAAAAAACCTATACATCTTTATCCCACATTTTTCATGGGATAATTTTATCCAAGTTATATTTATCCTATTATGAATTTTATCCCGATTGCTAAATGCAACCTAAGATTAATTGCCCCTTTTGCTTTTTAAGCATTATGTGGTATTTACAAGATTCGATTAAGGCCATACTTTCTCTAGGAAAACCTAGTTTTCATTATACATATACCAAATTAATCCAAAATATTATATAAATAAAAATTGCTGGTGGTAATTTCGATCTAATAGATAACAAAAAAAAAAAAAAAAAAAAAAAAAAAGGAGTGGAAAGAAAATACACTCTTGGGGCAAAATTGAAAATCAAGGACAAAAATATTCCCTCTCTAGTATGGTGCCAAAGGATTTGGGATAATTTGACACAAATTTGAAAAGTTGAAAATTGCTACAATAGGATTAAAACATTGGGATAAGATTAAAATCACTTGGAAAGGTGGAGATTTATTTGTTATTTTCCCTCCACCCATCGACCACAAAAGTGTCTTCGATCAAATAGAAAATTGACCATAATTTTAGAATATACAAATAATAATTTGATGCGGAAACTCATAATAAACAGTGATATTTGATCTTCATGATTTTCACAAATAGATGAAGACATACCTTTATCCATGATGATGAGCGTTGTAGAAAATCGAAGAATCTCGAACAAAGGAAGAAATCCGATTTCTCTCCCTTAACCCACTATACTTTAATGTATTCTATCGATGGAAGAGAGAATACCCAATTCCTTTCTGTTATTGTTGTTCATTGTGGTAGAGAGAGGACCGGACTCTATTTATATGTTCGTTGAAAAGGTGCCTTCCATCAAAGCGATATACCCTTTCATTTTATTAGAGTCGCAACTTCTCATAACCAATAATTATTATTCTTATAGCATAACAATAATTATTAAACCATATAATAAATCATATCATGTGGGCCACAATAATTCTTACACATAAACCATCGAGTGTTATGAAACTTTCTTTTAGGAAAATAACAAAAAATAATAATTCTTGTTTGTGGTGCGATCATGCGAGTCTACTTTGAAATTTCTCATGTATATTGACCATGTGACAAATTTACTCAATAAACAGGTTAAAGAACAGAAGCAATATGTTTGGTTTTTTATTTGAGTGTCTAGATAAAACCTGCTGGCGGTATACATATAATAATTTTTTAAAAGTTCTTCTTGTACCGTACACACGGATTTGACCAAGAAAGTGCTGACCATGCCTGCAGATTCTAATCCTCTAATTGGATTGCTTGCCGTTCCGTTTTGTCATCTTATAACTCTGGGCGGCTGGGCTTCCCATACTAAAATATTAGTCAAATAAATTGACCGATTGTTGGGGCTACAATATCTTGCCATAGTGGTTGATTTCGGTGACTTTTCCATATTTACTATAAGGTGCAGTAGTCAACTTGACTCGGTTTGTCTGAATTTACTTTTTTCTTTTTTGTTTTTCTATTAAATTTAAATATCGCAGTCCGTACATTATGACATTTTTTTATTCAAAACCATTGGAACTTTCACAACACCCAAATATTAATATGTAAAATCACATGTAATCTTTTCAAATTGAAGTAATAATTTATATTTTGGTGGAAAAGTAAAAAATATGTTATTTGCCACTGTTGCCTAAAAGTAAACAGAACCTTAGACATAGTTTTCTCTGGAGAAAAATCTCCAATTTTGAAAGGTCATATACCAAGAAATTTCAGCTGGAGATATTTGTCCAGATTCGTTATCATACATGTCCTGTTTTCATATGAGGACTCGCTAAGCAGAGGATTATGGAAAAAAATTAAATTAAAATTCTCAACCGCATCTAGAACAGATGGAAGGAGAAATTGTGCGAATTTCTATGTTCAGTGCAATTCAGTCCTACATCATGGGAACACAACTTCTACGCGGTCAAAGTTTGACTTGTGTCTTGAACACGACCTCTCGACAATTTATATATCGAGCATTTGCTACGCCATAGGAAAAAACTTTGTGACTTTAATATTTCAAGCCTGCAATGACAAATTTGTCAATCTCGGATTTCGGGTTCTGAATGAATTAGTAACTAGCTATATAGCTGAAATGACAAATTGCAAAAATAACTCTTTCCGAGAGTTTAGTTTTAATAAGCTCTTCAATTTTGATGTGAGATCATCGTCAAATGATTCGATGGATCATGTGCCTTCATCATTGAAAATCTGGCAACTATAAACTACGACTCAAATTGAAACCAATTCAACCAAGTGAAAATTTATAGAGGTTAATGATTTTTTCACCCATACTTTCTAATTGATGAGAACACTCACAACTAAATGAGAAAATTACAAATAGGAACCCGAAGCGCTCTCATTTTCTCAAATAAGGGCTTGAAGTGGGCATTGTTTCGAATAAGAGTCCCAAGTGCCATTATTTTCTCAAATAAAAGCCCAAAGTATACCTTATTACAAATAAGAGTCTGAAGTGGCCATATTAATTTCAAAGAATGGCCTTAACTCATTAGTTGATAAGGGGAATTTTGTCTTTTAATTTATTTTTATTTTTACAAAGAATAGAACATAGACAAGAGGGAGGGCTTCCTCCCTCCTACGGCTGCCGCCCCATGGCCAATGGAGTGATAGGGATGACCGATGGGGTCACTGGCACTTGAGCGAGAGCCAGCGACCCTCATCAACATTAGCAAGGCCCTTGCCCAGATCGGGGAGAGGGTTGTTGCCCTCTCTTACCTCTAGCGAGGGCCTACTAGTCCTCACCTTCAATCAACAAGGGTCATCAATCTCACCCAAGCGCCGGTGACCCCGTTGGCCAATGTTAGTGCCACCACCCCATTGACGATGAGGCAGTGGCCACAAGCGGAGGAGCCCCTCCCACCTCCTCTTCTTCTTCTTCGTCTTCTTCTTCTTCTTCTTCTTCTTCTTCTTCTTCTTCTTCTTTTAAAAAATAAAATAAATTAAGCTTTTTTTTTTTAAATTTTTGATCCAATTTAATTTAAATTTAAATTGTATTTTAACGAAAATACCTCTGATCGATTGGAATTTTTTCCGACCAGTGAGTTGGTGACGCTAGTCTTTATTTGAAACAAATATAACCACTTTAGGTTTTTCTTTGAGATTGATATAATCACTTCAAGCTCTTATTTGAAAGAAGATCCATTTCAAGTTCTTTTTTGACAAAATGAGTGCACTTCGAGCCCTTATTTGGAATTTTCCTCAACTAAATTTAATTAAGTTTGCTTGTGGGTAATAATCTCGTGATCAACCAATCAGAGATATTGTTGGAGAGATAAAGGAAAATATAATCTATTTATAAATGTTTTATGGAGAAAGTAACTAGCTCCTCAATTCTCATCAGTTGATCTTTCTAGTTTGGATGGCGACTTCTTAATGAGGCAAATGAAGATGAACCTAATCCTGAAAGCAAAATCAAATCAATCCTCTGGTGGAGCACATGACAGCTTCTTATACATTTGATATGGAAAGTATGCGGAAAACATGGTGGGGAGACGATAATTTGAGGGCATTTAAACCCTTCTTTAAATAGTGTTAAAAATCGTGGGTCATGATTTAATTAGAAGAGATAATTGTCTCAATTTAATCACTATGCATTAGTTAACCATGAAAGGACATCATTTTTCTTACTAAATATTCACTTGATGCTTTTTGATAACTTATTCGCAAATATGTAATTCATTTCAACTTGAAAAATTTACATCATAATCAAGAGCAATTTTCTCTCTCTCCCCGAGAGATCCTCTCTCCCATTAGGGCAGAGTTTCCCTTTCTCTTCAATGGCGTTTAGCGCAAATTGCTCCCTGCAACCACCATGATGCTGGAGTAGCTACTCACCCACGCTGGCCTTGAGAGCTCTTCAGATCTGGTAAGTAGATTTCAAAACCCTAATCTCCTCCTTCCCCAGATTCCCGTTTAGAAAAACCAAAAACCCAAATACGAACAACAACCCTTTCCTTTCACGGTTTCTTCCTTTCAGTAACTAAACTCGCCATACTCAGTCATTCCACCCCAGTCCCCCTTCCATTGCTTTCAATCCTGCAAAACCAGTTTCAGCAGAGCCCCCATCAATCTAACTCCAAACCGATACTCAGCATTATCAATACCCACAAGAAGATCCAGCAAAATCGATTAACCCAACCCTCGACTCTACCGAGAAACCTAGTATGGTGCTCGGAATTTAAGATAAGTGGCCCCGGCTCTCTGTCAAAGATAGGCAAAGAAGAGCAACCCAGACTCAGACCGGTGTCGACCAAGGGTAGCGAGACAACCTGAAAATCGGTGAAATGGAAGGTGAGAATGAGAATGAATTACGATTAGCTGCTCTATGTAAAAGCTTAGGAGATCTTTGGGCTGCTAGTGATGTTGTTGAGGTCTTGACAGAAATCCCGCTTACCAAAAGGTAGGAATGTAATCTTACTCTGTTTGGCAAGCTATATTCCAGACCTAATGTTAACTTTCCAGCCTTCACCAACACCATGAAGAAGGCATGGAAAACAGAAACAGTTGCTTGTCTACAAAAAGAGCCAGGTTTATTCTCTTTTGTTTTTCAATCTGAGGAAGAGAAAGATAGAATTCTCAAAACAGGTCCATGGTCCTTTGCAAGTAACCTTCTAGTTCTAAAACAATGCAAACCAGAGATCCCAGAGTATTGTTATGATTATTCTTGCTGTGATTTCTGGATTCAAATGGGAGGAATACCTCCAGGATGGTTTAGAGAGGATGTGGTTGCTGACTTGGCAGAAAGAGTGGGACGAGTAGTGGAAATACATATGGAGGCAAAAGGAAATGGTCCAACCAAAACAGGGAAGGTGAAAGTAGAACTGGACTTGAATTTACCTTTGAAAGCAGGGGCTATATTGGACATAGGGACTAAGAAGTTATGGGTGGATTTTAAGTACGAATGACTCCCACATTACTGCTACTCATGTGGGAGAATCGGTCATTATGCCACAAATTGTGAGGAAATTCCCTATGAACAGACTAAATGGGCAGAAAACAAGACAGGAAAGTACGAACCATGGCTAAAGGCGGAAGTACGTGATCACAGCCCTTATTGGGAAGCTTTCTATGGCAAAATAGAGACAAATTCTGATGTTAAAGAAGTCATCCCTGAGACGCCTGCAATAGAAACAGAAATGGAACGAGAGGTGAGAAACAACCCGGAGAAACGGGCTAACACCACTCGTAACAAGAAAAGGGCAGATTGTCACTCATCTAACTATTTGATTGAAGGCACGAATATGGACCAAGGCAAAAAAGATAAAGGGAAGCAGATCACGAGTATTGACCCTCCTAAAGCACACTTTCAGATGGAGGACAGCATTAGTAAAAAAACCTTGAAGACCCACGAAACTAAAAAACAGAAAAGAACAGCAGAAAATGCCATTTTACTCATTGATGATATGGAGCTACTGGAAACACCGGTTCAGATAGTCAAGGAAGGAAACGAATGGGCTTTGGTGGCTAGCCCTAATAAGCCACCGCAGACGTCATGAAGATTATTAGCTGGAACTGTCAGGGGCTGGGCAACCCCCTAACGTTCCAAGAGCTGAGAGCATTAGTTGCTCTGGAAAGGCCCACACTGATTTTCTTAATGGAAACAAAGAACAAGGAGTCGATGGTAGAAGGTGTAGTAAAACGCCTAAAGTTCCCAAACAGAATTATAGAGAACCCGGAAGGCATCGCAGGAGGTTTAGCACTAATGTGGAGTGAAGAGGTGGATGTTAAAGTGAAGACCAGCCACAAATCTTTCATAGATGTCAAATGCATTGATAAAACTAGTGGATGCCTTATGAGAATTACCTTTCTCTATGCCCCTACCAATTACGGAGAGAGGATACTCTTATGGCACAAAGTAAGGCAAATCCATACACAGAACCTACTTCCATGGATTTGTATGGGAGATTTTAACGAAATTTTATACGCATGGGAGAAGGAAGGAAAAAGGGCAGCAGATTATAATCGCATGGTAGCATTTCGTGACCTATTGAATGATTGTGCCCTAATGGATATCGAAAGCAAAGGCTGTGCCTATACTTGGGCAAACAATAGAGCATGGGAGGATTTGGTTAAAAAAAGACTAGACCGAGCCATATGTACCATGGATTGGCGGGTGACCTTTCCAAATGCGGAAGTGCACGCTCTCCCAGCTGTAGGTTCGGATCACAGCCCACTTCTACTAGTCCTGCAACCAGAAAGTCAGAAACAGAAAAAACAATTCAGGTTTAAAGCTTATTGGCTGGAAGAAGCAGAATGTAAGGAGCTTATAAAGCGAACATGGGACAGCAATCTCTTCAATGAAAGCAGTTTTTCAGACAAAGTGCAAGAAGTCTCGAAAGAACTAGCAAAATGGAGTAAAAATAAATTCCCAAATGTTGCCATCCGCATACGAGAGCTAAAGAGAAGATTAATAGAGCTCACTAATAGGCATCCAAAAAATTACAGCAAAGAAGAATATCAACATATTGTGGATCAAATTGAAATTTTATGGAAACAGGAGGAAAAATATTGGGGGCTTAGGGCGCGCATCGACTGGCTTAAATGGGACGACAAAAACACAAAGTATTTTCATGCCACAACGGTGCAAAGAAGACAGCGAAACAAAATTACAATGCTGAAGATTAATGATGACACATGGTGCAGGGAGCCTAATATGCTTAATCAACACATTAGGGATTTTTATCAAACACTTTATGAAACAGTGGGCAGGAGGAACTTCCAGCCAGTCCTAAATCAATGCCCCAGTCCAGTCAACGAGGAAATGAACACACATATAATGGAAGCTGTAATAATGGAAGAAGTAGAAAAGGCAGTTTTCCAATTGGGTGCACTCAAAGCTCTAGGGCTCAATGGGTTAAATGGGTAATTTTATCAGCATTATTGGGAGGCACTCAAGCAGGGAGTTTTTCTACTAGTACAGCGTTTCTTCGAGACAGGTACTATTGATCCCACCCTAAACCAAACCCATATTTCCCTAATATCGAAGGTCAAAAATCCAGAAAGTATAAACCAGTATAGACCTATCAGCCTATGTAATTTCAGCTATAAAATCGTTGCTAAAGTGCTGGCAAACAGGCTGAAAAGATGGCTCCCAGAAATTATTACTCCTGAACAAAGTGCCTTTGTGCAAGGGAGGCAAATACAAGACAATATTTTGATAGTTCAGGAAGTTATTCATCAATTCAGAATTAAGAAAAGAAAAAAGAAGTTTCAAGACATTCTGAAATTAGACATGCAAAAAGCGTATGACAGGGTGGAGTGGGATTTTTTAAGTGAATGCTTGCTGAAACTAGGATTTGATTCAAGGTGGGTAGGGCTGATAATGCAGTGCGTCTCAATAGTCACCTTTAGTGTGAAGGTGAATGGGGAGCCTATGAACTATTTCACACCATCCAGAGGATTAAGGCAAGGTGACCCCTCTCACCTTATTTGTTTATACTAGTTTCCAATGTTTTATCATGGCTGATGCACAAGGCAATGGCAGATAGGAGCTTAAAAGGCATAACACTGAATACGCATTGCCCTACCTTATCACATCTTCTCTTTGCCAATGATTCTATATTCTTCTTGGATGGGACTATCTCAGAATGCCAAAATCTAGCAACTGTCCTCAATCAGTATTGTTATACTACGGGCCAAGTAATCAACCTCAATAAATCAAGAGTGAGCTTCAGCAGCGGCTGCCCTTTGAATCTGAAAAGGAATATGGCACATGAACTCAGAGTTCCGATAATGGACAAAACAGGGAAGTATCTTGGCATTCCAACGGACTGGGGCCGTTCAAAAAAAGAGATGTTTGATTGGATCTTAGCTAGAGTAAACATGAAAATGGAGGGTTGGAAAGAGAAACTTCTGTCTAAAGCAGGTAAAGAAACACTACTTAAAAGTGTTGTACAAGCCCTTCCCCAATATGCAATGTCGATCTTCAAAGTACCCATTTCCATATGTAAAGCAATTGAAAGAAGAATCTCCTCTTTTTGGTGGAAAAAAAATGATACAAGCAGTGGGCTGCACTGGAAGAAATGGGAAGTATTAAAAATGAGGAAGGATGAAGGGGGGTTAGGGCTTAGAGATCTGATAAAATTTAACAAGGCAATGCTGGGAAAACAAGCTTGGAGGTTATCTCAATGTCCCACAGCCTTATGGAGCAGAATTTTCAAAGGAGTTTATTTTCCAAATGGAGATATGTGGAAAGCAGGAAAAGGGTAGCGCCCATCATGGGGTTGGCAAAGCATTATGGTGGGGAGAGAAGCTATTGAAAAGGAGGTACAATGGAGGGTAGGTGATGGCAAGCAAATTAAGATACGAGAGGATAAATGGCTGGAATCTGGAGTGATAGGGAGCCTGGCAAATAAAGACGATCCCATAATGGTGGCTGAACTTATAAATGATGAAAATAGGGGATGAAAAGAAACTGAGGTGCTGAACCTATTTGAAGATAGAGTAGCAAAAAAAATTCTATCTCTCCCACTAAGCCCGAACGAGAAGGAAGACACCCTAGTATGTAAGGGCAACTGAACGGGGAAATATACGGTTAAGAGTGGATATAACAAAGCATGTGTACAAGCAACAGAAGCAGAACGTCACAGAGCTTCAACATCATTTCAGCCTCCTCGAACATTATGGACAAAGATATGGAGTTTATCTATCCCCCCTAAGATGCGCATCTTTATATGGAGTATTTGCCAAAACGCAATCCCAACAAGAGAGAATCTCTACAAGCGGAAGGTGTTACCTGACTCAATTTGCTTGCTCTGCAACACACATCTAGAGACTACTGAACACTTGTTCCTCCTCTGCAAATGGACAAAGAACATATGGATAGATCCACGAATCAATCTTATTTGTTAAACTAACTCCATAACCCGGTTTGATAAATGGCTATTGGAGAGTTTTGCAGGTAACCGAGCCCTACCCGAGAGAGAGCTGGTGGCAACGGTGCTGTGGTTTGTTTGGAAAGCTCGAAATAACTCCATCTTTAGAGCACAACAACCGAATCCGAACACCATCGTGGACCTAGCGCAAGCATATCTTCAGAATTTCAGCAGATGGCAACTCAAAACAGAGGATGGAAAACCCACAGACCAGGACTTACAGAGAAAATGGAGACCGCCGGAGGAAGGGAAGATGAAGCTTAATGTTGACGGCTCCTGGGTAAATGGCAAATCGGTAGGCTCAGTCGCCGGCATCTTGAGGGATCAAGCGGGGCAACTCATCGACGGCTTCGCGAAACAGGTACGAGCCTCCTCCCCTGTTCAGACCGAAACCCTAGCTATTTTGCACGGGTTGGAGTTCCTGAAGTCCAGAAAGCAACTGCACGTGGGAGAAGAAGTGTTCGCTCAAGTACAGAAGGCAGAAGTGATCTGTGAAACGGACTGTTTAACCGCACAAGAAAGCATAGTGGGCCGGGCAGCACCTCCATGGAATGTGAAGCCCATAGTGGAACAATGCAGGAGCCTTCTTTTCAATTCCAAATCAACGAAGATCGCCTATTGCACGTGGGACGCAAACAATGCAGCAAATTTGATCGCAAAGCTGCATAGGACCCAATCGCTTCCTCAACACTGGTGATCCGCCCCTCCTCCCGCCCTCTCGGATATTTTATGTGCTGAATACTACCCGTTGACTTCTTGTATTTATCGTACTTAATGAATGCAACAAATATCTTTTCCGACCAAAAAAAAAAAAGCAACAAATAAACATCCATAGAACTTTTATAAACATATTTTATGGGTCAAAATAGACACATTGAAGCTGACCAACGTGTAGAGCTAAGTAAGCATAAAATTCAGAGAGCTGTATCCATGCATGGAAAAGTCATCTCACCACGTGATGATGAACAAGACAACATATAATACAGAGGAGACGGTGCACTTTGGATTTCATCTAAAAGCCAATTGTTTTGTTAAATATGTACCAAAATAAAAGCACTCAAAGAAACGACAAAATTAGTTGGTCTAATAATAAAGGGATCATCCACGATTTTTCAATTCAAGTCGTAATAAAATATCTAAATTGTTCATGTTGCGTTATTTAATTATGACATACTATATGTGAAAAAGCTTTATAACCGCCACTATTTTGGTGGAATTCTAGTAATGAATTCGTTATTTTTAAATATGCGAAGTGATCATAAGTCAAATTGAATATTTCATAATCAGTATGAACCCTTACATAATGGTCCAGAGGCTCGATAGCAGCACATCTTCCGACCCTTTAATTATCCAAGAAATACACAAAAGGATTCAAAGAGAGGTGGTGACTCGTGATGGCGTTACAATGTGAAATCTTTTGGGTGCCTCCTCTTGTACTTAATGCGAAAGCAGGCGGCATCTGGAGCGTGAACATTTAGCATTGAAACACGAGTATAACTTGCGGGCCCCCATGGACTGCAATCATAATTGCGAGGTGGCAAATCATAGACTGAGTCAGCTAAAGAAGAAGCTGAATTGTCTGATACCAAAAGGAAAGAAAATTAAAAACTCGGAAGGACCAAATGGCATCCGACCTTCCTTATATGCCATTTCATCTAGATTCCGACTTTTCTAAACTATCATTTTTAAACTGGGATGCGAGCTTTCTAACGAACGTAGTTTCATGGCCGTCGGACGGAAAAAATAATAATAATATCACGAAAAAATTTAAATTTATATATTTATAATAAATATTTTAAATTAATTTTTTCACTATTAAAAATATTTAATTAATACATCTGTAATAAATTTATTTAAAACTAATTTTTTATCATAAAAATTTCAAATTAATACATTCATGTTACGATATATTTTACAAAAATTACAAAAAAATATAAAGAGTTGAAATTAGTCACGATTAGAGAATCTATATTTCGATATAGATAGTAGAAATGTTTGGATTGTGCATGTCTACTGTGGAGTTGCGGGTTTTCTTTCTTTTTCTTGTCCTTTTTGTTGAACCCAATGTTATAAGTGCTAATTTTCATTGTTTGGCCAAAATAACATAAAAAAAGGTAATAAAGTTTCACTTATTGACATCATTGCATGCGCATGGACTGACGTGGGGCACAACATGGCTAAGACTTTTGGGCCTAATTTTCCGCAACTTCAACTTTCTAGACGGCAGAGGTTAACTATTTCCTTTATATATATATATATTTGCCACTTGTTTTCGGTCAACTTTTGCGACAAGTGTACGCGGACCAAGGATGAACCACCCTTAAACATAAGGGTGAGCATTGGTCCAAGGTCAACCCTGGATTGACCTTAGACCGGCCCAACCCTGTCAGTCCTGATCTGATTCCAAGGGAGATTGGGTCGGTTCTTAGTCCTAGAATTCCTAGACCAACACTGTGCGGGTTGATTTTCGGTCCTGAGAGTTCCGGGTCGGTCCAACCCAGATCAACCCTGACTATATAATATCTAATATATTATTTATAATTTTTCTATATAGAGAAAACCTTAAAATAAACGACGTTAGTAACATTAAACAGTTATTTAGTGAGGAGTTCAAATAATTTTACGTTCTTCTTTAATAACTTAGGTTTTTAATGTCTTTTACGACGTCAATAGTCATAATTTACGAAAGAGGAAAATGTTTTTTATAAGAAGTCCTCACGGCGTCCAAAAATGCACCTTATGGCATCCTCCTCTAGTATTCGTTCTCTTTTGTTTTATTTATCCTCTTATTCTTCAATTTGCTAAAATCGAAAAAAAGAACTTCTTCGCTCGTCACTCAACACTCGTCTCGCTCACTTTGGGTCACTCGTGCCGCTCACCACTCGATACTCGCTTGGCTTGTTACTCCCCGCTCAACATTTGATGCTCATTCTGTTCAATGCTCACCCCACTTGACCTTCATCGCTTGTGTTTCTTAGCTGACCTTGCTCATCATTGAACCCATAGGGTCAGTATGGTTCTCGATTGCCCTTTTAAGGAGTATAAAAAATGAAATAAAAAATTATTAGTTAGTTCTAGGTTTACTTTGAAACTGGACCGAACCCATTGGGTCAGTCCAGTCCTCAATCGCTTTTTTAAGCAATACAAAAAATGAAATAAAAAATTATTAGTTGGTCTCGGGTTGACCCTAGAACCGGACCGAACCCATTGGGTCGGTCCGGTCCTCGGTTTCAAAAATTGAGGACCAGCACTGTGTGGATTGATCCTAGAGTTAGGGGTGGACTGGCCCAACCCGAACTATGCTCACCTCTACTTAAACATATTCTTTTGACCTAGAAAACGACATGGAGCGGCGATCGTCACCGGCGGCCCTTCCCAGACCGTTCTTAGAGTGCTTTCTATAATATGGGCTTACATTAATTAATTGATTTTTTTAAAATAATCGGGTTAATGAATATTCTAATATTTGTTAAATCCTTAAGTAATTTTATCGAACTGGGTTTTGACATCTATTAATAACGGGCTTAGTTTAGTAGCAAAGTATAGGCAATTGTGTTTAACTAAAACCCGTAATGGGAGGGGCCCAGTTGGCACGATATAAATTAGGGTTTGTTAGGTCCCCTCTCTTTCGACCAAAAAAAAAAAAAAAAAAAAAAAAAGGTCCCCTCTCTAATTTATAAAAAGGTGGGTTATACCTATTAGTTACTTGATCCCATTAAAAGCTGTTATACTGAAATAGGTTATTGAGAGGAAGATCCGACATTCTAATAGATTTATGATTATCAAATTGATCTATTTTTCTTCAAGTAAAACAATGATTGAAACATGTACGTTTTGATTCTGCTGTATTTATCGATTTCGGTGTTTTACAGTCATATATGGATTCGATTGTTCTTGATTAAATAATTATTTATGCGAATAATTTTCTACAATCAAGTCATAAAATTATGAGCAATCTAGACCTATTAAAATAGATTCAAAATCCATTTATAAAATCATATTTACTTAAATGGGTTGTAAATAGATTACTTCTTATTTCGTGGATAAATCATAATGAATTTTAAAAATAAGGAGACAAAATATATGGATCTCATATGGGTATAGTCTCACCCATTTGCAATCCATTTAACTCATTTCCAATGAAAAGCTCGGCTCACTTCTTCTCTATTCTTTTTCACTTAGGCAACTAATGGTCTCACTTCTTAGACGATCTTCTCTTTCCCTCTCCACTTCCACGAATCTAACTCGCTGCTGCCTCCACTGCGTATCATCAACTTCATTGCCACCCATCTTCAGTGGTTGTAGTTATCCGACAGCTCAATCGTCATAGTATTACCCGTCCTACACTCTTCAAAAACCCTAACCTCTCTTTCTAGTGGATAAATCTCTCCAGTCACCACCAAATTCCCGAGACCATTTGAGCGTACGACTCTGCCACCCCGCCATGACTTTTACCGCCCTGAGTGCCACCAGCGTGTGCTCACGAAGTTTGTTCCCCTGATGATAATTGAGTACTTGGTCTTCGTCTCGTTTGGCTCAACGAACTAAGTCTCGTAGCTCAAAGGGGATCAGCGGGCACGAGCCGAGCTTCTCGCACTCGGTGGGGTTCGAAGGGATTGGCGTTTTTTGTCTCCGGATCTTTTCTTTATTTGCTTACTTTTTCTTGATGATTTTGCCTAGAATTTTGTTTTTGAGGGGTGAGTTGGTGCTTTTAGCTGGTTCGATTGTGGAATTTGGATTTTGATAGTGTAAAATCAGAAAGGGTTGTGCCTTTTCTGCTGTTATTTGTGGAATGTCGACGTACTGGACCTGCTTATGACTTAATATAGTGTTGGGGCTTGAAGAATGGTTGTTAATTGCATATGCAACAACGAACCTCTCTCTATTGAAGTTTAGAAATAGCTTATTAATTCTGTTCATTCACGAGTTTTGTGATCGCTGCTGTTTCGACATTATATGTTAGATAGACTGTTATGCATTGTGCATTGTTCTCCAGGCGAGATGTAGTGCAAGCTCAATTGGAGTTCGTGCCCGAGAAGAGGGTCTTTGGTTTTTAAGTTGTGAAGTTCGTCCCTCGAGATGGATTGCGTAGATTTGAGGTTTTCATTATGTGTTTTGCTAAGGGGCATAAGAGGAAAAAATGAAGGAAACTGTGGGTTTCATAATCCACTTCATGATTTGTGGATGGATGGCTTGAGCCAAACTTTCAACATCACCTTCATGCCCTTGTCCATAATCCAGCCCCCAAGCTCCTTCACAGACTCGACGAGCTTGTCCATGTAGCCATCCATTCTTTAAAGGCAATAATATAAAGAGAAAAACGCAAAAAATAAATATCAAGACGGGTTCGGTATGAATCAGGTCAAGAAATTTGCATTACATGTAAATAAGTCATAAACGAATTAATGGATTAATTTGGATCTGATCATTTATGACCCAACCCAAACCCAATCCAATTCACATGTTTGACGAATCTAATGCAATCAAATCGTGAAATCTATACTAAAAGTACTTATGTAGCACCGATACGGATACGTGACACGCGACACGACACGACACGACACGCCGACACGTCATTTCTTAAAAATAGAGAATTTCGACACGTTCCGACACGTTATATATTAAATATATTTTTATATATAAATACATAAATAAATAATAATAAAAATAGCCTAGAATTAATTTACATGAAAAATATTAAATAATATCATTCATTATTTTAATTTGTTACAATAATACACAAAACTTAGAGGAAAAAAACATTGTTTAAAGAAAAATACTAAAAGGATATTTTTAAATTTATTTATTTATCATATATAGAATTTTTTTTATTACTTCTCATAGTAAAAGACTTTTAAAAAAAAATAAAACAATTCTAAAAAAACAAAATTGAAAAAAAAAAAAAAATTGACCCCATGCATGTATATTTATAGCAATTTTATTACTTCTTTTGTGTATATTTATATTTTGACCCCTTAAGTATTATAAATTTTTAAAATTGACCCCGTGCGTGTCGGAATCGCATGTCGGAAATCTGGATTAGCGTGTCGGAGCGTGTCGGAGAGAGTTGACCACGTGTCGGATTTTTCAACACTTGTTGACCGCGTGTCGGAGCGTGTTGGACACGTGTCGGAGTGTCGGACACGACACAAAAGCTTCCGGAGAGTGTCCGTGCTACATAGAAAAGTACAATCAAATATTTCTATTAATTCCATTCAATTTATGATAAGAAGTTTTTAATGCTTTCATGAAAATATGGCGCATTGCGCTTGAAAAAAGAACAAATTTTTTTAGAAAAATGAAAACAAAAGCCGAGAGAGAGAGAGAGAGAGAAAGAAGGAGGGAGGGAGGGAGCGTGGGAGGGAATGGGACAGCATGAATATTTCACCTCTCTCTAGCGTCATTTTGTGTTTGATGTATATTTTTGGTTTCTTTTCTCATTTCATACTTATTTATTGCCGCATCAACACGTGTTCTTAAAAATTATTTCCTTTTTTAAAGAACCCAAAAAAGTTTTTCAAATTATATTAGGTATCAGTGCTTGGATATAAAACTTTATGCTTGGCATAAAAACCCCAATGTTGATTCCCGGGTCCCGATGTTTAGGATGCGACTAGGCTCGGGTTTATCAAGGATAGGCTCGGGACCCCAGTGCTTGGGCCTAGGCCCCCGGCACCCATGCCCAGGTCCATCGAGGCTAGACCCTAAACCTTGGTACCCATATTCGATGCTCCTACAATTGAGCTCGGGTCCCCAATGCTTGAGCTCTAGTCTTGACCATCAAACCTAAGTCCATAAAGGCTATGTGCTAGTCTTAGCAATTGGGCTTGGTTTGGTTAATGAAACATACGTTCTTAAAAAATATCTTTAAAAAATTCAAAATTTTAATTATTATTATCTATTTTTATAAACTTTGAATTCTTAATTTTTTAAAAACTTTTATATATCCTTTTCCTTTTCTTTTTCTCCTTTTTTTTTTTTCCCCATTTTTGCTTCTTCCTTGGCTAGTCGTTGGCCATGGCGACGGTTGGTGACTGGTCCCATGCGAGCTTCGGGCTCCCCATAGGTGGGCGAAACTCCATGCCTCGTGAGGCTTTGAGCTTGTCAATTTGTGGCGAGGTTCGAGCTCGTCGACCTTGAGCTTGCTTGTGGCCAGTTGTTGGTTGTTGTTGTGGCTGGCGACTAGCCAAGGAAGATGAAAAAGTATATATAAAATTAAAAATTACTTTAAAATAATTTTAAAAATAAGATTTTTTTTTTTATAATTTTACTTATCATATTTTCCTTAACAAACATTGGAAAATACTTTCTAGGTCCTTTTAGGTTTTAGCCAAATACCAAAAAATAAATTCATTTTCCTAAAAAGTGACTTGAAGTGGAGGAAGATATGCTCAGAAAAGGATTCCAAAGGATAATGTTTATTTTGAATATTGAAGTATCATTTATATTATCTTAGGCGGCTATTTATAGGTAGGTTGCCCTTTAGGAAACAATCAAATAATTTAAATCAAATAAGATAATTAAGGAATAATATATTGATAAAAGGGAAAGTCTTCAAAATACGCCCCAAAAATCTACAAATCAGGTTCGAAATTTTTGGCGGCCCAAAAATCAAGAATGAGTGAATTTGAAGATCAAACATTGCCCAAATCAGCTTAACCCGATTGCAACTTTAGAGATCTAGCAACCTTCTTCGATTTGATATGCATCATAACTCCTCCTGAATCAAAAGTCATGATCATTTCAAGTTGACCCATCATATATGGCATGGGTGAAGACTACCATCTCTTATCATGCTCAAAGGTTTCATATGAGCATTTGCCAATCGTTCTACATTAGTCTCCTCCACTTCATAAGAAATCGACCTCGAGTTATTGTTAGAATAAAGGGGAGTATCTAAAGAATGATACTCAAAAAGGTTTGCCACATTGAATGTTAGGGAGATGTTGAGGTCACATAGAAGATCAACAACGTAGGCATTGTCATTGATCTTCTTCACAATTCGGCAAGGGACAACTTTCTTGTGCTTCAGCTTGTTATATGTACCGACAGGGAAGTATTCCATGTGTAGTAAGACCATCATTTTGTTGCCCTCAACAACTACTTTGAGGTGGCAATGTTTATTTGCACCGGTTTTGTAGACAGTGGTGAAAGTTTCCAACTATTGCTTCACACCCTCTTGTTTCTCTTGCAATTCGTTCTTAATTACTCAACAACAACACTTTATCTTTGGACTTTGGGCAAAGGCACAAGATCTAGTCTATGTAGGACAATTGACGTCTACGTTAGCAACTTCCAGCAGAAATTGGCTAAAATGACTCAATTAGCAAATTGTTAAAAGTTTTATGATTAAATTGACCAAATTAAAAGATATATGACTGAAAGTGCTAGATGTTTAGGACTTTTCTGGTAATTTTCCTTTTTTTTTTTTTTTGTTCATAACTTGATTAGCCTCATCATAAATTATCCTACTTTTCCAATTCCGGATTGTCCATATGACACTGCCACTTGTCGTGGCACTTCACAAGCAACAAGCATCGTCTCCAAATAAAAGGACGAGAAACAATATGCCGATATCGGTCGATGCAAAGTAATCATTTTTTTACGAATGAGTATAGAGTAAAGAAAAATCAATTCCGATACGAAAAATGATTGCAGAATTACTGTATCATACTGTCTTATTGGAGTAATTGCTATATAACTAAATCAATTAGTAAAATGATGAGAAAGATTGCCTCTTTATTTTGACAGTGTAGGGATGCTCTGTTCGTTCCTGAAGAAGTTGTTGGAATCGACCGCAGTTTTCACTTTAACCAACCTCTCAAAATTGTCATTAAATTAGTTGACCCCATAGACTTGCTCTTCTTCGAAGCTGCGGTTGCCATTGGTAGTAGTCCCAATGTCCAGGTCTCTGTAGCTCAAGAATGCACCCTGACTTGCGCCAAGCAACTTCTTCCCCACTTCCGCGTCCTGCTCGCTCCAATTGATGGAGTACTGAATCTTGAACAGTCCGACCCCAAAAAAAAAAAAAAAAAAAAAAAATCTCGAACAGATTCCCAGCCAAACGGACTTGGTGCTAGTTCCAATTTCCACTTCTCGCACTAATGTTTCCATTCATATATGAAAATTTTGCATTAAAATAGCAATATGACCAACCCACATGCAACCCGCTATTCCAGATACTAGTATAATATGTCTTATTCTATATTCATATGAAAATAAACAATATAATAACTAGAAGAGATGGAGAATTACCTACAAGATCAATCCAATAGAGATTTCATTCAAGGTCTTGTGAATTCGTGGGGCAGTCATCGTGTTCTACAATATGACCATCGTGCTCCAAAGCGTTTTACTCAAAGGAAAATTTAATTATTTATTCATATGGCCTCTAAAGTTGCAATCCCTCAATATATATCGTGTTCTACAATATGACCATCGTGCTCCAAAGCGTTTTACTCAAAGGAAAATTTAATTATTTCATTCAATGTCTTGTGAATTCGTGGGGCAGTCATCGTGTTCTACAATATGACCATCGTGCTCCAAAGCGTTTTACTCAAAGGAAAATTTAATTATTTATTCATATGGCCTCTAAAGTTGCAATCCCTCAATATATATCGTGTTCTACAATATGACCATCGTGCTACAAAGCGTTTTACTCAAAGGAAAATTTAATTATTTATTCATATGGCCTCTAAAGTTGCAATCCCTCAATATATATATATATATATATATATATATATATAAATATTTATATTTACATTTATATACAAAAATATAAAAGAAAAGGAGAAAGGCGCAAAAACTCCATAATGTGATATATTGATCATAAACTTTTTTTGTGACATCAAAGATCACAAACTTATATATGTGCGACATATTTACCCTTTGTCAAGATTTTGTCAATAAGTATCATTAGAAATCTACCTACATGGACACCGAAAGGTAAACGGTGTTAACATGGCTCCAAGTGACTTAAATGAAATAAAAATGACATTGTTTTAGCTGGAATATTTATTGAAATTTTGACAGAGGATAAATGTATTATATAAGTACAAATTTGAGACTATTTATGTCACAAGAAAAGAAATTATGATAAATGTATCACAGTAAGCATAGTTTGGAATTTTTGATGTCGCAATAAAAATTTAGAGTTTGGGGTTTTTTTTTTTTTATGGCTTTTTCCCCTAAAAAAAGCAAGTAAAATATTATTCAAATTTCAAATTATTACCAAAAATCATATGTGAATATATGTGTTGATATTTTCATTTTTTGAAGGTTTTAAGTGTTTTAAAATTTATAAAATATCAAAGTGTTTGAGCCACAAGATTTTGATATGGTAAGATGTAAAAAGTAATATTCCATGCGGAAAGACATTTTGCTGTCTCATCTCTAAACTATCATCACCAAGGTCTATTGTTTCATGTATCAATTTATAAGAAAAATTCCATTTTTATACCGAAGCTTCCTTTTATATCGTGGAAAGCACGAAAGAAATTCCATCACATAATTATTTCCATCAGAGTCTATTGCAATAAAAATGTTTTGGACTTAGTACCATTTGCAATAAAGATGTTTTGGGGGCACAGGGCTTTTAAAGCCACAATGCTTGGCTGTTTACCGATGGGAACCGAAGTTTGGATTCTCTAAAGCGAATTCAATTGTAGCATCTCCTGGTTCCAAACTTTCCCTAGAATGTGCTAATCGTGCACTTCTTGACCGCATTGGGTGGTTCGCTCTCCTAAAAATCAATCAGACTTCCTAATTTTTCATGCCTTGGTGGGTTTTTGAGATTCTTTCGACGATTGGGGTCCGTTCGTTTCGCGGAAAATGACTTCCGGGAAAATGTTTTTCAGATTTCCCAATGTTCATTTCACGGAAAATGAACTAGTCAAGGAAATTGTTTTCTATCATTGAAAAAAAACAACCTTTAAAGTGAGGAAAACATTTTCCACTTTTCAAAAGTGGAAAACGTTTTCCATAACTTCTTCCCTCTTCTTTTTATTAATACATTTTCGTTTTATTTTTATGCTTTCTCTTTCTTTTTATTTTTTTAAATCGAGTTTTTAATTTCTTTTCTTTTTCTTTTCTTTTTTTCCTTTTTATCTTCTTTTTTGGCGGTGTCGGCGATCGGCCGCTGTCGGCGACCTCACCGGCCTCACCCCAGGCCGGCGAGGCTTTGCCTAGCCCAATCTGGCGAAGCCGAGATTGGGCCTCGCTAGATCGGGCAAGGTGGAGTTCTTGCTGGCCTGGGCGGAGCTTGCGGCTCGCCAAAGCCTGGCGACCAGGCGAGCCCGAGCTCCGCCGCCAAATCCGGCAAGCTTGCGGCTCGCCGAGCTTGGCGAAGCTCGTGGCGAGCTCGGGCGAGATCGGCCGAGCCTCAAGCTCGCCGGATCCGCCACCGGGTCTTGGTCACCGCCGGGCACCGCCATCGTCGGGGAAGGAGGGCACCTGGCGGCGAAGGAGGAGGAAGAAGGAGGAGGAAGGAGGAGGAAGGAGGAAGGAGGAAGGAAAAGAAAAAGAAAAAAAGAAAAAGAAAAAGAAAGAACAAATAATAAATAATAAAAATTTCGATTTTTTTAAATATAAATAATTAAAAATTCATTTTTTAAAAAATATAAAAAAAAAATTAATTTTTTGGTCAATTAAAAATATTAAAATTCAATTTTTGATAAATTTTCCCAAATAATTAAATGAGCTAATGAACGGTGGAAAATATTTTCCACTCAAATTTTAGGTTTTGACCGAACACCGGAAAAAATAGTCATTTTTCAGGAAAATGACTTCCAGGAAAATGTTTTCTGGAAACATGATATTTTTCGCGAAACGAACGGATCCTCAGTAGTATGTGTTGTTGACATATTTATATGATTACAGCAAACACAAAACAAGCTGGCCATGTTACGATTGGTGTCCTCTTAACATTGCTCTTCAGTGATGCTGAATCCATATATCGATGATTCCTTCGAGCAAATGAATTCAAGAAGATTTTCATCATGCTTCCTATGCATCAAAACAAGGCATAATTCAAATATATGCTAAGGTGAAATTTTACTACTTAGTTATATCCCTTTCCTGCTCCAATCAAGAAATAAAACTGACTAATCCTAAAATAAAGGGTCGAGGAATTCAACATTACTGTGCCCCGATGATCCATGGGGTCCTTAAAACTCGAACGCCTTGAGACCACACAAAGCTGCGTACATACTTGTTTGGATTCGAGTCCATGTCTATCATGTCTGTCAATCAATGGGCACGATATGTTCGGATCTATGCAAGACTTATGGGGAAGGAAGTTCTTCAGCTGGCCTGAAGCATTTTGTCCTGGATCAGTGCACACAAAGTTCACCAGCTCTCCTGGTCAATTGTGGCGTTTAAGCCACTCGATTTTGTCTACGTCACTCATAAATATCTCACGGCTTTCATTTTCGGTGAACACACTCAGCTAAAGGGCAAGAGACTTGTGCGGCTTTGAATAGTCCAAGTATGCATTTCCCATTCCGTTTGGTCCCCATCGATGATCCATCGCCCAACAATGCTCCCATCATTTTCAAAAGCACTGTCTACCAACAAAAAGACGAGAACAGTACGCTAGCATCGGTCGATGCGAGGAAATCATTTTATTACCAATGAGTATAGAATAAGGAAAAAAGTAATTATAGTTAGAGCTGTCAAACGGATGAATCAAATGGGGTCAGGTTAGATTATAAATGGTCCGACCCAATGATCTAAACCCAATTGACCTATTAACCCGTTTATGATCCATATCCGACTCAACCCATACCAGACCTGATTTATATTGTAAAATACTTTCATTTTTAATTAAATCTGGAAAAAAACTTGTTTATTATGATTTTGAAAAATTATATTATCAAAACACTTCCATACAATTACAAATAAATTTTTATAATTTTTTTAAATTGAGGCTCTATTTATTTCATGAAAAATGTGGTATTTTTGAAAATGATAATATTCTCCATTGATAGGTTGAAACTTGAAAATGAATTAAAAAATATTTTCACTTAGTATAGAAAATCTTCTTTGATTTTTTGTGCACTCCTTTTAAGTATTTTTTTTTTAAAAAATAGAATTTTAATTATTTCAATTATTTTTATTTCTTTTTTTCTTTTCCTTTTTTATTTCTTTTTCCTTCTTCTTCTCTCGATTGCTGGCCATGGCAACAAGCTAGCTTAAGCCTTGCCATTGGCCGGGAAGCCTCGAGCTCACCCAATCCGGCGAGCCGAGGGTCAACCTTGCCAAATTCGACAAGATCAAGCTTGCCCAGACGTTGGCGAGCTTGAGTCTCGCTAGATCAGTGAGGCTCAAGCCTCAGCCCTACTCAATTGCAAGAGCTCAAGCTCGCCCAGGTGAGCTTGAGAATTGCCAGATTAGGGAGGCTGGAGTCTCGCCAACACCAAGGTCGGCGAGCCTTGAGCTCGCCAGTGCGATTAGCAACTAGGCGAGGGCTTTGAGGCCCATGCCCGCCACTGGTGAGGGTGGGTAGTTAGAATATGTAGGGGGAAAGAAGTAAAAAGAAAGAAAGAAATATAAAAAATAAAATGAAATGAAAAAAATGATTAAAAATAGAGAATTTAAAAAAAAAAAAAAAAAAATTTTAAAAACTGCTCAAGAGAATGATATATGTTAATAGGTTGACTCAACTAATAACATTTAGAACTTGAATGGGTTGTGAATGGGTTTAAAAACAAACCCATTTACAACTCATTTACAATCTATATATCATTAGACTTACGTACAACCTAAACCCATTAACAACTTATTTATAATAACTTAACTAACACATATATGACCCATCTCATTATAAATGGGTTCAAAATGTGTTTTGACACCTCTAATCACGGTACAAAAAAAGATAGCGGAATTTATATGACACTCTCTTATTGGAGCAATCACTATTCATCGAGAACGTGTAACTAAATAAATCGATAAGAAAAGAAAAAGATTGCCTCTTCATTTTGGCAGAGGAGGGATGCTCTGCTCGTTCCTGAAGAAGTTGTTGGGATCAACCGCAGTTTTCACTTTGACCAACCTCTCAAAATTGTCATTGAAGTACTTGACCCCATAGACTTGCCCTTCTTCGTAGCTGTTCTTGCCATTGGTGCTAGTCCCAATGTCCAGGTCTCTGTAGTTCAAGTACGCACTCCTTGGGTTCTTCGACACAAATGGAGTAGTGTAATTGTACAGACTCCTGATTTGCGCCAAGTAATTCTTCTCCAGTTCTGGGTCATCCTCGCTCCAATTGATGGAGTGCTGAATCTTGAACAGATTCCCAGCCCGGTGCGGGAACGGGGTTGCGGACGCCGGGATCTCGTTCATCCGTCCCCCGTACGGATTGAACACGAGCCCCACTTTCCCCAGTTCGATCATCTTCTTCCAGAGCTGATCGAGATTAGCCTTTGAGATCGGAGTTTGGACGTAGTCTGATTTCCTCTTGAGGAAGTTGGTGGGATAGTCTCGGCTCAGCATTGTCTCCAGGGCCGGGATGGTGCCTTCGTCAAAGCCGTCCCACCAGAGAACTGACTGGATCCAACTCAACTCCGTGCAATTCTCCTTCTTTAACCCCATTTCGGGTAACTCCTTGTCAGTAATTGCCAGGAGCTGATCTGAATTTCCTAGGAACAATGTAACCACGGAGGCCCTCAACGTTTTCTGTCCCTTTTGGGTCTTGGAAGTGACGGGCTGCAATAAAAGCCTCATGAATAGGCCGTGGTCAGTGCTCGGAGCCACGAATTGCCATTTGTACACGAGATCTGTTGCGTTCTGATCGAGCGTCTTTTCCACCCGAAAGACTGTGACCTTCTCCGGGACTGGAACAAGCTTCACCTGATAAGCCAGAATGACTCCGAAGCTCGCCCCCCCTCCCCCGAGGATCGCCCAGAACAAATCCTCTCCCATGGCTTTTCTATCGAGAATCCGCCCTTGGACGTCCACCATCCTCGCGTCAAGGACGTTGTCGACCGACAGGCCATACTTCCGCAGCATGTTGCCATACCCGGCGCCGCTCAAGTGGCCTCCGACGCCAACCGTGCGACAAACACCTGCTGGGAAGCCGTGGACCTTGCTCTTCTCCCAAATCCGGTAGTACAACTCTCCCAGAGTCGCGCCAGCCTGGACCCACGCGGTCTCTTTCTGGATGTCCACCTCGATTGACCGGAGGTTGAACATGTCGAGGATGAAGAACGCATCGTCGGAGACGTACGATATGCCCTCGTAATCGTGTCCGCCGCTGCGGATCTTCAGGTGCACGCCGAGGTCCTTGGAGCACAGGACGGCGGCCTGCACGTGGGACTCCCGCGTGGGCGTCACGATGACGAGCGGCTTTGGCGTCGAGGACGAATTGAAGCGACGGTTACGGATGTAGGACACGAGGACGCTGGCGAAAGAGGAGTTGGCCTGCGAGTAGACGATGTCGGAGATCTGATCGGACGGTTGAATGCGGTGGGTGAGGCATTGGAGGAAGGTGTCGTACACAGAGTTTGAGGCTGCCCATGAAGGAGAGAGATGGAGAGAAACGAGGATGAAGAGGAGAGCAAAGAGAGCAGAAAGAGAGGATAATGGCTTCATCCCTGCGTTCTTTCTGTAAAACTTCCTTCTTTGTGTGGTTGGCGACGGAGGGTCTGTATATATATTACCCGATTAGTTAAACCAGACTGTCATCAACCATTTTGGAAAAAAAAAAAAATTCTTAGTAGAATCCCTTACTTAACAGGTGAACAAGTTTGTACTAAAATTAGAGAAGAATATAATGGCCAAATTTTCTTACAGAAAATTAATATCGCATGTCTAAAAGCAAGTAATGCAAGTGCATAACACAATTGAGCACTTAATGCCTTTGTTAATTTTTCTTTTTGGTCTTTATTTGAGCTATCATGTTGAGATCTACAATTTATAAGGTTTTGATTTTCCTTTTTCCGATCTGGGAGGACGACTTCCTTTGCATTTCTTATTTGTTGGTTCAATGTAGGAACGATTATATTGGGAACAAAAATCAGCCAATTCTTTTTTTGTGATGGACATAAACACGCATATATATATATATATATATATATATATATATATATATTTATTTATTTATATTTATATTTATATTTATATTTATATATATTTGCTTTTGGGGAGACTACCTTTTGCGAGGAAAGTTCAAAGGAAAATGCTTCGCTAGGAAGAATTTTATTTGCCATTTAGCCATCATCAGTGAATTTGTATAAATTGCCTATTGAGAGATTTTCAAGTGTTCTCTCTTGACATCATGTGATGGTCCACCCACTGGCCTGCAGTAAAAATCCACACCTTTCCTTCCCTTCTTCAATTTTATCCCTACCTTTATCAAAATTAATTCTTTTGAGTTTATATTAAATTTATCTCCCTTATATAAACTATAAAATTAGCTACCCTTTTGCCTCCTTTTTCCTTTTTAGCATTATGTATTTACAGGTTCCTATTAAGACCATATTTCTTTTTAAAAACCTAGATTTTATTTTTTATATTACCAAACTAATTCAAAATAGTATATAATAAAAAATGATGGTAGTAATCTCCTATTTGAAAGATAAAAGATAAAAAAAGGAGTGAGAAAAAAAAATCATACAAAAAACAAAAAGAAGTTGGGGCAAAGGACGAATCTAAAGCGATATTCCCTCTCTGGAATGTTTCTAAAGGATTTGGGATAATTTGACACGAATTTGAAAGGTTGGGCATTGTTATGATAGGATAAAAAAATTAAAATCACTCAAAAAGACTGATTTATTTTATCATTTTTGCCTCTACCCAATTGACCATGAAACGTCCAGTGTTGTTGAAACCCTTTTTAGGAAAAAAAAAAAAAAATCACGCTTGAGGTGAGAACCAGATAGTAGATCTATTAAACAAGTAAGTCAAGTTGGGTTTGGATCTAGTCATAAATGGTCCAACCAAAATTGACTCATTTAACCTATTTATAACCCATTTATCATAATACAAAATTCTTGATCCATTCACAACCCATATTCGACTCATTTAACTAAAGTTAAGAAAGCTTATTTTTTATGATTTTTTTTAAAAATGGTATTGCTAAAGCACTCTCATGTAATACAAATTTAGTGGACAATTTTTATAATTTAAAAAAAAAAGCCTCTGTTTGTTCAAGAAAATTACAATATTTTCTGATTTTTGCCTGAAATTTGAAAATAATTTTGGAAAATATTTTCAACTGTTTGTTATGAAAAATCTGATTAAAATTTTCTCCATGCACTCCTTTTAATATTTTTATTTTTTTGAAAATCCAATTTTTAATTTGTATTTTTTTTAAAATAGGATTTTTGTTTTTTGTTTTTTTTGTTTTTTTTCTTCTTTGGCCAGTTGCCGGCCACCAGAGGCGAGCTCGAGCTCACTCAATTCTAGCGAGCCAAGCGGGGCGAGCTTGACCTTGCAAGTAGTTAGAAACCTTGAGCTCGCTTGAGGTCAATGAGCTCGTCTCTCACCTAGCCAATTGCTAGCAATTGCCATGCCGACCATCAGCTGAGGAAGATGGAAGAAGAAAGAAAAGAAAGGAAAGGAAAAAAAGAAAATATAAAAAATAGTTATAATTTCAATTTTTAAAAAAAAAATTATAAGGCTAAAAGGGAAAGAGAGTGTGTGAACCTTGATTGGAAATGGGTTCTAAGTCCAACCCATTTAGACCCATTTATTTTAGGCTTTCAATATTTAAACTCATTTAAGTGTGCCTTTCAAAACCACTTAGGGGGTTCGAATCCCCACCTTCTCAGGGAGGGTTGGGATGGGGACGATATGGTTTTAGGTGTGGGTTTCGACTTCCACGCCCTGCAATGAGGCTGGGCAAAAGTCTGATAGCGAGAGTTAGAATAGGAATAGAATATGACTGACAAAAAAAAAAAAAAAAGAAGTTTGCCTTTCAAGATTTAAGTGACCAATTATGACCCATTTACGTTTTAAATGGGTTTGGTCTAAAACCCATTTTAACAAGTCTACTTATGAGTCTACTTTGAAATTTCAAGGAAAATACCAAATTTTTTTTAAAATTATTGCATTGATGTCAATTCAATTTTGAAATTTTCAATTTGACTAATTTAATTATATACCCTTTGCATTTATGCAAATTAAAATTTATTGAAACTTTTACAACATCCACATGTTGATGTAAAATCACATATAATCTTCCCATATTTAAGCAATAATTTATATTTTGGCAGAAAAGCGAAAGGAAAATGTTATTTGTCATTTCGGCTTAAATGTGAATAGAATCTTGGACATCGTTTTGTCTGGAGAAAAATCTCCAATTTCGAAAGGTCAAATACCATGAAAGTTCAGCTGGAGATATTTCTCCAAATTCGTTATCGTGAATGTCCTTTTCTTTTCATATGAGGACACGCTAAACGGAGGAATATGGCAAAAAATATTAAATTAAAATTCTCACCGCATCTAGAAAAGGGAGAAAGAAAAAAGAATAAAAATAAAAGTGACAGGCAAGAAATGCACTTATCCGCGTCGCCTTGCGTACGCGGCCAAATATCGTCCTCAAAAGAAAGATTGAAAATTTCTTGTTCAATCAATTTCCCAGCTCAATAGTCATCTCGATTGGTCCTGAGTAGGACCTTAAACTACTCCGTGGGAAAAATCCTATGGGAGGGCCCTCATGTACGGATTGGTTGCCCAAGCAACCCGCAAGGACCCGGGGTAGGGTACCCCCGGCAATCCTAGGAACCCTCAGCAAGGTGTTAAACTGCGCAACCCCATAACCAAAGGGAACCCCCTGACAGGGCCTACGGGCCCGAAGCAGGTAAAATTGGTTGATCCTGAGCAGGACCTTAAAAGGCTCTGGCTCCTAGGAAAGACTGGGTAGTGTCCTGGGTCCGGGGGCACGAAAACTAATATCGGCCCCATTGACTTTCCCGTCCCCTAATAATGGTACGAACATACGCTTGCCTCGACCTTTCTCCTAACGAACAGGATCAGAAGATGTGAGACCTGAGATTTTTCTTTTGGTGCGATGAAGGAAATAAAGTATCCATAGCAATTCCAATTCAACCAAGGGAAAATTTATATGGGGTTCATGGTTTTTTTTCCAAAAATTCTTTCTAATCGATGAGTTATATATATGGATAACATTTACATATAAATGTAATGGGTAGCTTCATAACTCGTAATCAGCATCTGTTAATGATATGGTTCGAGAGATAATGGAAAATATAGTCAATTTATAAATATTTTATAGAGAAAGTGACTAGCTCCTTGAATCTCAACATTTGATGTTTCTAGTTTGCATGGCGATTTCTTAATGAGGCAAATGAAGATGATCCTAATCCTGAAAGCAAAATCTAATCAATCCTTAGATGGAGCAACTTCTGTTCTTATCCATTTGATGGAAAATATAGGGAAAAAGCGGTCGGGACATTTGATAATTAGAGGGCATTCAAACCCTCCTTTAAATAGTCGTAAAAATTGTGATTCGCGTCATGGTTTCACATGGCGAAGTGATTGTCTCAATTTGATCTCTATGCCTTGATGTACCATGAAATGACATCATTTTTCTTATTAGAATAAAAATTCGCACAGTCCTTTTTCAACAACAATAACTTATTTTCACGAAGGTGTAATTCGTCAAAACTTGAAAAGATTTGCAGCAGCATCATCATCAAGTGCAAAAAAGAAACATCGACAGAACTTTTTTGTAAACATGTTTTATTGATCAAACAGATACATAAGTAAAAATTGGAGAATTAGGCCTATGCATGGAAAAGTCATCTCACCGCGTGATGATCAACAAGACAACACATAATATAGAAGGGACATCATGCGCACTTGTATTTCATCTAGAAGCCAACTATTTGTCAATTATGTACGATAATAAAAGGATCCAAAGAAACCACAAAAAAATTGGTCTAATAATAAGGGGATTATCAATTTTTCAAGAAATTTTTTATTTGCGTTATGAGTAAATCTCTAAACGGTTCATGTTATATTATTTAATTATGATATACTGCGTGTTAAAGAAAAAAAAAAACCTTAATGACTGCTAGCATTTTAATAGAGTTGTAGCAACCGATTCGTTGAACTCAGTCATGTGAAGCAACTTTTACTCAAATTTAAAGGTTTGAAAGAAGTGCAAAATCCTTATAAAATGGTCAAAAGGATCGATAGCGGCACCTCTTCCCACCCTTTAATTATCCAAAAACTATATATAAAGACTCAAAGAGAGATCGTGACTAGGGGTGGAATTAAAATGTGAAAGTTTGTGGGTCCGTCCTCGTAACCTATACGCAAGAGCAGGCGGCATCTAGAGCGTTTACATTTAGCGTGAAGAAACGCGAAGAACTAATGGGGCCCCGTGGACTGCATAATGCCGAGGTAGCAAATCACGGAGTAAGTCAGCTAAGAAGAAGCTGAGTCGTCTGACACATCGAACAAAAAGTAAACTCAAAACTTGGAAGGATCAAATGATATTGGACTTTTCTTAAGTACCATGTGACATAGATTCCTACTTTTCTAAACTATTCATTTTAATCTAATTACGAGGATTCTTGGGAACGTAGTTTTGGACCATCAGCCAAAAAAGGACTGAATTTCACTCATTAATTGTTAAATTTTCACCACGACCAAAAGAAAATTTGTAAATTTTCAGGTTTTACGTGTTACGAAGTTTTCTATAGAAGTTATAAAAAATATAAAGGGTGTGTTTGTTTCCTAAAAATATTTTTTCGAAAAATGTTTTATAATATTTAGTTTGCTTAGAAAAATGAATAATCGGAAAAAAATTTTCTATCAAAATGTAAATTTAGGAAAATGATTTCTTCCATAAAAAAAACTGGAAAACTCTTTTCAAAATATGACTTATTATTGACACTTGGCCCCTCCATGCTAGCACATAGAAACCCAAAGTTGGTTTTTAGGATCTCAGTTTTCAAGACCAAGTCTCCTAACAACTGAGCCCGAGTCCATTGAGGCTAGCCACGGGACCCTAGTGCTCACGCCTAAACCCTTAATGTTCATGACCTGGTCCATCAATGCCTAGCTCGAGCCCCTAGTTTCCGTACCCAATGCTTTGGCACTCAACTTGGGCCCAGAAAGGCCGTGTTTGTGTTCTTGATGCTCAAAATTTGCAAGGGCTCACGAAAATTATGTGTGAGTTTTCAATGCTTGGGCTCGGGTCCTTAATTAATGAAACTTTTATTCTCATTTTTTTTAAAATTGAATTTATTATTATTATTATTTTATTTTGTCTATCTTTTCTTTTATTTTTTTCTTCATTTCTTTTCTTCTCTCTTTTATTTATTTTTATTTTTTACTTTCTCTTTCTTCCCTCATTGACTGCATGCCTAAGCGATGGCCGGCAAACTCAAGGCTCGCTTGATCCAAGCGAATTAGAGCTCGCCCGTGGCCATCACGAGGCCCGGTGACTAACGGATGGAGAAAGAAAAAGAAAAGGAAAGAAAGAAAAAATAATAATATATATTTTTAAATTCGAAATTTGTTTTTGCTTTGAGATAGAGTTGTAACATTGAAATCATTTTCTGAATGAGTTTCAAATACTAAAAAATATTTTGGCTCACATATTAATAAATAAAAGAAAATTAACCATTTTTCTAGAAATTAATTTTTCGAAAAGTATTTTTCTTTATAATAAAAATTTCCCTAAATAAAGGCATACTTTTGTTATCGGTCAGGACTAGAGAACTTACCTTTCAATGGATCGTACAGGTGTTCGGATTGCCCATGTCTACAGTCGACGTGAGAGTTTTCGTTTCTTTTCCTTTTTTTTTCTAATCCTCATTTTCAATGTTTGGCGAAAAGACAAATAAAAAGGGGGTATTAAATTTTCACTGTCAGTGACCTCCCTGAATGCGCATGGACCGACGTTGGGCCCAATTTTCTGTAAATTTTAACTTTTTCTGGACGGCAGAGGTCAACTTTATCCCCCGAGTCAGTGACTCTACCGTTGCCACTCGCTTTCGGTCAACTTTTACGACGAGTGGACACAGACTCGTACACAGACAGGGGATGGACCGCCCTTAGAGCGATTCTTTGTGTAGAAAATGACCGTTCTTAAAGTGCTTGTTAACATCATCCAAAAAAAAAGTGCTTGTTCCTAAAGAAGTCTCGTGAGATAAGCGTGTTAGAAATTCTAAATTCATAGCAAATTACAATCAAGATAAAGCTAAGGGCATCGTAGAATTTGCTTTAAAAGGACAATCAAATATGAATTTTGTTCAATCCGAGTGATTGAAAAATCTGGTCATGACAATTTTAATGCTTTTATGGACATGTGTCGCATTGTGTATAAAAAAGATAAAAAAAATCAAGAAAAATGAAAACGATAGCTATGAGGAGAGACATGGGGGAGCGTGAATATTTCTCCTTTCGAGCTTCGTTTTCTTTCTATTTTAATTTTTTTCTATTTTTTATTTCATATTTATTGATTGCCACATCAGCATCGTAGTCCTTGAGTACATATGAAAGTAACTAATTGAAATTTTGGAAGAAATTAACGAAATCACTCGATTGAAATAATTGAAAAAATTACATGCTTTTGTTATGGTATTTGAAATTTTTAATATTTGATTGCACTTTCGTGACAGATATTAATTTTTTGGAAATACTTATCTCTGCAATATATCTATGATATCAAAGCAATGTTAGAGAAATAATTTGTCATGCCATCTGCATAAATTGACCATCCAAGCCAATGGAATAAGCCAAGCTGCAAAACATTAAGGTTACGTTTATCCTATCTTACTTTTGGTGCCTACTCAATATAGGATAAAGTCAGATATAAGAAGGATATAGACCAAATAAAATTATCCCATAAGGAATGTAAGATAAATATGGATATGATTTCTTATATTTATAATAGGAAAGTTATTTTTCTTGAATAAAAAAACTTATGAAATTAGAAAAATTGAAATTATATTTCAATATACATAATATTTGAAGTCTAATATAAGAAATTCAAAAGATAAAAAAAATAAAAATTTACTTTTTTAATTTAGACTTATTTTTATTTATATATTCGACTTTCATTCTTTTTTATAATATAAATCCAACATATATATAAATATATATTTTACATATTTTAGGCATTTTTGTATTATAGGTATATTAGTACATTTTTCTATTTCATAAAATTTTATTAGAGAATGATAGAAGGGGAAAAAAAGAAACAAAAAAATAAAGTAATTAAAAAAGAGAGGAAAAATAAAATAAAATAAGCAAATAAAAGTAAATTAGGCAAGAGCTTCGCAAAAGTTTTGTACCATCTCTGTTTGTGAATTTTTAGGTTTATTTACGCTAATATGCTGTTTATACCAAAAAAAAATATGCATGATATAATGTTAATATGTTCGACTTTATTATTGTGATTCACCAAATAGTTGATAGGATATAGCAAAATCCCATGATTTCATATTCTATTTTATCCAATCATTTCCTAATTATAAATTTGGATGACCAAACGTAATCTTAAGACTTTATGTCTTCAAAAGCATGAGTTTTATCATTCGTTTTTTACTCAACTCTACTTGGTAGCATCTCTCTAAAGACTTGGGTACAACGACATTATTATTTCTAGATGTTGTAGTCGGATGATCCATCATTAATTATTGTTCTTTAGTCAAAGGAAATTTTAGTTTATTATCAAAATAATACATGAAAGGATTTATAGGAAGTCCTAGAAATCACCACCAAAAAAAAAAAAAAAAAAAAAAAAAAGCAAGCCCAAAGACTACAAAACAAACTAAAATCTAGAAATCGAGGTATATCGGTAGAACATGATTGGCAGAGGTAAGCATGCACTCATTTTTCAATAATAGATTTGTAACTTTATCCAAGGAAAATGATCGGCGGCCAATTACCGAATCACATGTTATTATCAGTGATGAGCACATAGCAGGAACCCATCTCTACTTACAGCTTTATTTTTTGGTAGTGTGTGCCTAGGTTTGGTGTCCCAAGCACTATCACTATATGAAGACAACAAAAACATATTGAACAAGCTAAAAGTTGACTCATGTGAGAACAAGGTCTTTATTAAATGCGAGACGCCAAAGCTTCTAACAAAAACATGTTGAATGAGCATAAATCTAACATCAAAACTACTGTGAATACTATTGAAATTGGAGGCTGAGCACCTATTTATTAAAACTCCTAGATCTAAAACTAGATCGATAGAGCATACCTCCTACATCTAAATATGGATTGGGAAAATAGAGCAAGAAACAAGAGAAAATAGAAAGAAGAGCAACCAAAGAGGGAAGGGAGAGAGAGATCGGAGTGAAATTCATCCCCTCTAGAAGTTGGAGAAGCAAAGAAAGGCTGAAACTCATAAAGGGCAAGAGAGGGCGAGGAAGAGTTTCTAAAAAAGGTCTTTATTAAATGTGAGATGCCAAAGCTTCTAACAAAAACATGTTGAATGAGCATAAATCTAACATCGAAACTACTGTGAATACTATTGAAATTGGAGGTTGAGCACCTATTTATTAAAACTCCCAGATCTAAAACTAGATTGGGAGAGCATACCTCCTACATCTATATATGGATCGGGAAAATAGAGCAAGAAACAAGAGAAAATAGAAAGAAGAGCAACCAAAAAGGGAAGGGAGAGAGAGATCGGAGTGAAATTCATCCCCTCTAGAAGTTGGAGAAGCAAAGAAAGGCTGAAACTCATAAAGGGCAAGAGAGGACGAGGAAGAGTTTCTAAAAAAGGTCTTTATTAAATGTGAGACACCAAAGCTTCTAACAAAAACATGTTGAATGAGCATAAATCTAACATTGAAACTACTGTGAATGCTATTGAAATTGGAGGTTGAGCACCTATTTATTAAAACTCCTAGATCTAAAACTAGATCGGGAGAGCATACCTCCTACATCTATATATGGATCGGGAAAATAGAGCAAGAAACAAGAGAAAATAGAAAGAAGAGCAACCAAAGAGGGAAGGGAGAGAGAGATCGGAGTGAAATTCATCCCCTCTAGAAGTTGGAGAAGCAAAGAAAGGCTGAAACTCATAAAGGGCAAGAGAGGGCGAGGAAGAGTTTCTAAAAAGTAATACTACATTAGAGATCTGACTAGAACATCTTCACTAAAATCAAGATGGGTACGTATTAATAAAAAGTGAGACCAAATTGCCTTAAAGTTAGGATTTATTACTAATCTTTTATGGAATACATTACTTCAGAATAGGGGTGAACAAAAGGAACTATATAGATTGGGAATCGCTTGAAGTTGAACGAATTGGCCGATTCTAATGTTTTCCTAAAGCACTGATTCAGTTCCTAGTTAAAAAAATTGGAATTGGTGATTTTCAGTTTGATTCTCGATACTATGTGTGGAACCGTCCATCTAAAGCACTCAGATCGGACTAACTTTTTTTTTTATTTTAAATTCTTACAAACTTGAAAAAACTAATTAGTTTGTCCATTCTTCACAAACCCTAATCAGTCACTCTCACACTTGCTCACGCCTCTCATTCACAAGCCCAAATCAAAGCTTCAACGTATGTGTTTTCTCGAAGACCAAAGTTGGACTCTCCCAATGCAAATTAGGGTTATCTTTCTGTTCTTCTCCCATCACTGACAAAAAAAGGGTACTTCCCGAATTGACACAAACATTAAAGGCTCGAGCATTTCCGATCTTGAACATCCTTTTGGGTGTTTGGAGATGGGTTCTCCTGCTTTTTCGATTACGGTCATCACCGTCAAACCCACTTTGTCTTCTTGGCTTTCTCCTTCATCACACTTCTGGGTGATTTTTACAAATCGATCCTCATCCAACTCAAGAACTCATCCTCCGACTAGTCGGGCTTCTCTCTGGCTGGAATTTGAGCTTGGGTGCATCCAGTCACTGCGGTCGGTATGGCGTCTCCTGTGACCTTGATTCTAGGGTTTCGTCTCTCAACATCACTGGAAATGGCGGTCCAGGTAAGAGAAGCTTGTTCTTTTGTGCTTTGCTTATTTACCTCTTTATGCGTATGGAGTTAGGAGAATTCATTAGGTTTAACCAAAAAAAAAAAAAAGATATGCCGTTGATTTTCTTGAACCCACCCAAGAATTGGACTGGTAGGTTCGGTTCGATCTGGTTCCAAAATAAGATGGGCTGGTTCCCTAGTTTTAGGATGAGAACCGACTCATCCTAACACCGATCACTCCTACTTAGGATTGGATAGCTATTTATCTTTGGCTTGTACTCTGAAGTCTGATGTAATCCTTCTTGAGGCCTATTGAGTTGTTTATGATTCAGGTCTCCCTCTTCATGCTACAGTCTCCAAAATCTTATGTGATTCTGAAGATGCGGTCTCCATTCAAGGTTACCATGTAGCACGCTATCTCCTAATATTGCTCAAGAAAACAATGGTTGTCCACACTACGTTTTTTCTTTCTTTGTTCGAAGTCCACACTACGTTAAATAATGGTTTTTTTACGACAATTGTTGCCCCGGACATTGTAAGAAATAAAGTAAAATAATCCTAGACAACTAAACACAACCTAAACGGAGCTTTTATCATGAGGCGACCGTCAGAGTTCTATGGAAAGATTACGATACGCAAAAAATATTCCACCATCATATTCTTATCATCATTATCAAAATTTTATGACGTGATTAGAAATGTTTCACTATTAATAATGGGTGAGACAATTTATATCAATTTCAAGTTTGTTGCGACACATTCAGAGTTCTACCCACATGCTTATATTCTGCAAAAGTCTTGATTTTTGAGAGTGAATATTTAGGATGAACAAAAGAAAGGAAAAAGCAAAGTGACTTGTTTAGAAGGAGAAATTACAATTTCACTCCAAACTTTATATATATTTGTCCTCGATTAATATTGCATCTTAGACCCTATTTGATAACTCAATTAAGTACTTAAAATTGCAAATATTTAACTTAGCACTGTTAAGCTTGCTCTAATTAGAATTGACCTAAAAGATCCCAAGGATCATAAAATTGTGTAATTGGAAAACCAAGAAAATGCATTACTCAATTCATTTAATAGAAAAGACAACTTATGTTAGTTAGAGAATTATCAATTACGAATTACCAAGAATGATAGTTCTTTCATGTTTGGTAAGGAATTAATAATATCCAGTCATGAATTTCCAATTATCACCGAACAAGTTTTATTCCTATTTTTGTCAGACCAGATTATCAATTCTTAAATTGAATGCTTAAATTTGCAAAACCTAATTTTCAGTTTTATTGATTAAACAGTTGGTTGTTAGTAAATATTGCTAAGTGCAAAAGAAGAAGACAATTTGGTTGCTGCTACGTTTGGAGTTGTGATTTTACTCTAAAACTTCGTTTTTTTTTTCCTGTAGATCCTTTAGGACAAATATTTTTTTCATAAACAAAGAAAGTTATTTAAGTTTCATTCAATACAAAGCATCCGGCATCCACATTAGTCAACTCAACTCACTACACAAGGCCCAATTACTCAACCTCTAACCCCTTGGCCCAGTTAAACAAGATGATGATCCACTTACCTAAAAAACCCAGTTCACTCAACTTACCCGAAAAACACGAATTAACAGCAGTGGAACCAGAAATCGAAGGGGAAAGAGCAGGCAAACGGAAACTTACCTACTCGGCCAGTTCGATGGGTTTTGTTAGCGAGTAGATCCATCAAGTTCAATGTCAACAGCTCATGGGTAGAAGGAAGTGCCCAAGGATCGATTGCTGGAGTTCGTAGAGATCGGAACGGGTTTTTGATTGCTGGTTTTGCAAAAACAGTGTGAGCGTCCGGAGAAGTGGAAGTGGAGTTTGAAGCTCCAGCAGTCGAAGGACTCTTGTACTTGCTGGGCAGAACTGATCTGTGGAGTCCCCAAGACAAGGGAGTGGAAGTGGAATGTAATAGCCTATCAATTGTGCTGATCATTTCAGGTGAAAGCCAAAGCCTGTGGCCCTGCAAAGTGTGATTGAAAATCGCCGGATGTACTTAGCCTAGATGAAAGAATTGAGCATGAATCATTGCCCATGCGAGGCTAACTAGCTAGCTAATTGGATTGCCAAAACTCATAACAGGAAATCCTCCCTCTAATCCCCCTTCCCTTCTTTGGAATATTTTGTGCCCTTAGACTCATCTATGAATGAAATAGTCTTTTCAACCAAAAAATACTAATTTTTTTAATTATAAATTTTTCCACATTAGCATCAGTCGTGCCATGTAAGATGACCGATATCCACATCAACAATTTCCAAGCAAATTGATCAAAAGGACTCAATTAGCAAATTGTTTAAAGATTTAGAATTGAATTAAGTGCTAGAGGTTTAAAACTTTTATTAATAATTTTTCCAATTTTTGTTCATAGCTTGGACTTATTTTTTTTTTTTGGGGGTCACCTCTTAGGCTTTTATTTTGCATTTTTGCATAGCGTGAGAATCAAATTCTATAACTGAAATTAAACGTCCCACCCTCAGCCCCGCAATAAGATAGGAAGAATTCCCTTCCTCCTCCTTCGACGTGGGAAGGAACTGGGGGCGACTTCAATAATTGTTAATAGCTTGATTAGCCTCATCATAAATTGCCCCACTTTTTTCAAATCCGTGTGGTCCATCCAACACCACCACTTCTCCTAGAATTTCACAAGCACTATCTCCAAATAAGAGGACAAGAAACAGTTCGCTAATGTCGGTCGATGCGAAGTAAAAATACGTTTGAGTATAGAGAGTAAAGAAAAATCAATTCTGGTACGAAAAATGATCGCACAGTTACTATATCATACTGCCTTATTGTCTTATTGGAGCAATCGCTATTCATTAGTAACGTAAAACTAAATTAACTAATAAAAAGATGAAAATGATTGCCTCTTTATTTTGGCAGAGTAGGGATGCTCTGTTCGTTCCTGAAGAAGTTGTTGGGATCAACCGCAGTTTTCACTTTAACCAACCTCTCAAAATTGTCATTGAAGTACTTGACCCCGTAGACTCGCCCTTCTTCGTAGCTGTTGTTGCCATTGGTAGTAGTCCCAATGTCCAGGTCTCTGTAGTTCAAGAATGCGCTCCTTGGGTTCTTCGATACAAATGGAGTCATGTAACTGTACAGTCTACTGATTTGCGCCAAGTACTTCTTCCCCGCTTCCGGGTCCTCCTCCTTCCAATCGATGAAGTACTGAATCTTGAACAGATTCCCAGCCCGGTGCGGGAATGGGGTGGCCGATGCCGGGATCTCGCTCATCCGCCCCCCCTATGGATTGAGCGAGAGCCCCACTTTTTCCACTTTGATCATCTTCTTCCAGAGCCACTCGAGATTAGCCTTTGCGATCGGAGTTTGGACGTAGTCCGATTTCCTCTTGAAGAAAGTGGCGGGATAGTCTCGGCTCAGCAAGGTCTCTGGGGCTGGGAAGGTGCCATTGTCGAAGCCGATCCACCAGAGAACCGACTCGATCCAACTAATCTCAGTGCAATTCTCTTTTTTTAACCCAATTTCAGGGAACTCCTTGTCCGTAATTGCCAGGAGTTGATCTGAATTTCCAAGGTACAATGCAATCACAGAGGCCCCTATCGTTAGTTGTCCCTTTTGGGTCTTGGAAGAGGTTGGCAGCAATGAAAGCCTCATGAATAGGCCGCTGTCCGTGTTTGGTGCCACGGACTGCCATTTGTACACGAGATCTGTCGCATTCTGATCGAGCGTCTTTTCAATGCGGAAGACCGTGACCTTCTCCGGGACCGGGACTAACTTAACTTGATAAGCCAGAATGACTCCGAAGCTCGCCCCACCTCCCCCGAGGATCGCCCAGAATAAATCCTCTCCCATGGCTTTTCTATCGAGAATCCGCCCTTGGACGTCCACGATCCTCGCGTCAAGGACGTTGTCGACCGACAGGCCGTACTTCCGCAGCATGTTGCCGTACCCGCCGCCGCTCAAGTGGCCTCCGATGCCGAGTACGGTACAAACACCGGCAGGGAAGCCGTGGACCTTGCTCTTCTCCCAAATCCCGTAGTACAACTCTCCTAGAGTCGCGCCAGCCTGGACCCACGCGGTCTCTTTCTGGATGTCCACGTCGATTGACCGGAGGTTGAACATGTCGAGGATGAAGAACGCATCGTCGGAGACGTACGACATGCCCTCGTAATCGTGTCCGCCGCTCCGGATCTTCAGGTGCACGCCGAGGTCCTTGGAGCACAGGATGGCGGCCTGCACGTGGGACTCCTGCTTGGGCGTTACGATGACAAGCGGCTTTGGCGTCGAGGACGAGTTGAAGCGGCGGTTACGGAGGTAGGACGTGAGGACATTGGCGAAAGAGGAGTTGGCCGGTGAGTAGACGATATCGGAGATGTGGTCCGACGGTTGACTGCGGCGGGTGAGGCACTGGAGGAAGGTGTCGTACACTGAGTCTGAGGCTGCCCATGAAGGAGAGAGATGGAGAGAAACGAGGATGAAGAGGAGAGTAAAGAGGGAAGGAAGAGAGGTTAACGGTTTCATTCCTGTGTTATCTTTCAGCAAAACTGCTTTATTTTTGTGCTGTTTGTGATGGAGGGTCTTTGTATTATACATATATAATTCTTCAAGGAAGAGATTTATTTCCCATTTGGCAATCATTAGTGCAATTCCGACAAATTGTCTATAAAGAGATAAAATCGGCAACCTTCCTTTTTTTTTTTTTTTTTTTTTTTTCCATTTTTCAATTTTATCCTGCCGCTTTAGGTTATCAAAGTCGATCCTCTTGAGTTCATATGCAATTTATATCCCTCATTATAGATTAATCACCTTTTTTTAGCATTATGTATTTAGAAGATTCAGGCCATATTTTCATATACCATCATGTGACGATCCACCTCCTCACCTTTTTTTTTTTTTTTCGTTTTTCAATTTTATACCCATCATTTTAGGTTACCAAATAAATCGCCTTGAGATCAAATCCAATTTACCCCCTTCCAAAGCGAAAACATGACTTACCCTTTTGCCTATTTTTAGCCTCATGCATTTAAAAAATTCCTATCATGGCCAGGTGACAAATAAACGTCAAAATATATTTATTGATTGATGGGGCTATCTTGCCTTAATGGTTGGATTTGGTGACGTTTCCCAGTATTACCATAAGTTGTATAATGACATTGATTCGGTCTGTATGAAATTGATAGGTAAAATCACATATAACTCATTCATAAATTTTCAAACTTAAAAAATATTATTACTTTTGGGGAGAATGTAATAAGACATTGTTTACTGCTTTTGTTTAGATGAATAAAGACCCTTAGACATCGTATTCGCTGGAGAAAGATCTACAATTTCGAAAAGGTCAAATACCATGAAAATTCTGTGGGAGACATGTCTCCAGATTCTTTCTCGTACATATCCCTCTTTTCATACTAGCACACACTGAACATAGGCATATGAGGCTACCGAAAGAAGACAACAAATAAAAATCTCACGCATCTACATTGACACTTTAATTTTGATTACCTTATTTCAATATCTATTGCATCTAAAATTTCTTTGATTATATGAACAAATGGCTTGACTACTTACTACATGTCGCATAGCATCTAAGTTGCATTGTATTTTAGGACTAACCTTTGTCCTAGGGAGTCCAAGATGAATTGGAGGATGAGTAGCTGGAGGGAAATTCATAATTGACGAGATGAGATGCGTTTGAGACTAAAAATCTCAACATTCCTAGAACTCAAATCCAATCCCGAAAGGTAAGGCAAGCCCATAGTCAATTTTCGAACGTTATAGAAGCACGGAACCGACTCAATGAGTTTGGGAACATTCTTACTTAAAATGTGGGAATCTTGGGGTCCCAGTCATGAACAAAATGGCAATTCCAAGATCACGGGAGATGGGCACAATAAATAAGACATTATTACACAACGCTATATGACACGATTACAAGTGTCACGAGCCTTAAAATTCATTCAAGTTCACATGGTCATCCTATCGTATTGCCCCAATTGGAGAAGGTGATGTGCCATGCACCATGCTGTTTCATATGCAAATCACATGACTTCTCTGCAAGAATTGCCGCGGATCATCGCACACCCAATCAGAACTATAGGCGGCCGGCCACAGAAAGGAATATTTCCTCTCCCATTGCACACCATTGGATCAAATTGCAATCTTATCTACTTAATTTGATTGACCTCCATATCCTCACCATCCATCCTAAGTCCATTTCGATCTCGATTATTCAAATAATATTGTGCACATTAAAGATAAATGGCAAAATTCCTTCAAATTGTTATCAGATTATTTCTAATTCCAATTTGAGTTAACCTCCATTAGCCATGCAAAGGACAACGACACAGCACAATTCAAAGTACTCAGAGATAATCTGAAATATTCCTCGCAGTGAAGCTCTAGTCCCGCTGCTATCTTCTTGATTTTCGCAACTGCTCGGTGTTCCTTTGGACTCCGGAGACCTCCAGCCCTCCTTTAGCAGCTCAGTCACGTCCTTGGGTGGTGTCCCGTCGGCCAGCAATCCCTGTCCCCGTTTGTTCTCGCCGTGACGCCTTCCAAGTCTCACTGCGGTCGTTGGCGTCCCAGCAACTCCGAAGCCCACCAGCAGCCATCCATCACGTTCAGAGCTCCCTTGGCATTGCCCATAACTGCTGCACATCACCACCGCATGTTGCCTAACACCCGTCCCTGGCCAGCTCTGAAATCCTCCATCGACGGTCTCTGTTGCTCACCGGCGGCTCCTCAAGTTCCACAGCCGTCCCTTTTGGCCATGAGTCCTCCTTTGTTGTCCAATGTGCAATAGTTGTATTTACCATAAAAATCATATGCTATGTTTAGCAACTATGTTGTACTCTTCTTTATTTAAGGAGAATGAGTTTCCCCCAAGAAGCTAAGAAATGTGGAGTTTCTACCATGGATGTAGGTTTCCAAGGAATTTTTTCTCCGATCAAACCACCTAAAGCCTTTGTTCATCTTTTTCTTTTATTTGTCTCTTCCATCTCTTCATACTAACGCGCTATAGTAACATATTAACGGTTCTTATTCTAATTTGGCAGAGTAACAACATTTTACAATATTTAACAAATTATTGAAATATGGTAACGACTAATTATTAGAATTCCCAAATTATTTAGAAGGTATTTGGAGCCAACAAGACCACCTCGAGAATTTCCACCGCCTAGATCTTCGAGAATTCCTCAAGAATTCCTCATGATCTTTGAAAGAACTATCAAACAAGTGTACCAAAATTTAGATAGAAATTCTAATTCATAAAAGAGAGGAGAACAGTGACACCCCGAATTTCATCTGGCTAATTAATTAGTCGTATGAGCCATATCAGTTTATTAATTTAATTTTTTTTTGGGCAAGCTTATTAATGTAGGCGATTTAATTTACTAAACTAGCTTAAGAATCGAGGCCACTGAATTATGCCTTGTATACATGTGCATGCGCCTAATGTCCCATGTTAGTGCCTAAATTAATCTCTATGTAGGGTCGGCCACTTAAGTAGGGATTATATGAAATTTTAGATATAATTAGCTTTTATTTTGAATGTGCTGCCCCTCGCGGCCAAGGAGAGGCCATGCAAAACTCAATTAACTATTAAATAGGAACAAAAAAATTAGGCAAGAAAACCTTTACAGACTTTTAAGGGTGGCCTCCCCAAAACCCAATAGAATTTCATGCAAGGGGACTTGACCATTTCCTTTCTCTCTTCCTAGGTTCGGCAGAACCCATCCCCCTCATTTCTTTCTTTTTCTTCTTCATTTTTCCCGTATTGTTCACTCTTCATCTCTCTCTCTCTCGCCGAGCTTTCTCTCTCTTCTTCTCGCTCTTCATCTCGCCCTCTCACCCGCAAGCTTCTTCTTTTCATCTATTCGTTTTTCTCTTCCACTGAAGGAAATCAGTAAGCTGGTAGCTTCCTCAAGCTCACGGTGAGCTTAGGAGAAGGAGCCCAAAGCACCGAAACCTTGAGGCAAGGAGAAGTGATAGATTCCTACTCCCTTTGATCTCTTTAGGGCTTGATTTTTGTAGAATAAGTGTGTGTCTTTGGCAGTTCTTGTGATTGTGCTGGCTACGGTGGTCTTGCATGTTGCTGAGATGGTATAGACGTGAAAGGAAGGAGCTGAGGTCTTATGTTTTGGAGGGTAGATGGTTTGCATGTCGGTTCTAGAAGGGTTGATGGCTTGGATGCGGCCTTTTGTGCTTGTTTGAGCTTGTGAGGATTATTCTTGTGGTTGATGTGTAGGTAGATGTTCTGTGCTTGTGTCTTGCACCAAGATATGGACATGCATGTGAGATATGTGTGCGTGAGAAGCTGAGTTTGTAAGTATTCTAAGTTTACTCGCAGTTTTTCTTTTAAACCAAAAACTCCAGAGCCATCTGTTTTGACATTCTGGTATGATTTGTTAAGTTAAGATCCGGCAGAAGTTTTCTACATAAAATTGTTCGAGAAGCAACCGCCCCTGGTGATGGGTCATAGAAGGTCGAATTCTTAATAGTAGCCTATCTTCCGTCACCAAAAGAGTTTATAAAGATAAGCCTAATCCAAAGAGTTTCATGTCAACTGGCCTCACACCACTGGCATTGAAGAATGGCCTTAAGTCTTAGCTTAGGTCAATCAGTTCCTTGGAAGGAATTTCCCGGGATCAGTACTCCTTTAATAAAGCATCGAAGGGGCTAATTTGGTGAATCAGAAGCAGTAGCAATAGGACCAAGCATTGAGAAGGGGAGACTAGTAGGAATCTTTCTCAATTCAATAGAGTCTGGAGCTTTGCTTTATACTGATTCACGAGGATTGATAAAGGGCCCAGATAAGAAAGAAGAAAGGTGAGTTTAGACTTTATCTCACAGAATCTGGACTTTTTCTAAGAATCTTTAGTTGGCCTTTGACGAGAGCGCACAGACCAATCAATCGTATCGGTCGTATTCTTGAATTTGGAATGAAAAGAAGAGTAATACTTCCTAGCACGGGACACAGAATAGGACCACTTAGATCAGAATAGCATTCACAGAAATGTTCTAACATAGAGTAGAATCGAACATGTTAGAGATTTTTTGACAACAGTAAAAAGATAGGCGCCTAATTCCAATACGATAGGGGTCTATCAGTGCAAGTCAGCTGAACACCGTGATTGATGAGTGGGTAGGTGGGTTAGGTGCACCTCTCGCCCTGTGGGAAGTAATGAGGCTAGTCTCCTCCCCCCCCCCTCCTGAATGAAGAAGTCGTGGGGCCCCCTTCCCGCGTATGCGTCTTTATTTATATTATTTCTATTTTTCCATTTTTCATCCAATGGAGAATCTTTAATCCAAAGACTTATCTAACTATTTTTCCATTTTTCAGTCCATTTTTTGAAGTTCTTCAGTTAAGTCAGTCATTGAAGGTAACTCATACACAAGCAAGCCATTGTCATAGAAACTCTCAATCCCTAAGTCATACCCTTACCGAATTCAGAAGAACTGCTGAAACTGCGCGAAACCATCACAAGAGTTTATATACAAAGAACGGGCAAACCCCTATGGGTTGTATCCGAAGATATGGAAAGGGATGTTTTTATGTCAGCAACAGAAGCCCAAGCTCATGGAATTGTTGATCTTGTAACGATTGAATAAAACAAAATAGTAGTAAGTTTAAGCAAATCGCCACTTTGAGATTTTCTCTTCTTACTTATTACCGGGTTTAATAATATTCTATTCATCCACTTGATCTTGATATTTTGAAAATAGGTTGGTTGAACTTGAGAATTCACTCGTTGAAATTGAATATGAATAAGTAAACAAAATCGAATTGGATTTGGTTGGATGGTACCAATTAAATCGAGTGCTAATTACCATTTCTTATTTAATTAACTGATCAAGTTGCTATCGAACATTTTTTTTTGGATTCGACAATTTAGGACTCCTTACGAGCGTTATTTCTATCTACTATTATCTAAAAATAATCAAGTTATTAATGACTGGACGAAACCAAGAAATAACACCTCACGTGCGAAATTATAGAAGATCCCCTTTAAGATCAAACAATTCCATCGAATTGAGTATGATTGTATGTGTGATAGCATCTACTATACCAGGAATATTAATGAACCCGATTATTGCAATTGCTCAGGATACCCTTTTTTAGCTTCTAGAATCTATTTCTTAGTTCAAGATCCCTCTTACTAACTGGAATCAAAGAATTAGTAGATCTATTCCGCCCAAAATGGGAATGGGCTAGGTTATGAACTTATAATCTATAATCTGATGATCGAGTCGATTCCATGATTATAAGTTCATTCCATACTGGACCGGCCCGGAATAGGGTTCTAACATTCTCATTATGAGAAGGGGTCATTCGAGCGTATCGAAATAGATACTATGTTTACATATGGATCCCTACGTCGTTTCATTCCATTTAGGATTAGGAATAGGCGTAATCGAACCCTCGACTGAGCTGTATTGGGGTTCGAATCCTCTTTAATCTTATCTGGCAGCAGCAGGTCAAGTATGAAAAAGCAAGAAGGAAGCGGGGGTAACTTGACTAACCGCCCTTGCTGCTAAGAACCTAACGGAACTTTGGCAAGAGTAGGTAAATAGGAGTTGTAGTTAGGATTAAGACCTGCTTGCAACCCCCCGCCCCCGGTAGTGAGATGCGATCAACTCTTTCATTCGAGTGGGTTGGAGCATCAGTAGCATGGGACATTAGGGATGTGCTATCCACCAATGGCCATAGATCCCTTCGAACTTCTTGCCGGCGGTTTCTTCCCTTTTTATTCATGTTAGCATTTCGTATAGAGGTTATTATGTCAGCAATAGTGTCCCTACCCATGATAAACTAAAATTTTGGTTGCCTCCCATTTTTGATATAATCAACATGCTATTTTTTATTTATTTTTTAATTTTTATATTTTTGTTATTAAATAAAGGGATATGCGTCCGATACAACCTAATCCACTAATTACTCTATTTCATCCAAATACTATGTATAATATAACTATATTACATACGATCTCATCTTATAATACCTCAGGTGCTAATGAAACTATTTTAGTGAAATTTAACTGTCTCAATTCTCGGGCAATCGCACCAAAAACTCGAGTTCCTTTTGGATTTCCTTCTTGATCAATCACAACTGCAGCATTATCATCATATCGTATTATCATACCGTTGTACGTACTTGGAGATTGCCCCTTTCATTCTAGGGTGACGGAGGGATCGTACCATTCAAGCCTTTTTTTTTTTCATGCTTTTCCCGGAGGTCTGGAGAAAGCTGCAATCAATAGGATTTTCCTAAAAGAAAGGCATGAGAGAAAAGCATATTGACTAGTGATTGGGAGGCCCCAATTCTTGACTGGAGGGGACACCAAACCACACCCGATATATCGTATAACCCTTTTAGGGTGTTGGTGGAACATGATAAAACATTCATATTGCCCTCTGACAGAAATAGAACTTTAAAGGGAATTATTTTGATTCAACCATCTCTTTTTTCGACTTGCTTAGTTGAATTTTCTATTTTGGATACGAACTAATCACATAATATCCGCACTAATTTGGATCTCTTTTATGCGATTCAAGAGTAGTAACCGATTCCAAAAATTTATGAAGTTCAAAAAATAATTCATTTATCTTATTATTAATCAAGGATTTCGTATATAGCTAGAACGACCCTCACAAATTGCAAATACTAAGCTTACCTTTTTGCATCGCACTGCCGCATAAACAATGGATCCGCTGGGCTGGATGAGCAACCTTCTATCTGGCCTCTGTACCAGTAGTGGAGTGGCTTGCTACTTTCAATCAGAAAAGGAAGATTGAGCAAGGCAAGGGAGAAAGAAGTGGTCCCCTCTTCTCTGGTAACCCGCCGCCGGTCATATAGAGCGCTCCGCCCGCCACCGCATATGTAGAAAAAGAGGGAGCGGAGACGGAAGAACAATCATTTGACTTTGGCACATGAGGTGGCGGGTTTGGCTAGGTAACATAATGGAAATGTATCGGACTGCAAATCCTGGAATGACGGTTCGACCCCGTCCTTGGCCTCGGGAGTGGCGTTCGCGACCCAGGATTCTATTTTATCATCAATCTAATCACCGTTCACATTTTTTCTTTTTCTTATCAATGAATAGATCTCTTTACTTGTATGACTTAGATGTCTCGTCTTTTTCGAAAAAGTGATTCGATTGATGATAAAGAAAGAGAATTCTTGGTTCAGTTTTCCACCTTAACGACAGAAAAAAGGATTGATCAAATTCTATTGAGTTTGACTCATAGTGATCATTTATCAAAGAATGACTCTGGTTATCAGATGATTGAACAACCAAGAGCAATTTACTTATGATACTTAGTTGACATTCATAAAAAGTATCTAATGAATTATGAGTTCAATACATTCTTTTAGCGAAAAAGACGGATATTCCTTGCTCATTATCGACAATCACTTATTCACAAACCTCGTGTGGGACTAATAGTTTTCATTTCACATCTCATGGAAAACCCTTTTCGCTCCGCTTAGCCCTATCCCCTTCTAGGGGTATTTTAGTGATAGGTTCTATAGGAACTGGACGATCCTATTTGGTCAAATACCTAGCGACAAACTCCTATGTTCCTTTCATTACAGTATTTCTGAACAAGTTCCTGGATAACAAGCCTAAAGGTTTTCTTATTGATGATATCGATATTGAGGATAGTGACGATATTGATCGTGACCTTGATACGGAGCTGGAGCTTCTAACTAGGATGAATGCGCTAACTATGGATATGATGCCGGAAATAGACCGATTTTATATTACCCTTCAATTCGAATTAGCAAAAGCAATGTCTCCTTGCATAATATGGATTCCAAACATTCATGATCTGGATGTGAATGAGTCGAATTACTTATCCCTCGGTCTATTAGTGAACTATCTCTCCAGGGATTGTGAAAGATGTTCCACTCAAATATTCTTGTTATTGCTTCGACTCATATTTCCCAAAAAGTGGATGCCGCTCTAATAGCTCCGAATAAATTAAATACATGTATTAAGATACGAAGGCTTCTTATTCCACAACAACAAAAGCACTTTTTCACCCTTTCATATACTAGGGGATTTCACTTGGAAAAGAAGATGTTCCATACTAATGGATTCGGGTCCATAACCATGGGTTCCAATGTACGAGATCTTGTAGCACTTACCAATGAGGCCCTATCGATTAGTATTACACAAAAGAAATCAATTCTAGACACTAATACAATTAGATCTGCTCTTCATAGACAAACTTGGGATTTGCGATCCTGTGTAAGATCGGTTCGGGATCATGGGATCCTTTTCTATCGATAGGAAGGGCTGTTGCACAAAATGAACTTCTAAGTAATTGCCCCATAGATCCTATATCTATCTATATGAAGAAGAAATCATGTAACGAAGGGGATTCTTATTTGTACAAATGGTACTTCTACCGCCCCGTTTCTCTTAATGAGCAATCTGTCTAGAACTGTAGTTCACAGACCTTCTTGTGTCCTCTAAAATTTATAAAATTTTCTAGGCAAGATTTAGTTTTGCTTTCTTCATGAAAATTTTAGGACGTCCTTGTGTACATCATATCAAAAATTTAGAGCATTTCATTAAGATTCGGGTGTCGACTGGATATTTCCTTGCGAGTAATGGTTCTGCTTGGAGAAACTGTGGACAGTGTTAGCTTAGGAGAGTTGCTGCTCTTTGTACCTTCCTAATTAGTCGTGGACTCTTCATGAGAAATGTTCGTTTAGATCTCAATTATAACATATTAAAATTTCATGATTTTTCGAGTTCATTTACTAGGTTTTTTCCTATTTATTTCGAAAACTGTATGATTCTGGTTTCTTAGTGATGAATGCCGAAATTGGTCTCATGTCATGCCGAAGGTAGGGAGACTCTAATTTATAACTTTTGGTGATGGATTCTGACCTTCGACAAGTTGTTATATGCTAAGCTTGTGATGTTAATGTGATATTACTTGTTGGAGTGTTTCACGTGATGTTTCTGATGATGGTTATGGTGATGTGTGTGCCCATCTCCTAGTGTGTGCATGCCAATTTTATCATGAAAGGTGAGATATGATTCGTGTGGCAAGGTATGAGTGCTGTGTGTGTGTGTGTGTAAGATGGACGGGATACCTAAGGCACACGGTCCTTGGATACCTAACGATGGCCCCAAGCAGGCATGTGGGAGGAGAATGCCCTAGCAAGTGAAACCAGGATGCCTCGAGTTTGAGTAGGGAAGCTCAGGAGGGGAGGGGACAAACCCTGGAAGTGTTATATCCAACGATGGCCCAGAGGGATGTTGAAGGAGAATTGTCTTGGTGACAAATGTTTTAGTGGCAAATTACCCCAGAGTTGGGATGCCTATGGCTTGCTGCTATTGATGCCTGGCGAGATGGCCGGAAGTCACTGTTCATGCCACCTATGATAAACTGGGAACAGTTAAAATGAAATTTTCAACTTTAGTAATATTTTGCATGTGTTATGAGAAGTGAGATGCATGTTGCTATGATTCTTGATATGGCATGAGTGTGTATTTAATAAATGCATGCTGCCTCCACGTGTGCAATGGTACTTGATTGCAACTAAATTGTGTGCACATATGTATATACATGTGTGTCCGTATGTTAGTTCGTGTCCTAGGAATTGAGTGCTAAATAGATTGAATGGTTTATAAGTCTACTATTTCTCTTACTAGGCAATAGCTCAATCCTGTTGTTATTTTTCAGATCAATAGTAATGTTGATCCGTCCTATGACCCCTTTCACCCTCTATAGAGCACCAGTAGCTGTAGAGACCGAGACCCATGAGTTTACTCACCAGAACTTCCCTGTCCGAGTTTTTGTGCGGTTCACCATCGAAATGCCAGTGGACATAGGACAAGCTGACATGATTACGTGTCGTTTTGTTTGTCACCATATTCGCGAAGGGGGAAGATCGAATGTTAGGGCCCATTCCTTATCCGACAGCCGTGGGGGAAATTAGGCGGGGAAGGAGTTTGAGCTTGAAGGGATCATGCTTTCTTAGACGAATCGAGAATCTTTGCATGACATGGCATGTAGACGAGTAGGCGATGTGGAGGATATGTTTATGGATGAGGACCTGTCAGTGGTGGGCTTGAGTTGATAGGCCCTTTTCGATGTACTTATCATTGTTAAATCCTCCAATTTTGTTGTTAGTCCTCCTCCCGTTGTTAATTGCAGTTATGCTAGAAATAATAGTATGATTCTTTTGTTAAGTCGTGTCTTGAGGTCTTATTTATATGAGGCATATAGCGGCTATAGTATGGTGATGCTTTCGCTTTATTCGATGACTCTGACAATTAAGGGTAGGATTCACGTGAGTCGAACAGGGATGCGACAAGAACTCACCTTGAGCTAGGTTGGGATACTTAACTCAAGGTCGGCCAAGAACATGCTCTCTTGGCTCACCCTAACTTGGGTTCCTCTAATCTGGCTCAAGGTGAGCCGAAGCAATCAAAGATGCATTTTGTGACATTTCTATTTCTAAGAGCTATTTCTGTTTCGAAATAATTTTTTTATTTCTATTCCTTAGAACAAAATATAGATTTTTTTACCTTATTGTCTTTGTTCTAAAATTATAACCTGGCTAATGATCTATTCTTGAGGAATAGAAATTAACTGACGTACACAAATAGAATTCTATTTTTTTTTTTTCTGTTTTAAGGAACAAAAGAATAAAAGGGCAAAGAAATAGACCAGTTACCAAATATGCCCTAACGTGGTAGTTTCTGATTTGATTTTGCCAATTTTTCTTATTTTCATCATAAATACGTAATTTTCTAATTTGATGTTTGATTCACGTGATTCTTGCGATGTTGGAAAGCTTGCATCACATAGTTTCTGATGGGAAAATCCTTCATATTTTTTTGGAGATGACAAACAAAGGTTACTAATATATGTATTGGTCGAGAAGTATCAGATGATATATACACAAGCCCCATGCAGATGGTGTCCCATCAAGTAATTCTGATAAAAGGAATACTCTGCCACCATCAAGAGTGCTATGTTGAAGGAATACTCTGCCACAGTGCCATGTTGATATAGAATGATCACGATTGATATCTAAGGCGAACAAGATATTGAGCGCCAAAACATTTACAAGCTGAGGACCTTGAGATAAGGTTAACATATGGAAGGCCCTTGATCAAGGGTGAACAACGAGAAAAACAGGGATGTTTGTGATGGCTTGGAGAAACCAAAATGAGATGAAGAGTTGGATAGACTTTAATAATAGTGAACAAGCCTAGAACGAGGATATTTGGTCAAAGCTTGGAAGGACTATGAAGGTGAACAGTTTGGTATAGTCATAATTGCCACTATGCTAGGACTATGAAGGTGAACGGTTTGGTATACTCATAATTGCCACTATGCTTGGTCAAAGCTTGGAAGGACTATGAAGGTGAACGGTTTGGTATAGTCATAATTGCCACTATGTTTGGAAGGACCGGAAGATAGAAAAGCAATGGATCATTATCAGGACAACGAATGATTGGTAGGAGCAACTATTAATATCAGATGAGGTGGAAGACTATAACAATACTAACGATCCCTGTGAGTTTAGTGAAGACAAGCAACTAGCGTGTGTGGTAAGAGTCAACGTAATATCCTTGGAGGTCTATGGAAGCTAACTCAGTAACATTAGTGAAGATGAAGAATTAGCGGGAATGCCAATGTCATTGGATTCTTTGTAAACTGATATAGTTAATAAGCAAATACGAGAAATCAGTGTGGATGTCAATATCCTTGGAATTCTTTATATGTTGAAGAAGCCAAAAGGATTGTTGGAAGATTGATTTTATGTCTTCACTCAGTTTCGTCATGGGGTAGCAACAATAGAATATTGACTAGCTGCACTCCTTATAATGGGTAAGGAACGATGCGGATATCGAGTTCTGGAAAGTGGTGTCCACATGCTCATCTGATTAGGACAATAAAAACAAACACCAATATAGCCGTTGGCAAGGCTTAGAATCCGTAAAATATGCAGCAGAGTTGATTAAGAGCACTGCTGACTATACTGAGTAGAAGACATTCTTATAAGAGCAGACTAACTGGTTTGGGAAAATTGCCACTGTCAGAGAGCTATTTTGACACTGGTGAGCAACAGAGAGACATTCTATTACTAATGATGGTAAAACCAACGGCTACTTGAGGATTCTGAGTAGGAAACGGTCATATAAGGTTGGATGGCTAATATTCAATCCAAAAGCAGTGGGTATGGATAAAAATGAACAAATCTAGTCTAATGCTTTGAGTGTTCTTTGTTCTGTTTTTGTTAATAATAACTATGCATTGTTTGTGAAGTGCTATTAGGTTGTACCCGTGATAGACTCAAGTGTATAGGCATAAGAGTAGTAGCTATGTGTTGATAGTGTGATCAATTAACTGATAAGAGTAATATTTGTTGATTGTAACTTACTTTGAAGGTCACTAGTAAATTCCAGCCTTGCTGTGGCTATTAGTTGTAGAGAATGGACCTAGGCTTAAGAATAAAGCCGAACCATTATAAATCTCCATGCGCTATCTTCTATCTCTTCATTATCAGCATGACATGTTCGTTATTATTAGTACTAGTTCATTAGCACCGATTTGTTTTTCTTGTTGTTGAAGTTTAACTTGTTATATTCCACAAAAGTTCTTCATAATTTTCATTCAAGCTATTCACCCTATTTAGGTTGTATTATTAGCCCCAAAAGTTTCCAAATATGCATCTGAATCATGTTTTCACCATTAGAATTTCAAACACAGGCTCAAGTTGTCTTGTGACAACTTAGGCTATTGATCGATCATCAAAAACTTAAAACAAAGATCCAGGAGTTAATACATGACCAACCAGATCCTAGTCCGTGTTCAGTTTATTCTCTCTTTTGGAGATCCGGTGGAGGAGCGAAGTTTGTTTTGAAGTGGCCCACTTATCTTGTTTTTTATTCATCTTATTCGTAATTTCTATTTTTGTGATTTTTTCTTCTGAAAATTTTGGCTCCTACGTTGACTCGTGAATTTTTTTCTTTGTTGCCAAATCCAATTGACCTCTAATTTGATGCGTTGGAAAGCTCGTAGCTTGAATTTTACAGGAACATCTTTGTATTAGAAAAAATCACGAGTTGTCCAAACGTCATCGCAATCATAAGGTCCAAATTAAAAGATACTGAAATCTCATGATCCAAGCTATCATATTGGGGCAATCTGGGTATTGTTGGAAAGCTCTCAACAAATTCTACCCAATTTCACCATCTAATTGGGTTTTCGACGAAGTTTCGCCTCAGGTCAAAAGATGGTCGAGCTTGATCAAATTCCTAAAATATTAGGTAAAAAATAGGGTGTCTACAGTCACTTTTACATTAAAAAAAATGTGATGACCTGAAGCAAACCTGTATATTTTCAGCCTGATCCCTCCCCAACATCATGAAATGCTTAAATATCTACAATATGCGCATAATGCACGTGCTAGAAGCGATTACTCGCGTGAGAGACGCAATATTATGCTCATAAGATCATACAAGGACATATATCAATGTGTATAATAGCAGACTAGGAAAGAATTATGTTGAATAAAATATGCGAGCATCTGACAGGGTTGTCTGTTAATTGTTACATAACCATACCATACATTGCATATAATCACTATTCGGTTCTGGATGTTTTTTCTATCATAATCACATATAAATATATTTACTTGCTCTCACGACAAAAGATACTGTAGATAGACATCATCAGTACCTTGTATCTTTAAACTGAAAGTGTGTCGGTGTGAGCAATTGTGTTAAAAGTCATGACAGAACTCGTGATATTCACTGTATTATATACAGATTCACAATAAAATAGCTAATGAATAACGAGTACATATAGTTAGAACTTCACTCGGCCATTCTACTCGGCCAAGATGACATGCAAGGAATGCTCTGCTCGTACCTGAAGAAATTCCCGGGATCAACCATTGTCTTCACTTGCACCAATCTATCGAAATTGGCCTTGAAGTACTTGGTTCCCCAGATCCTAGCCTCAGAGTAGCTTTCATTGCCAATTTGGTTGATGCCCAGATCAGTATCTCTGTAGTTCAGGTAGGAACTCCTTGGCGATTTCGCCACGAATGGAGTCATGTGATTATATATACTCCTTATACGATTCAAATTCTGATTCAAAGCCTCATCGCCTTCCTCCTTCCAAGTGACCGAATACTGGATCTTAAAAATGTTCCCTTCCCTGTGCGGAAACGGGGTCTCAGAATCGGAGATCTCACTCATTCTCCCACCATAAGGGTTTAAAGTAAGCGCCGGCCTTTTCAGCTCCATCATCTTCTTCCATATCCCTTCGAGACCCACTTTCGAGATCGGCTCTTGCACGTAGTCTGACTTCTTCTTCAAGAACTTCTCCGACTCCGGGATTCTTTGGAGCAATACATTTGGGGATGTTCCTTTAGGATAATTAGACCAAAACAGAACTGACTCAATCCAACTCATCTCAAGGCAATCCTTAGGCTCCAACCCGAATTCGGGAAAGCTCTGAGACATTACATCGAGCAGCTCATCTGCACCACCCAGAAATAGTGCCACAAATTTAGCTTTCACTGTCCTCTGATCTTTCCTTACAACTGGTAGCAACACAACCCTGATGAACAATCTCTCATCGACTTTGTCGGCCACATATTGCCACCTATGAACAACATCGGTCGCTCCTTGCTCCAACGTCTTCTCGACCTTGAAAACGGTGACGACCTCTGGCACAGACACCAACTTAATCTTCCATGATACAATCACTCCGAAGCTCGCGCCGCCACCTCCCCGGATCGCCCAGAACATATCGTCGCCCATCGACCCTCGATCCAAAACCCTCCCGTTGGCATCCACAACGACCGCATCGACCACATTGTCCACCGACAGCCCGTGCTTCCTCATCAAGTTCCCATACCCACCTCCGCTCAAGTGGCCCCCGACGCCGACAGTGGGGCAAACCCCGGCGGGGAACGCGTGGACTCCGCTTCTCGCAGCGATCGCGTAGTAGACTTCGCCGAGCGTCGCGCCCGACTCGACCCAGGCGGTCCCGCCCTCCGCGTCGACGTCGACGGATCGCAGGTTGAACATGTCGACGATGACGAATGGAGCCGGCGAAACGTAGGAGAGGCCGTCGTAGTCGTGGCCTCCGCTGCGGATCCTCAGCTCCAGCCCATGGATCTTGGCGCAGACGACGGAGGCTTGAATGTGGGAGACGTGAGTTGGGGTCACGATGAAGAGCGGCTTCGGAGTGGTGGATGAATTGAAGCGGAGGTTTCGGACGTAGGATCGGAGGACGGAGGAGTAAGAAGGGTTGCTGGGGAAGAAGGCGAGGGGCGAGATTGGTGGGGATGAAGGGTCGGAGCTGTCGATGAGGCATTGGAGATACGTCTCTTGGGGTCGATCTTGCGGCGATTCCGCCATTGAAGAAGAGAGCAGAGAAGCTTGGAGGGCAAGGAGAAGTACAGGGCAGAAGCAAGGAAGATTCATCTTTCTGGAAATGATCATCAGAGTTTTTGACTTGGGTTGACTTTGCACGATTCCCATGTGAAAGAGGAAGAAGAGGGGGGTTTATGTCCCGTGGACATCACTCCAGTTTGGCATCGAAATTTGTGGGCTGGCTAGAGCCACGCTTTGATTTGGCTTTCGAATTACAAAGAGTTTCAGATTTCTTTTGAAAATACATATATTATATTTTTGTTTGTGAAAGGATCACAATAAAAAAAAAAAAAGAGGTTAATATATAAAAAAAAAAAAACTCTAATATGTACACTTATAACAAATTTATTCTAAGTTAATTTTTTGACCACTAATAAAACTTCAAACTAATACATTTGCAACAAATTTATCCCCAGTTAATTTTTGTAAAATTTTATAATCAAATTATTGATTTTAATGACAACAACAATTGACGGGTGTACTAGTTAAGTTTTTCCCTTCATAATTTATTTGGAGTTTTTCGTGATATTAATCAAATTTAGTAGACACTAACGGTGAGTAAATTTTCACAAATACACGTAGTTAAAAAATTAGTTTAAGATAAATTTTGTTACAGATTTATCAATTTAGGAGTTTTTAATGGTAAAAAAATTGATTAAATTATAGGTGTACCAATTTGGGTTTTATTATATTAATCCAAAAAAATTGTGAAAACTTTATGTTTCGAGCAACTAGTAAGTATGGCTGTTCACTATAATATTTTCTTGGGTTGTAATAAACATGAAATTAGTTTATTTTAATTTTATGATGTACTTTTATTCTCTTGTATAATATTTTCTGCAAATAGTTAGAATAAATTTCTTAAATTGAGGGTAGTAATGGAAAGAAGGATAGAATGGAAGGGACCCAAGAGAATAAAAAATTATAATCAAACTAAAATGGTTCGTGGAGCCGTATCTTAAGTTGCAAAAATCGAGATTGCTCCCGTAGTTCTTGTTTGTTCGCGCCGGTTGAAAGCGAAGTTCCGCGCTTGAAGTAACACCCTTATGTTAACAACCAAATATGACCTTGATCGATACAAAAGTTGCTTGGAGATCACTGTTCATTTTCCTCTTGCTTTTTGTTTATTCGGATCATTCTTCTACCCACGCACATGAGCACTTTCCTTCGCACACTTTTTTTCTTGGGAAAATGTCACAAATGGTCCCTATACTATTATTTAATGTGCAATTTGGTCCTTGAACTTTCGATCGGCGCAATTTGGTCCCTGAACTATTGATAAATGCCCGATTTGGTCCCTGAACTTTCAATCAGCTCACTTGGTCTCCGAACTATTGATAAATGTCCGATTTAGTCATTCGTTACTATTTTTCCTTTTCTTTTTTTCTTTTTTTTTTTTTCGTTGCTATTTTTTTTGTTATTATTTTTCTTTTTTTCATTACTATTTTTTTTTTTTTTTTTCGTTACTATTTTTTTCTTTTTTTTTCATTTTATTTTTTATTTTTTTCAATTTCGTTACTATAAGCAAAAAAAAAAAAAAAAAGGAAAAATAATGTAACGAATGACTAAATTGGACATTTATCAATAGTTCGGGGACCAAATTGATCGATCGAAAATTCGGGGACTAAATCGAGCATTTATCAATAGTTCAGGGACCAAATTGAGCCGATCGAAAGTTCAGGGACCAAATTGCACATTAAGTAATAGTATAGGGACCATTTGTAACATTTTCCCTTTTTTCTTTATTAACTTCAACGTCCCATGCAAGCCTATAAAACAAACGAACAAGTTTTCTTCCTTCTTAACTGTTCGCCGGGGAGCTTTGAAATAGATTGGGCTGGGTTGGATCAGCCCATCGTGACCGGCCCAACTCAATCCAAAAAACCCAACATTTCCCACTCTTGCATATCGTGGGCTGGACGGAATTTCATGTCCCGCATAAATATTTATTCATCACTTGCAAATAGTTTCTCAATGGATCAATTCACACAGGCATATTGGTAAAGTGAGCAGTGAGTACACCAGCATTCAACTTACTATGCATTAATGACCAAGGAACAACAAGGCTTATGACTCATCCCTTCATTAAATTATAAACTTTCAAAAGTCATTATGACAATCCTAAAAATTAAGTTAATATGGATGCTTCAATTATTGGGTGATAATTTTTTCGTGTTCATCTACGATTGACTATCCTATTCGGGCCGAGGTTTGCGACTAATTCATGGCTGGGCTCAGAATTAGTTCAGTGGCCATTTTCCTTGGCTGATTGGGGGCCCAAATCGTGGATGTCAACCATTCGAAGGCACACTTTTTTCCTGAAGGCTACTAAACCAGTTCAACTTGAAAACAAATTGAACGAATCAAGCCGCAAAGTTCGAGATCAGTTCCAAAGTTAAACATTTCGATTCACAAGAAGATTTCTTGAGACAGTTGGCTCGAATCAAGTTCATAGCCGCAGTTTAGTTTCCTAGACAGTGAAACAAGCCATTGCGCTTGTCCAACCGGCACTGCAAATCATTGAAATTAGAATGTAGTGAAGTGGAATCATAGCTGGCACATAAAATAAACATAGCATCTTAGATTGGAAAAATAAAAAGTTGAAAGAAACGTTGAGAGACGTGTACATGAAAGTCAAGACTCCTCATAAGCATACAACTAAACTTGCCGCGGCCACACTTGACCATGCACATCTTTCTTTTGCACCTCCGATCCCATGACCACAGCACATCTACATCCAGTGTTAAAAAAATTCAGATAATGGCCAGCGTCCACGTTACTAGTTTCTAGCAAAAATTGATCGAAAAAACTGAATTGACAAATTATCGAAAGGCTTAGGATTAATTTAGTCAAATTATATGATTATAACTAAATTGACAACTGTACAATAATTTGAAAATTTTGTGGTAATTTCTCCGAAAGTAGTGCTAGTGCTTTCACCCAACTTTAGTTTAATTTAGTGTTTTCAAATCAAATCCACACCTGACCAATGATGGACTGGGAACCAGACCGTCGTTTGGTCCGGTTTTGTCAATGGCCTAGATGGTCAAGAACCGATCAAATCTAGTGACACCAGTCAACCTGGTGGACCGGTCACCGGTTTGACCGAATCTTTGCTATGCCTGGGACTCATGCCTAAAAAATTCAACAGTGAGGATGGACCTCATGATCTCATAAAGGTAGAAGAGAGATTTAGGCAATCAGCTATGTGGTCATTCCTATCTAACCAAATAACTAAGCACACTTAATATATGTTACACATCGCCGGCTGGCCACCTAGGTTTTACCCTGGCACTATCATTTCCCTGAATCACGCCCATGGATTGGTTACCCGGGGAAGGCTTCACGGGGATCAGGCGTGCTGGCCGTTCCTCTTCTTTGAAGAGATTGTGGCCGGTCCAATAATAGGGTTAGGAATCTTTTTCAAGGCCCTAACCTTGCCTTTACGGGAGACAGCATGAGGACTCCCACCTCAAGGCGGTTATCCCGCCTGTTTCTTCCCTTGAGCCTTTTAAAGTCCTGCTCAGGACTAAGCACACTTAATATATGTTACACATTTTATTGTTAAATGTTCAATTTATATTGACTTGACAGTCGAATCGGTTGAGTTGGCTGACCCAAAGCCGGAGGCTAACCCAGTTCTTCGATCAGTCCGAGTATAGAAACATTGGTCAAATCGTACTCTTTTTTCTTTTCTTTTTTCATACGGCAAGTGGCTAAAGTACGAAGATACAGATTCAAAACATAAACAGAAAGATAACCCAATGTAAGAAGGAATTCGATATGAAAAAAAAACTCTAAACCATCACTAACATTTATGCGAGTTATCTATACATCAAATGAGACACGATAAGTTAAGATTTAAAATCCAATTCCAGTCATACTCCATTAAATTAGACTTTTCAGTTGGAATTTTCAACATAATATTAGACTCAAGCTTTGGCTAGATTTAAAAATTTATGTTTTGTGTGTATTTCGTTAATCGTATCCCCTATTTCATCAATTTTACATGTCATTTTTTATTTGATTTTCACGAGAGATGGGGTATTAAAATATTCCATATTACTTATTAACAGGTTTTCAATCCGCTTAATATGCCTGATGTGGCCTTCCGCGTGATAGTTTAGCCTTTAGATAAGGTGGTTGTGAAAATATTGACAAACCTAGGAGGGGAACAGTGGTGGTCTCACCCCATTGGTCCAAAAATTGCATATATTTTAAGGTAAAAATTAAAAAAAAAAGAATTATATAATATATGGTGTGTATATTTTTCTTACTAAAAATATTCTTTTGGGCCCCAACCTCAATTTCACGGTCCTCCATTATGCAAGCATGACCTCAAGCCGGTCTCGCATATCAGGATTTACATTTAACAGCTTTTTTAGTAAATCATCCATTTGTGTGAATGGAGTGTTAAATTGTGAAACACGTTTGTGTTCTCTGATAATTTAACCTTTTGGATTTAATTTTTTGAAATATATATTTATATTCTCATGATCTGGCATAGATTATCAACCATGTCTTTACGAGCAATTTCATTACTAAGCTAGAACATTACTCATACAAAAAGAAGTGACCATAATTTATCAAATTAACATCGTACAAATTTCTAAAGACAGCATAAACTAAAGTGAAAGCGAATTAAAAAGAAATATTATTTTCTTAGCAAATAAAATTTCTTTAATATGCCCTTCCTTTGTGCTGTCTTTTATTTTTACTTTCTTTTTCCCAGTGGAGTGTTTTGCAAGTATCGTTGTCGGCGAACCGAGCATATCATCTTCAAATAGAAGATACCAACATTAATTTGGTAAGTTTAACAAGTTGGTGTAATTGAGTCAATAAGATGTTAGTAAATCATTGAATAGTCGCTAAATTGGAAAACTCAAATGGAAATTGGTAGTCCCAGAAAAAATGAAAATTAGTCACTTTAACACGCTAAACTCATACCAAAATAAATATTTGCAGTTGTTGGTAATTGGAAACAATCAAATAATATCGATACTTTTCTAGAAATGTTAGTAAATTACTAACATGTGACAGGTTAAGCAAGTTACCGGTTAAATTATTGTCGCCCACAAAATTCGATAGTTATCAACACCTTCATGAATTTACTGGTATAGAAATGATTTCGACACAATGGAACATTGAATCATCCCTAATCATCTAATTATCCTATGTAGGATGTAGTTCAGATCCTCGTAGAGCTAAGGTAACATTCTCACCTTAGCAAAAGCCATCCAACTCCTTCATTCTTTAATACTGTGTAGTCTTTATCATTCATTTATTAGCTTTTGTAGACCCGGGCACAGATGTGGCTTGTGCATGCGGCCTTTAATTCAGACCAGTTTAAACACAATTGGTGGAATTTGACCGAATAGCCTGGATTTCCTAAACTTAAAATCTCTCCATACACCAGCCAAGTGCGCCAATTTTGAGGCTTTTTCACTTTATTCTATAAAAAAGAAAAAGTCGATGTCATATGCAAAAACGATAATCCATAACGACTTATACAAAAATAAAAAGGAAAGAAAAAACGCATATCTCTGTGTCTTATGTTGCCTATGTCCCCTCTATCTTCTTATGCATTAATTCAGCACCATCTTCTTTTGACGGTGCAAAGAGTACTTTCTCATTGTTAGCGTAATCTTGCCATAACTTCATTTGGAGAAACAAATATTGGGGCCCTCGTAGCCTCGTCATTTGCACTTTAGTCCCTATAACGTGATATTTAATCCCTAAACTTTCAAGATAATGCAATTTTTCCGCCTGATATATATATATATATTTTATTTTGGGCAGGCCGCCACCTGACATTGAATGAAGCAAAAAACGGTATTAATTCTTTTAACATAACCGAGTTAAATCACAATCTAGCACGATGGATAGTCTTCATCAAAGAGACTATGAAAGCACTTTACAATATATTTATATTTTAGTAGAAAAGGGTGGGGAGAGAAGTGAAATTTTTTTCAGACTTTAAAGACTATGAATGCACGTTACCAATAAGCTCTAACAAAGATTTATTATTCTCTGACATCAAGCCAAAAGACGATGATGGTGGCGGCGGCGACGATCACAAAGGGCTTCATGTGGTTCCTCGAAACACCCAAGAGAAGGCTTTAACGGTTCGTGCTCCTGGTGGTCTTCACTGCCGTCTATGCTATTTTCCTTCGCCTCATGCCGCCACCGCTGCAATAGCGGCACGTTCTGCCTTGTTATTTTCACGGTTTACACGCTCTCGACTGCTACCCTGATGTAATCCTTTTTTAGGCCTATTGAGTTGTTTATAGGTCTCCGTCTTCATGGTACAGTCTCCAAAATCTTATGTGATTTTGAAGATGCGGTCTCCATTTAAGGTTACCATGTGGCGGGCTATCTCCTAACCTTGCTCAAGAAAAAAATGGTTGTCTGCACTACTTTAAATAATGGCTTATGACAATTGTTGCCCGGGACATTGTAAGAAATAAAGTAAAAAATCATAGACAACTAGACACAACCTAAACGGAGCTTTTAGCATGAGGGCAGAGTTCTGTGGAAAGATTACGATACGCGAAAAATATTGCACCGTCATATTCTTATCATCATTATTCAAATTTTATGACGTGATTAGAAATGTTTCACTATTAATGATGGATGAGACAATTTATATCAATTTCAAGTTTATTGTGTCATATTCAGAGTTCTACCAACATACTCATATTCTGCAAAGGTCTTGTTCTTCGAGAGTTAACATTTAGGATGAACAAAAGAAAGGGAAAAGCAAATTGACTTGTTTAGAAGGAGAAATTACAATTTCACTCCAAAATTTATATATATTTGTCCTCGATTAATATTGCATCTTAGACCTTATTTGATAACTCAATTAAGTACTTAAAATTGGAAATTCTTCACTTAGCAATGTTAAGCTTGCTCTAATTAGGATTGACCTAAACGATTATGAGGATCATAAAATTGTGCAATCTGAAAACAAGAAAATGCATTAGTCAATTCATTTAATAGAAAAGACAATTGATGGTACTTAGAGAATTATCAATTACTAATTAACAAGAATGATGACTCTTTCATGTTTGGTAAGGAATTAACAATATCCGTCATGAATTTCCAATTATCACCGAGCAAGTTTTATTCCTATTTTTGTCGGACTAGATTATCAATTCTTAAATTGAATGCTTAAATTTGCAAAACTTAATTTTCGGTCATTAGCAAATATTGCTAAGTGGAAAGGAAGAAGACAATTTCGTTAATGCTACGTTTGGAGTGGTGATTTTACTCTAAAATTTTTTTTTTTTTTTGTGGATTCTTTTGGACAAATATTTTTTTGCATAAACAAAGAAAGTGATTTAAGTTTCATTCAATACAAAGCATCCGGCATCCGGATTGGTCAAACTCAACTCACTACACAAGGCCCAATTACTCAACCTCTAACCCTTGGCCCAGTTAAACAAGATGATGATCAACTTATCTAAAAAACGCAGTTTACTCAACTTACCTAAAAAACATGAATTATCAGAAGTGGAAACAGAAATCGAAGGGGAAAGAACAGGTAAACGGAAACCTAGGGTGCGGATGGTAACATTTCTATTTCAAGTAACATTTTCTTTGAGAAATAGTTTTTTTCTATTTCTACTCCCTGGCACAATTTTTAAGTAAAATAATGTGTTTGTAACAATACAAAATTTCTACTATCGGAATAGAGAAAAATAGGAATGCGTTTGGTAAGATCCATAAATTTTTGTATTTTTTCGTTTTTTCTTCTTGCTTGCTGATCGCCGACTATCGCGGGCTGCTTGCCATCGACTGCCAATGCCAAACCACTGCCAGCTAGCCGCCACCTGCCGATCATCGGAGGAGGTGGGCGGTGGCCCGATGTCTACAGTTGGCGAGCGGCAACGGTCGATTGGCAGGCAGTAGGTGCTAGCTTAGGGTAACGGTCGGCGGGCGACACTCGAGCAGCGGTTCGTCGACCAGTAGCAAGTGGTTCGCGATGATCAGCCGGCGGTAGATGGCGTCTGGCAAGCAACAATCGACGACGATTAGGCGATAGTGAATGGTCGGCATTAGAAGAGGGCGATAGTTGGCCAGTGGCGGACGGCGTCTGATGGTGGCTGGCCAGTGATGGTTAGGCGACCGATGATGGGAAGGGGCTAGGCAACCGCCAGTCTAATGGCGGTTGGCAATGGCTGCGAGTGGTGGCAGATCCAAGGGTGATGGCCATGACAAGGAAGAAGAAAAGAAAAGAAAAAGCTTATTTCTAGAAATTGTTCTTAGGAACAAGACGCTACTTTTTTTTTACTTCTTCTTTCTGTTGCAAATCTATTCTCCTGCCACTTTTCTATTTTGGGGAATTGAAAAATTAGTTGGTAATACCAAACAGATTTCTGTTATTATTATTATTTTTTTGTTCTAGGGAATAAAAGAACAGAAATCAAGAGAAATATAAGCGTTACCATGGGTTCCATCAGCAAGCAGATCCATCAAGCTCAATGTTGATAGCTCATGGGTAGAAGGAAGCGCTGAAGGATCAATTGCTGGAGTTTGTAGAGAATGGAATAGGTTGTTGATTGGTGGTTTTATGCTTTAAAACTCATCTAAGAATGAAATAGTCTTTTCAACCGAAACATACTAATTTTTGTAAATTATAAATTTGTCCATATTAGCATAGATCGTGCTATGTAGGATGATTGGTATCCATGTCAGCAATTTCCAAGCAAATTGAATAGAAGGACTCAATTAGTGAATTATTTAAAGGTTTATGATTGAATTAAGTGCTAGAGGTTTAGGACTTCTATTAGTAAATTTTCCTATTCTTGTTCATAGCTTAGAATTTTTATTTTTGGTCACCTCTCAAGCTTTTATTCTGCCTTTTTGCAGAGCATGGGAATCAAACCCTATACCTAAAATTAAACATCCCCACCCTCAGCCCATGTCCCCACCTTTAACCTCTCGATAGGAAGAATTCCCCTCCTTCTCCTTCCGATGTGGGAAGGGTAGTTATTGGGGCAACCACAACAGTTGTTAATAGCTTGATTAGCCTCATCATAAATTCTTCCACTTTTTTTCCAATTTCATGTGGTCCATCCAACACCACCACTTCTCCTAGAATTTCACAAGCACTATCTCCAAGTAAAAGGACGAGAAACAATACATTAATGTCAGTCGATGTGAAGTAATCATTTTTTACCAATGAGTATAGAGAGTAAAGAAAAATCAATTCTGTTACAAAAAATGATTGCATAGTTACTATATCATACTGTCTTATTGAAGTAATTCCTATTCATTAGTAACATATAACTAAATCAATTAGTAAAAGGATGATGTTGATACCCAAAATTACCCCTGGTATCATGTGCTGGCCATGAGAGAATAATAAAAGCAAAACACCCCATTTTGCTTGTGAAAGTTAAGGACAACCAGCATTCACGAAAGGGACTTGAGCTAGGTGTTGATGGAATTCTAGATACGAATTCTAGAGTTGACGGTTAGGTAATTAATTGCCACATGTTAGGCTATGGAAATAATACATCATATTTGAAATTTATCTGAAATTAGCATTAGAGCTCAAGTAAGAATAACTACCGTTGAAATGTGCATACAGATAGGGAGTTGTTATGTACTCTTAAGCAAGTTGTGCGAGCATCGTTGACGAGTCAGGAAGCAGTTGCTTATAGATAAGGGTGCCAAGAAAGAATGACAACGTTGAGAATATGAAGAGTAGTGCCCAAGGAGAAGCAACCGACTGATGACTATCGATTCGTCCTATAAATGTCACAGTTTTTCCATTGAGGAAACCTCTCCGAACAACACAACAACTATCTTTACTTTATCATATTTTAGTCGTAGTTTTTCAAGGTCCTCATTGTTGATTAAATTCCATCATGTATCTCTATCTAGTCTATTCTCATTGATTAAATTCTGGTGTTGTTCCATAAACCCAATGTCGTTGATTAAATTCCGATGTTGTGTTTCTTATTTAGGAGTATTACTATTGATTAGATTCCAACTTTACACCTAAAACAAGCTATGTTGTAGAATAAATTGTGACATAGTTTGAGTTCGAAGCATATACTATTCAGCTACTTGTATCTAGATTATATCATTGATTAGATTCTAGTGTAATATGTGCTGAGAAGCAGTTAGTCTTTAAGCCATCCAATTATCAATTGCCAGGGTTGTATACAAGTTGAGAATAAGATTTCCTCTTGCATTTGACATTTTCTGTCCAAGCTCAAAACAAAAGCAAGTCTCCTATAATAAAACTTGAGTCTCATATAATAAAACCAAAACACGACGTTTGGTAAAAGATTTTTCACGGGAATCAAAACTAGTAATATCTTTTTAGCATGCCTAGTAGGATACGTTTGTTAGGTTGAGAGAGTGTCATGCCATGGAGCTAGAGTCGAATCAACTTGAACATCACTACTAATGAACAAATACTCATGGCTGAGAACAATGCGTGAGCCGAGTCATCATCAATCTAGCTTCCTCATAATGAAGCCATAAATCAAGTTCAAAAGAAGGGAGGTGATGTTTCGAGGCAGCGTGTGGAAGAGAGAAGACAAGCAGACCTCACACTGGTCATGCTTCTTTCATTTACTCTAAAAGAGTATATTATGTATCACAACGTAAAATAGAACAACATTCACATTCTACACAGCCCTAATGCATTCACATGCCTATCTTGCACTTCTATTTGGAAGAGGCTTTGTGACATGATTTGCTACAGGTAGATAAGTAAGGATAGTTTAATCAAAACCATGGATGTTGTTTGATAAGCTACCTTTCCTATTTGTTAGAGATAATTATAATAAGGTCGTTAGGACTTATTGGAAAAGAAATCACAAGAAACAACATTAGCTTCAGAAACACACTTGGGTGTGCAGTGCACCCAGTACACTTCAAGATCGACCAGCTCTCATACCAAGTTAGAAATAAAATGCGGAAGAGAGAATTGAGAGATTTCAATATATTTCAATATATTGAATAGAATACATTGAAAGCCTATTTATAAGTTCAGATAGAGAAAATCAAAGGAAATCAACATAGATATGCATAATCAAAATATATATTGAAATAAGAGGAAATATCCTAAGTATCTCTAAGAGATATTTAAATATCCTAATATTGCTAACACTATTGATGTTTTGATTAGTTGAAGATATAAGAAATTATCATAAAACATTAATATGATACCCTTATATAAAGAATTGGATTTTTAAGAAGAAAAAAGGGTGGACAGGTTTGGACATTCAGCTTATCTTAAAACATTTTCGAGGGGTTACATTCTGTTTGTTTAACGGGTTGGAGATTTTTTTTTTTTTTTTTTTTTTTTTTTAAGGTGAAGTTTGCATCTTAGACTTCAACTTTCACAACTCATAAGTCATAACCACACCAATCTTCACTTAGAATCAACATTTTTTTAATTGCCAGCCAAAATAGGAGCGCATTCAATTCCATGACAGAATCAAGATGAAATGCGAGGATAATAAGGTCTGCTTTTTCTTTTTCTTTTTCATCATTTTCTCCACCTTGATGCAATTATTTGGACACGTATCTTACGAAGATATACTTTATATGATAATATTTCCAAATCTAATATTTGTCAGAGGACAATAATTTTGCAACTAAAGTTGTTTTCCAGAAAATTGGGTCTTATACCACAAATTCGTAATTGAGTTCACGTACAAGTTAAGCCCTTTCAATTTATTTTTATGCATAGATAGTCTTTACAAAAGAAAACTTAAACTAAAATGGACGTCAACAGAAGATGCTACACAAATTATGACAAAGTTTCACGATTTATTGCACTACGAAAACAGATACTCTTGTCCTCCACGGAAACCGAAATCAAAAGCTGTATTTATGCTAGTACTTTAACCCTGCTTGTCAAATTATATTTTGGAACTTTATTAGGTCCATTGTAAGTAAACTTGATCGGCGAGTAGGTGGCGTTAAGCAGGCTTGGTTGGATATTTTAGAGTGCGCATGATAAAATTTCTGGAATAGAAATTGATTTCTGATCATAAATTGATTTCTCAATTTCTATTTCAGAAATTGAGAAATTAAAAATTTTAGCTTCTGATTTCTTTTTTAAATCTATTTCTAGAATAGAAATCTATTCCAGAAATAGAAAAATCAAATTACGTTACCAAACGGATTTCTGTTCAAAATCTATTTCGGGGAACAGAGAAATAGAGAAATAGAGAAGTAAAAATTTTATCATGCGCGCCCTTATACTCTCTAGGAGGGCATGACAAGATATCCAGGCACGACCAGTGAGCAGAAGGGCGTGTAGGGCCTTGACCGCCGGCCAGGCCCTATATTTATTAACATACAATTATGTTTTATTAATAATTCAATCTTGATATTTAAAATTTACAAACATAAACACGACAAAAATAAGCTCAAATTCTTAATGTAGAGAGATATTATAAAACACATAAGTAAAGTGATAAAAATAATAAAATAACTAAAAATTAATTTTTTTCACTTTTTCTCATTTATCTCGTATTCTATTTGAAATTTCAAATAATAAAAAATGAGAAAAAGGTAGCTGGATGGGCGGGCCCAGCTAGCTCATGTTTCCGATTGGGCACTTGCCCAGATTCACAAGTTTGGGCGTTAATAGGGCTCCTAATTGTTTGGGCCTGAGGAGGACTCAGCCCAAGCCCGTCAAATAGCAGTTTACCACCGGTGTGAAAAATAATTTGCACATGGATGGTTGATTTGTGCAAGAAGAATTTTGTTACGAAAATAAAGAGAAGATAGAGAATACACTCTTTGTGCAAAAGAAATTTTAAAGAAGCAGCCTCATCCAACCTTGATTTAAGGAATATAACCGTACACTCTTTCAAATTAATGTTGTCTGCGGCTGTTTTTGCTTTAAATTGATTGCATACATAACTACTAGCAAATAACAAGTGCAAGAAAGCCCAAGAAAGAAGAATGAAGACCCATCGTCACTCTATTCTCATAAACAAATTCTGATTTATTCACCATACAAACTTAAAATCCTCTGAACTTATGAAGTGTCCATTGTGAAGGATCGGCAGATCTTATTTGTTGGGCACTTCACTTTCTTTTTACTGGGGAAGAACCGGAATGCTCTGTTCATTTTCCGAAGAAATTACCAGGATCGACTTTGGTCTTTATCTCCACCAACCTGTTGAAATTGCCCTTGAAGTACTTGACCCCATACACTCTCCCTTCCTCATAGCTCTCGTCTCCATTGTGGTTAATTCCCAAATCAAGGTCCCTATAATTTAAGAACGCTTCTCTCGGGTTCTTCGACACGAAGGGCGTCATGTAACGATAAAGCTTCCTCGTCAGCTTGATGTAGTGTCGTGCCGCTTCGTCCCCGTCCTCATCCCAATTTGTCGCGTACTGTATCTTCCATAGGTTCCCGGCTCTATGTGGAAATGGGGTGTTGGTCGCTGGAATCTCGCCCATCTTGCCTCCGTAAGGGTTGAAGGTCATTGCCGGCCTTTCGAGCTCGATCATCCTCCTCCAAATGTGCTCCAATCCGTCCTTCGGTATGATTTGCTTCACGTAGTCGGACTTTCTCTTCAAATGTGTCAAGACTTGCGGTGTGCGCGAAAGCAAAGCATCGGCTGGAGTCCCGATCGGGAAATTGGTCCAGAAAAGCACGGACTCGACCCAACTCATTTCGATGCAATCTGAGCTCCGCAAGCCTAGCTCGGGAAAACTATTGCTCATCAAGGAAAAAAGCCTTTGAGCATCTCCAAGGAAAAGAGCGATAAACGTGGCTCTTATTGTTTTCTCTCCGGCCTTTGTTCCATTGACCACGTCCATTGTCAGCCTTATGAAGAGATCCTCATGCAGTTGGGGCGCCACTTGTTCCCACTTGTACACGACCTCGGTCGCGTTTTGCTCCCACGTCCTAGGGACACTGAAGACGGTCACTGTCTGGGGGACTCGGACAAGGTTGATCTTGTAAGCGAGGACGACGCCAAAGCTCGCACCACCTCCGCCTCTTATGGCCCAAAAGAGGTCTTCTCCCATGGATTCCCTATCCAGTATTTCCCCATTGACGTTGATCATGCGCGCATCGACTATGTTGTCGACGGAGAGCCCGTACTTCCTCATCATGTTGCCATAGCCGCCACCACTGAGGTGGCCACCGACGCCTAGGGTGGGGCAAACCCCGGCAGGAAAGCCATGGACCTTGCTCTTCGCACCTATACCATAGAAGACCTCACCGAGGGTGGCCCCCGCCTGGACCCATGCCGTCTCAGCCTCGATGTCGACATCAACCGAACGGAGATTGAACATGTCAAGGATGAAGAAAGGCGAGGAGATGGAAACGTAGGATATGCCCTCGTAGTCATGGCCTCCGCTTCGGATCTTCATCTGGACCGAGAGCTTCTGGGTGCAAACGATGGCGGCTTGCACATGTGACTCATGGAGTGCGGTGAGGATGAGAGCGGGTTTCGGGGTATCCGAGGTGTTGAAGCGCAGGTTTCGTATGTAAGATTGAAGAACGGTCGAGTAAGAAGATTTGTTGGGTGTGTATATGGCTGAGGTTATTGGATGCGAAGGTTGGGAATGGTTTATGAGGCATTGGGTTAGGCTTTCGTTTGCAAAGGCTTTAGAAGGTGAAGAAAATGAACCTATGAACAACACTACTAGTGAGAAGAGGTAGAGGGTTTTGGAGTTTGGAAATGAAGCTCCCATTTTAGGGTTTGGTTCAAATGTGTTTGCTGGGTGAGATATTTAGTTTTGCATGTTGGTCTTTTATAGGAAATGTGGCCGGCTAGGAATTTATAAAAGACAGAGAGAGTCAATGATAATCGAAATGAGAAGATCTTACAAGCCACCTACAATCTTGACAGGAAAATTCCCAATTACAAATCTTGAGAAAAATAAAAAACTAACTTAGAAATAATAGGAGGGTTGACAATTAGTTGATGATTCTACTGATCTCATTAATGAAAAATCTGGCTTTTCTTAATTCGCTTCAGTTACTTCATAAATACTTGCGCGAGTACATGCACTCCTGGGTCTCTTATCCTTTCAATTTCGAGGTCAAAACTTGAAAAAGTTAACTTACGAAAGAGAATCAACGTTCTTAGTTAATGATTATTGTGATCTCGATAATGGAGAAATTGGCTTATTAATCCTTGCGAAAGAGGGTCAATTTACGAAAGAGGGTCAGCAGCTTCGCAAGAGTACTTGTTAATCCTTTTTCAGTTTCGTGTTTGCAAGCTTCTGTTAGTTTATAATAAAATGATGAGGGGATTATTATTTTTTTTTTCAATCATCCAGCAAAGAACAATTGTGGATACTTTATTATCATTTTCTAAGCAACACTAGAATTTAATGCAGCATCTCCACTACAGCTCAGCTGAGCTCAAGCAGCAAGAAATTTGCAGTGCCCATCGAAAATTGACAACCTTCATGACAAGATCAGTACAATGAATACAACATGATCTTTATAAATGGAAAAAATATGTATTTTCGGCTCCGTTCATTTCGTGGAAAATAAACTTTTTTGAACAATATTTTCCAGGAAATTATTTCCAAAAAAATCATCATATTTTTCGATAATAGGACGAAATCTGAAAATGAGCTAGAAAATACATTTCACTGTTCAGTAGGAAAAAATTTTCCTTCATGCACCAATGTAAGTAAATTTTTTATTATTATATTATAATTGATTTTTTTTATTTTTTTATTTTTCTTTTATTTTTTATATTTTTTTCTTTTTCCTTTTCTTCTTTGTTGGTCGGTTGACGGCTATGGCAACGACTGGTGACCAGCCACAAGTAAGATGGAGCCTCGCCATAGGTTAGCGAGGGTGAGGCCGAGGTTGCCCGACGTTGATGAGCTCGAACCGCGCTAGATCCAACGACTTGGTCGGGCTCGAGCCTCGCCGGGACTCGAGCCTCGTCGGGCTATGGCGAGGCTCCAGCTCGCTTGTGGTTAGTCGCCAGCCAATGAAGAAGAAAAAGAAAATGAAAGACTGGGAAAAAAAAGAAATAGAAAGAAAAATAATTAAGAAGTAGATTTTTAAAAAAGAAAAAAGAAAAAGGTATTTAATAAAAGAAAGTGAGGTGAAAGAATGTATAGAAAATGTTTTCCATTTCTCAAAAGTGGAAATCATTTTCCTCTATCTTAGAACACTCTTTTCCCTTCATGGAAAATGTTTGCCGCAATCAATTTATTTTCAGTGAAACGAACATAAGAAAATCTAGAAAATGTTTTCTTGAAAGTTTTTTTTCGTAAAATGAATGGAGCTTTAGTGGAGCCTGCTATTATATACAAGACATGACGTCCTCTCCTTAGATCAGAAGGTACAGACATTATCTGCTCTCCCTTTGAATTCATCCCCGACAAAGAACGTCCACATGGATCCGGCTTTGTGACAAGTTCCTGGAGATTTCGCCCCCACCTTGTCCAAATTTGAAGTTGCAAATAACTTCTATTATATTTTTCTTTTGTCGGTCGTGTCATTGTTATGGTAAGCTCTATCGTCTTTTTGTCTATTGAAGTCCCTGAAGTTCAACGATAATATCTGGGTGCCCATGATTGGAAAAGGGGGGTATAAAGTCTTGTGAAAATCCCAGTCCATGTCCATGAGTAGCATCAACAACACTTCATCATATACTAAAAGGAAGAATTTGAGATCTTTGTGTTCCTTTGGGCGTAAAAGGGAAAAAGAAGATCCTTGTGATCCAACTTCACAAGCACGTTAAGAGACTCCTAAGTTTTATCCCAACATTCCTTCCTTTTTCTATTTCTAGCCACCATAAATTCCTTCCTCAAAGTGATAAACGAAATGACAGGATTATTTTAGGAGCCAAAAAGGTTATATTAATGATTAAGAAGAGCGATGGGAAATTAAAGAGAGACATAGAAAAGAAGTAAACTTACACGAGAGGCAACAAAATAGGCGATCATGTTGAGAGCAATCCCCCGCCAAACAGTGCCAATGATGTAGCTGGACAAGTTTTGATGTTGCGAAGGCAAACGAAGTGGTAGGTCTTGGTGTTATTTGTTGAGATGTAAGTGTAAGTTATGTTAGAAAAAGTTCCACCTCACAAGATTTGTGGTATAGAGTAGTTAATATATCGTAGTTAACCCAAAATCCGTTGGCTTAAGCTTTTTGAGTGAATTTATTTTCAACTAAATATGATAAAGGGATCGGACTTAAGCTCTTTCTTGGTGATCTCTCCGTGAAGATATCTGGCTTTCGTTGTGCCAATGGTTGATTTGTGACCAATGCCGTTTTTTAGGCAACCTTGATGATTTGTTTTGGAGCCTTCTCGATTCAGTGCAGAGAAATAGATTAGGGATGAAGGTAGGCATCATTATTGTTGTCACCGTTAGCATGTGCAACAAAGTGGAGATTCAATTGAGATATGTTAAGTTGAGACATGTTGGTGTAGAAGGATATTTGAATTCATAATAATAGACTTAACACTGAGCTCATATATGATGAAGAGATTATTGACATGCATTTATGTGTGGTGCTAGAAAAAATCTCACGTCAAAGAACTAATTGGTTTGAAGCATTTAATGTATCATATTGATCAATAACTCATTAATTTAACTTTTGAGTAAAAATGAGTCTAATTTGATATGTTAATGGGCTCGGACCTTGGGCTCCCCTGTTGGTGATATCCCAAATGAAGTTTTGCAGGTTTCTGCTATGTACTTTAAACATTATTTGTCTCATTATTCTTTAAGTTTTAGTTTTCGTTTCTCATTTGACATCACTTCTCAATGGTCCATCCATTTTAAAACGATCCCACACTTGGTAAATATGGCTTGTCTTTAGTGCATTTTTTGAACATCAACCTATAGATCCATATTCCATGCCAATTTGAACAAATCTCTTACTAAAAAAGAGATGGAGGAAAAAGGACATAGGGAACCAACGACTAAGGTCAAGTGAGTGAATGTTAATCCATCAGTGTTTCACATGGACGAGTATATTGCTTCTTTCTCAGTTAACCCATATGCATTGACAAATTATTCCACATATCTGGTGCATTGCATTAAAATCAAATCTAGATAGTTCGATCCGGTGGGGTTCACACATAAAATGCATACACATCATTTTTTTATGGCACTAATTCAGTTTACATATATCAGGTCAGTTGAGTAATTTTTGTACAATTGACATTCCGTGTTTTTTCGTTGTGTTGTTTTCTTCTCGTACTGTCCTTTTCTAAAGTACCTCTTATTAGTCACGGTTGAATAATTTTTGAATGAGCTGTCTTTTTGCCCAAGTTCCAATTGCCAGTGTCGATGAATTTAAAAAGAAGAGATGAAACGCGATATTTCTACCGAAGCTTCTCTTGTATGCACAAATTAATGATAATAAAAAATCAATGTCCTATGCACACGTGTCAATCTTTCGAACTCAAGACGACAAGGAACCGGTCGACTCAATTTGTGCCCAAAATCAGGAAAGCCACATAGCACCATGTCCCGACAAAAAAAAAAAAAAAACAAACACATGGCACCATGTGCAGATACCCCCAAAAGACCAGAACACCCTCAGCTTTGGTGGAATTTACCCCGACCTCAACTCGAAACCTAGACTGATCTCCTCTCTGTCTCCCCTTGACCCCTCTGCTTCGCCACAACCACAGGCGCGTCGTCGTTGCCTTCGCCCGGCACCTCTGTTGTTGCTCTGTTCCCATCACCACGAGCCCCGTGACCGCCATGCGTTAACCGTGGGCCGGCCCACTTGAAAACCGTTGAAAAACCTTTTTGTTTTTCTCATATAAATATGCAACTTTCAACTTTTGATTTACTTCCAATCATCCACTCACGTCTCAAGCTTTCTAAAAGTGTTGTATGACTTTTAGATTTGTGTCAAGATCGCATAATTTTGTAAGTCGGGCTAAATAGTTAGTTGAGATGAAAAGTCTCAATGCTTCGTTTGAGAAAATTCCGATCAAAGTGATTATTGAGTCGTTGGAAAGCTCATGACTAAATTAACATAATCTCATTAGTCAATTGTGAAAATCATGATTTCATCCTCATCAATATTAGACAAACATGGTTTAGAATCGTGATGTCTAGTGATTCAGCTGTATGATTCAAGTACATTGGGTATCGTTGGAAGGCCATCAGAAATCGCAACCCAATTATACCCTTCCATGGAGACCTTGACGAGGTTAGTTTCCGGTCAAAGTTTGGCCCATATCTCAATTAAAAAAAAATTAGGCATCTGCACTTCTAATTGTGAAGTGTCTGGAATTTTCAATCAAAATCTTCTTTTAAAAGTTAAGGTATCTACCCAATCAACTAATTTGACCACAAAAGTCAAATCATAAGGTTTCAGACACCGTGAAACTCAAGTCAATCAAATTAATGTATAAAATATCATAATATGTTGCCACGGTTAATTGTCCGGCCCAATTGTCGAAATCTACAACCTCGACATATTTAAGAACACCTAGGGCATGAGCTTTTGTAGGAACAATAATCGGATCAACTGAATGTGGAGTGTAAAACTCAAACTAGGTAAAATATTAATAGAGCATTGTTTTTTCAAATGTAAAAAAATATTACATGATGGCGCTTTGGGTCACGTGCCCAAGTGTTGGCGGAGTCTCAAACCTTGAATTAGCAACGAAGGGCCCTTTGCGCAAAGTTAAGCTAAGGGTGGCCTACCATTATGAAGTGGTAGTCCAATGGTCCAATTAACTAGTTGTCACAACCTCTTCAAAGGCAACCACCAAGGGAAAGCTAATAAATTACTAAACAAATACATAACGTGAACTCTACCAAGTTCATATCAATCACAACTTTGAAGTTTTAATTTAATCATGCATTTTAATTCAATTAGAAGTCTCTAGTAATCTATTTATGGATTAATTGAAAATCCAAGCAAAATGCGAGAGAACATTTAACTTTTGTAAATAAGAGATTTCATGGATAAGGGAACTTCATTGCACTAAATAACGAATTAAAATGGGAAATTGCTTGAACCTATATGATGACTTAAATCAAATCAGAAAATAATTTATATTAATTCCTAGTCTAAATTACATGATTTCCTAGGTTATCAAATGATTTCCATTGCACCTAAGATATTTATTTAAAAAATTAGAAAATATATACGGCGCAATTTAAGTTAAATCCAATGCAATCTTTTTGCATTTTTTATGTGATGTAAAGTTCTACATGATTAATGTTAACAACCAGATATGACCTTGCTCGACACAAAACTTGCTTGTAGTCACTGTTCATATTCCCCTTGCTTTTTGTTTATTCGGACCAGTCTTATGTACACACACAAGCGCTTTTCTTCACTCACTAAAAAAAAAAAAAAAAAAAAAAAAACCTTCCAAGTCCCATGCAAGCCCATAAAACATGGAGGAGAAAATTTTCTCTTCCTTCACAACTGTTCCACCCAGGGAGCTTTGAAAAATAATGGGCTGGGTTGGATCAGCCCATCGTGGTCGGCCCAACTCAATCCAAAAAACTTATCATTTCCCACTCTCATATTGTGTGTTGGACGGAATTTCATATCCCATATACATATGTATCCATCATTTGCAAGTAGTTTCCCAACGGATCAATTCACACAGGCATATTGGTCATACAACCGATGAGTGCACCTGCATTCAGCTTATTATGCACTGGTTAGTCACAGTAAATGATCTCTTTATATCCGAAAAGTAATTTATTGCATCGGTTCAACACTTTTAAACCCTCTAAAAAAAGCGTGCTTGATTCAATCATGTACCAATTAACCGGTGTATATATGTACCAATGTAAACATAAATTGATCTTCCTTTTCTACTTGAATCTCTCCATTTGAACTTAGCTTGTTTCCTAAACATCTCCTAGAGGCCACATCATTTTTGACTAGAGAAAACATGCTTCAGTAGCAATCACTAGATCAAGATTAGGAAATTTAGCCAAAAATTTTGAGGGTATTATATCGGTGCATTTGAGACATTGCATCTAGACAAAATGACTTTGCCTCCCGTGAGTTTTACTTAATGCAAATATATTTTGGTAATACACATTAAAAAGCAACTTTGGCCTCATGAAGCCCGCCACCCCAACTACCTCTTGTCCCTCGCCGCCACCCTGTCATGTCCTCGACTCCCCTCTCACGCAACCCTCAGCGATTCTTATCACGCAGTCCTCGACAACCCTCATGTGATCCTCGGCCCAAGGTGAGATGGATTTCACCTGGGCGAAGCTTGCCGGCATCGAGCAAACCTTGACAAAGCTTGCCAACGTCACGCAACCCTCGACAAGCTAGATATGGTGGCATAATCATCTTTATTTGAGAGAGGCGATGACAAATGTGTCTAGAGTAACCGCAAGGGTAAAACAGGAACATAAAAACATTAGTGAGGATAAGAATGGAAAAAAGCAATTCACTAAATTCCCAAAGTAACACTTACAAAATGCTAACAACCCAAAACTATTCCCAAGTAATCATGACTTTTGAGCATTTTCAAAACTCAACTTCGCACTAAAGAAGGCCTCCGAGATTGTGTTACCAAACATTGAAACTGTCTCTAAGGGCCTCCAGAGATCCAAATCCCTTTGAAAATGCTGCACTAAACGTAGCTTTTCTATAGCCTTTAAGATTTCACACAGTGGAGTGTACACGTTAATTTTGATTATTACAATATTCCCTCCCACTATCCAATTGGTCAACACATGTGGTATGAATCACGTGCTATAGTATTTCATTCTATCCTTGGGGCGTAAGTTAGTGTTAGTGTTAGTTAATGCATATATAAACACTATGAAAACCTCCGCTAGTCATCATCATTTGACAAACCCAAATTCTAATAGAGAGACATTTTCAATTGTTGTTCCTTAAAATTTATATCACATCCATTCACCTCATCTCATTCTTATATCTAAGTGTCTCATAATTATTGTTAAGCATGATGTCTCCCTATGATCTTTTTGAGCTCTCGAGTCTCATCTCTATGCATGCCACCACTAGTTCTAAAGGAAAATATCCATGCGAGAAAGCAAATCTAAAACCAGTCTGACATTTTTATTATTCACATCTTATATGTCTACATGTATCAGCATTCACTTTATAGATGAATACAGTTCATCTTAAGAACACTAAGCACATTCAAAATAGAAGCGAACTCATGTCTTTCATTTACTCCAAAAGAGTATATTATGTATCACAACTTAAAGTAGAACAACATTCACATTCTACGCAGTCATAGTGCATTCACGTGCCTATCTTGCACTTCTATTTGGAAGAGGCTTTGTGACATGATCTGCAACTCATAGATAAGTAGGGATAGTTTAATCAAAACCCATGGATGTTGTTTGATAAGCTACCTTTCCTATTTGTTAGATATAATTATAATAAGGTCGTTAGGACTTATTGGAAAAGAAATGACAAGAAACAATATTAGCTTCAAAAACGCACTTGGGTGTGCAGTGCACCCGGTACACTTCAAGATTGACTAGCTCTCATACCAAGTTAGAAATAAAATGCGGAAGAGAGAATTGGGAGATTTCAATATATTTCAATGTATTGAAAAGAATACATTGAAAGCCTATTTATAAGTTTAGATAGAGAATATCAAAGGAAATCAACATAGGCATGCATGATCAAAATATATATTGAAATAAGAGAAAATATCCTAAATATCTCTAAGAGATATTTAAATATCCTAATATTGCTAACACTATTAATGTTTTGATTAGTCGAAGATATAAGAAATTATCATAAAACATTAATTTGATACCCTTATATAAAGAATTGGATTTTTAAGAAGAAAAAAGGGTGGGGGACAGGTTTGGACATTTAGCTTTTCTTAAAACATTTTCAAGGGGTTACATTCTGTTTGTTTAACGAGTTGGGGATTTTTTTTTTTTTTGGGGGTGAAGTTTGCATCTTAGACTTCAACTTTCACAACTCACGAGTCATAACCACACCAATCTTCACTTCGAATCAACATTTTTTTAATTGCCAGCAAAAATAGGAGGGCATTCAATTCCATGACATAATCAAGATGAAATGCGAGGATAATAAGGTCTGCTTTTTTCTTCTTTTTTTCAATCATTTTCTCCACCTTGATGCAATTATTTGGACACGTATCTTACGAAGATATACTTTATATGATAGCATTTCCGAATCAAATATTTGTTCAGAGGACAATAATTTTTCAACTAAAGTTGTTTTCCTGAAAATTGGGTCTTATATACCCCAAATTCGTAATTGAGTTCACGTACAAGTTAAGCCCTTTCAATATCTTTTTATGCATAAATAGTCTTTACAAAAGAAAAATTAAACTAAAATGGACATCAACGGAAGATGCTATGCAAATTGTGATAAAGTTTCCCAATTTATTGTACTACAAAAACAGATACTCTTGTCCTCTATGGAAACCGAAATCAAAAGCTGTATTTATGCTACTACTTTAACCTTGCATGTCAAATTATACTTTGGAACTTTATTAAGTCCATTGTAAGTAAACTTGATCGGCGAGCAGGTGGCGTTAAGCAGGCTTGGTTGGATTTTTTATTCTCACTAGGCGGGATGACAAGATATCCAGGCTCGACCAGTGAGCAGAAGGGAGTGTAGGGCCTTGACCGCCGGCCTGGCCCTATATTAACATACAATTATGTTTTATTATTAATCCAATCTTGATATTTAAAATTTATAAACATAAACACGACAAAAATAAGATCAAATTCTTAATGTAGAGAGATATTATAAAACACATAAGTAAAGTGATAAAAATAATAAAATAACTAAAAATTAATTTTTTCACTTTTTCTCATTTATCTCGTATTCTATTTGAAATTTCAAATAATAAAAAATGAGAAAAAGGTAGCTGGATGGGCGGGCCCAGCTAGCTCATGTTTCCGATTGGGCACTTGCCCAGATTCACAAGTTTGGGCGTTAATAGGGCTCCTAATTGTTTGGGCCTTAGGTGGACTCAGCGCAAGCTCGTCAAATAGCAGTTTATCACCGGTGTGAAAAATAATTTGCACATGGATGGTTGATTTGTGCAAGAAGAATTTTGTTACGAAAATAAAGAGAAGATAGAGAATACACTCTTTGTGCAAAAGAAATTTTAAAGAAGCAGCCTCATCCAACCTTGATTTAAGGAATATAACCGTACACTCTTTCAAATTAATGTTGTATGCGGCTGTTTTTGCTTTAAATTGATTGCATACATAACTACTAGCAAATAACAAGTGCAAGAAAGCCCAAGAAAGAAGAATGAAGACCCATCGTCACTCTCTTTATTCTCATAAACAAATTCTGATTTATTCACCATACAAACTTAAAATCCTCTGAACTTATGAAGTGTCCATTGTGAAGGATCAGCAGATCTTATTTGTTGGGCACTTCACTTTCTTTTTACTGGGGAAGAACCGGAATGCTCTGTTCATTTCTGAAGAAATTACCAGGATCGACTTTGGTCTTTATCTCCACCAACCTGTTGAAATTGCCCTTGAAGTACTTGACCCCATACACTCTCCCTTCCTCATAGCTCTCGTCTCCATTGTGGTTAATTCCCAAATCAAGGTCCCTATAATTCAAGAACGCTTCTCTCGGGTTCTTCGACACGAAGGGCGTCATGTAACGATAGAGCTTCCTCGTCAGCCTGATGTAGTGTCGTGCCGCTTCGTCCCCGTCCTCATCCCAATTTGTCGCGTACTGTATCTTCCATAGGTTCCCGGCCCTATGCGGAAACGGGGTGTTGGTCGCTGGAATCTCGCCCATCTTGCCTCCGTAAGGGTTGAAGGTCATCGCCGGCCTTTCGAGCTCGATCATCCTCCTCCAAATGTGCTCCAATCCGTCCTTCGGTATGATTTGCTTCACGTAGTCGGACTTTCTCTTCAAATGTGTCAAGACTTGCGGTGTGCGCGAAAGCAAAGCATCGGCTGGAGTCCCGATCGGGAAATTGGTCCAGAAAAGCACGGACTCGACCCAACTCATTTCGATGCAATCTGAGCTCCGCAAGCCTAGCTCGGGAAAACTATTGCTCATCAAGGAAAGAAGCCTTTGAGCATCTCCAAGGAAAAGAGCGATAAACGTGGCTCTTATTGTTTTCTCTCCGGCCTTTGTTCCATTGACCACGTCCATTGTCAGCCTTATGAAGAGATCCTCATGCAGTTGGGGCGCCACTTGTTCCCACTTGTACACGACCTCGGTCGCGTTTTGCTCCCACGTCCTAGGGACACTGAAGACGGTCACTGTCTGGGGGACTCGGACAAGGTTGATCTTGTAAGCGAGGACGACGCCAAAGCTCGCACCACCTCCGCCTCTTATGGCCCAAAAGAGGTCTTCTCCCATGGATTCCCTATCCAGTATTTCCCCATTGACGTTGATCATGCGCGCATCGACTATGTTGTCGACGGAGAGCCCGTACTTCCTCATCATGTTGCCATAGCCGCCACCACTGAGGTGGCCACCGACGCCTAGGGTGGGGCAAACCCCGGCAGGAAAGCCATGGACCTTGCTCTTCGCACCTATACCATAGAAGACCTCACCGAGGGTGGCCCCGCCTGGACCCATGCCGTCTCAGCCTCGATGTCGACATCGACCGAACGGAGATTGAACATGTCAAGGATGAAGAAAGGCGAGGAGATGGAAACGTAGGATATGCCCTCGTAGTCATGGCCTCCGCTTCGGATCTTCATCTGGACCGAGAGCTTCTGGGTGCAAACGATGGCGGCTTGCACATGTGACTCATGGAGTGCGGTGAGGATGAGAGCGGGTTTCGGGGTATCCGAGGTGTTGAAGCGCAGGTTTCGTATGTAAGATTGAAGAACGGTCGAGTAAGAAGATTTGTTGGGTGTGTATATGGCTGAGGTTATTGGATGCGAAGGTTGGGAATGGTTTATGAGGCATTGGGTTAGGCTTTCGTTTGCAAAGGCTTTAGAAGGTGAAGAAAATGAACCTATGAACAACACTACGAGTGAGAAGAGGTAGAGGGTTTTGGAGTTTGGAAATGAAGCTCCCATCTTAGGGTTTGTTTCAAATGTGTTTGCTGGGTGAGATATTTAGTTTTGCATGTTGGTCTTTTATAGGAAATGTGGCCGGCTAGGAATTTATAAAAAAAACAGAGAGAGTCAATGATAATCGAAATGAGAAGATCTTACAAGCCACCTCCAATCTTGACAGGAAAATTCCCAATTACAAATCTTGAGAAAAACAAAAAGCCAACTTAGAAGTAATAGGAGGGTTGACAATTAGTTGATGATTCTACTGATCTCATTAATGAAGAATCTGGCTTTTTTTAATTCGCTTCAGTTACTTCATAAATACTTGCGCGAGTACATGCACTCCTGGGGCTCTTATCCTTACAATTTCAAGTTCAAAACTTGAAAAAGTCAACTTACGAAAGAGGGTCAACGTTCTTAGTTGATGATTATTGTGATCTCGATAATAGAGAAATTGGCTTATTAATCCTTGCGAAAGAGGGTCAATTTACGAAAGAGGGTCATCAGCTTCGCAAGAGTACTCATTAATCCTTCTTTCAGAGTCGTGTTTGCAAGCTTCTGTTAGTTTATAATAAAATGACGAGGGGATTATTATTATTTTTTTTCATCATCTAGCGAAAAACAATTGTGGATACTTTCTTATCATTTTCTAAGCAACACTAGAATTTAATGCAGCATCTCCACTACAGCTCAGCTGAGCTCAAGCAGCAAGAAATTTGCAGTTCCCATCGAAAATCGACAACCTACGTGACAAGATCAGTACAATGAATACAACATGATCTTTATAAATGGAAAAAAGATGTATTTTAGGCTCCGTTCATTTCGTGGAAAATATAACATTTTTGAAAAATATTTTTCAGGAAGTCATTTTCCAAAAAAATCATTATATTTTTTAGTGATAGGCCAAAATCTGAAAATAAGCTAGAAAATACATTTCACTGTTTAGTAGGGAAAATATTTTCCTTCATGCACCAATGTAAATAAATTTTTTATTATTATATCTATAATTGATTTTTTATTCTTTTTCTTTTTCTTTTATTTTTGTTTTTATTTTTATTTCTTTTTCCTTTTCTTCTTCGTTGGTCGGTTGACGGCTATGGCGACAACCGGTGACCAGCCACAGGTAAGATGGAGCCTCACCACAGGTTAGCGAGGGTAAGGCTGAGGTTGCCCGACATCGGTGAGCTTGAGCCCCGCTAGATCCAACGACTTGGTTGGGGCTCGAGCCTCGCCGGGACTCGAGCCTTGTCGGACTATGGCAAGGCTCCAGCTCGCTTGTGGTTAGTCGCTGGCCAATGAAGAAGAAAAAGAAAATGAAAGACGGGGAAAAAATAGAAAGAAAAATAATTAAGAAGTAGATAAAAAAAATAAACGGAAAAAATAAAAAGAAAAGGTATTTAATAAAAGAAAGTGAGGTGAAAGGAGGTGTGGAAAATTTTTTCCCGTTCTCAAAAGTGGAAATCATTTTCCTCTATCTTAGAATACTCTTTTCCCTTCATGGAAAATGTTTTTTACAATCAATTCATTTTCTGTGAAATGAATATCAGAAAATCTAGAAAATGTTTTCTTGAAAGTTATTTTTCGTAAAATGAATGGAGCTTTAGTGGAGCCTGCTATTATATACAAGACACTGATGTCCTCTCCTTAGATCAGAAGGTACAGACATTATCTGCTCTCCCTTTGAATTCATCCCCGACAAAGAACGTCCACATGGATCCGGCTATATGACAAGTTCCTGCAGATTTCGCCCCCACCTTGTCCAAATTTGAAGTTGCAAATAACTTCTATTATATTTTTCTTTTGTCGGTCGTGTCATTGTTATGGTAAGCTCTACCGTCTTTTTGTCTATTGAAGTCCCTGAAGTTCAACAATAACATCTGGGGGCCCATGATTGGAAAAGGGGGGAATAAAGTCTTGTGAAAATCCCAGTCCATGTCCATGAGTAGCCTCAACAACACTTCCTCATATACTAAAAGGAAGAATTTGAGATCTTTGTGTTCCTTTGGGCGTAAAAGGGAAAAAGAAGATCCTTGTGATCCAACTTCACAAGCACGTTAAGAGACTCCTAAGTTTTATCCCAACATTCCTTCCTTTTTCTATTTCTAGCCACCATAAATTCCTTCCTCAAAGTGATAAACGAAATGACAGGTTTATTTTAGGAGCCAAAAAAGTTATATTAATGATTAAGAAGAGTGATGGGAAATTAAAGAGAGACATAGAAAAGAAGTAAAGTTACATGAGAGGCAACAAAATAGGTGATCATGTTGAGAGCAATCCCCAAACAGTGCCAATGATGTAGCTGGACAAGTTTTGATGTTGCGAAGGCAAAATGAAGTGGTAGGTCTTGGTGTTATTTATTGAGATGTAAGTGCAAGTTATGTTAGAAAAAGTTCCACCTTGCAGGATTTGTGATATGGAGTAGTTAATATATCGTAGTTGGCCCAAAATCTATTGACTTAAGCTTTTTGAGTGAATTTATGTTCAACTAGATATGATAACAAGATCGGACTTAAGCTCCTTCTTGGCGATCTCTCCATGAAGATATCTGGCTTTCGTTGTGCCAATAGTTGATTTGTGACCAATGCTGTTTTTCAGGCAACTTTGATGATTTGGTCTGGAGCCTTCTTGGTTCAATCCGGAGAAATAGATTAGGGATGAAAGTAGGCATTGTTATTGTTGTCACTATTAGCATGGGCAACAAAGTGGAGATTCAATTGAGATATGTTAAGTTGAGACATGTTGGTGCAGAAGGATACGTGAATTCATGATAATAGACCTAGCACTGAGCTCATATATGATGAAGAGATTGTTGACATGCATTTATGTGTTGTGCTAGAAAAAATCTCACATCAAAGAACCGATTGGTTTGAAGCATTTAATGTACCCTATTTGATCCATAACTTATTAATTTAACTTTTGAGTGAAAATAAGTCTAATTTGATATGTTGATAGGCTCAGACCTTGGGCTCCCCTATTGGTGATCTCCTAAATGAAGTTTTGTAGGTTTCTGTTATGTACTCTAAACATTATTGTCTCTATTATTCTTTAAGTTTTAGTTTTCGTTTCTCATTTGACATCACTTCTCAACGGTCTATCCACTTTAAAATGATCCCACACTTGGTAAATATGGTTTGTCTTTAGTGCATTTTTTGAACATCAACCTCTAAATCCGTATTCTTTTACCAAAAAAAAAAAAAAACCTATAGATCCGTATTCCATGCCAATTTGAACAAATCTCATACTAAAAAATAGATGGAGGACCAAGGACATAGGGAACCAACGACTAAGATCGAGTGAGTGAATGCTAATCCATCAGTGTTTCACATGGACGAGTATATTGCTTCTTTCTCCGTTAACCCATATGCATTGGCAAATTATTCCATAGATCTGGTGCAATGCATTAAAATAATATCTAGATAGTTCGATCTGGCAAGGTTCACACATAGAATGCATACGCATCATTTTTTATGGCACTAATTCAGTTTACATATATCGGGTCAGTTGAATAATTTTTGTACAATTGACATTCCGTGTTTTTCGTTGTGCTGTTTTCTTCTCTTACTGCCCTTTTCTAAAGTACCTCTTATTAGTCACAGTTGAATAATTTTTGAATGAGCTGTCTTTTTGCCCAAGTTCCAATTGCCAGTGTCGATGAATTTAAAAAGAAGAGATGAAACGCGATATTTCTATCGAAGCTTCTCTTGTATGCACAAATTAATGATAATAAAAAATCAATGCCCCATGCACACATGTTAATCTTTCGAAGACAAGACGACAAGGAACCGGTCGACTCAATTTGTGCCCAAAATCCGTAAGCCACATGGCACCATGTGCAGATACCCCCAAAAAGACCAGAACACCCTCAGCTTTGGTGGAATTTACCCCGACCTCAACTCGAAACCTAGACTGATCTCCTCTCTGTCTCCCCCTGACCCCTCTGCTTCGCCACAACCACAGGCGCGTCGTCGTTGCCTTCGCCCGGCACCTCTGTTGTTGCTCTGTTCCCATCACCACGAGCCCCGTGACCGCCATGCGTTAACCGCGGGCCGGCCCACTTGAAAACCGTTGAAAAACCTTTTTGTTTTTCTCATATAAATATGCAACTTTCAACTTTTGATTTACTTCCAATCATCCACTCACGTCTTAAGCTTTCTAAAAGTGTTGTATGACTTTTAGATTTGTGTCAAGATCGCATAGTTTTGTAAGTCGGGCTAAATAGTTAGTTGAGATGAAAAGTCTCAATGCTTCGTTTGAGAAAATTCCGATCAAAGTGATTATTGAGTCGTTGGAAAGCTCATGACTAAATTAACATAATCTCATTAGTCAACTGTGAAAATCATAATTTCATCCTCATCGATATTAGACAAACATGGTTTAGAACCGTGATGTCTAGTGATTCAGCTGTATGATTCAAGTACATTGGGTATCGTTGGAAGGCCATCACAAAGCGCAACCCAATTATACCCTTCCATGGAGACCTTGACGAGGCTGGTTTCCGATCAAAGTTTGGCCCAAATCTCCATTAAAAAAAATTAGGCATTTGCACTTCTAATCGTGAAGTGTCTGGAATTTTCAATCAAAATCTTCTTTTAAAAGTTAAGGTATCTACCCAATCAACTAATTTGACCGCAAAAGTCAGGTTTCAGACACCGTGAAACTGAAGTCAATTAAATTAATGCATAAAATATCATAATATGTCGCCACGGTTAATTGTCTAGCCCAATTCTCGAAATCTACAACCTTGACATATTTAAGAACACCTAGGGCACGAGCTTTTGTAGGCACAATAATCAGATCAACTGAATGTGGAGTGGAAAACTCAAACTAGGTAAAATATTAACAAAGCATTATTTTTTCAAATGTAAAAAAAATTACATGATGGCACTTTGGGGCATGTGCCCAAGTGCTGGCAGAGCCACGTCTCAAACCTTGACTTAGCAATGAAGGACCCTTGGCACAAAGTTAAGCTAAGGGTGGCCTACCGTTCTGAAGTGGTAGTCCAATGTCCCAATCAACTAGCTGTCACGACCTTTTCAAAGATGACCACCAAGGGAAAGCTAATAAATTACTAAACAAATACATAACGCGGACTCTACCAAGTTCATATCAATCACAACTTTGAAGTTTTAATTTAATCATGCGTTTTAATTCAATTAGAAGTCTCTAGTAATCTATTTATGGATTAATTGGAAATCCAAGCAAAATGCGAGAGAACATTTTACTTTTGTGAATCGGAGATTTCATGGATAAGGGAACATCATTGCACTAAATAATGAATTAAAATGGGAAATTGCTTGAATCTATACGATGACCTAAAACAAACCAGAAAATAATTTATATTAATTCCTAGTCTAAATTACATGATAAGTAGGGATAGTTTAATCAAAACCCATGCATGTTGATTGATAAGCTACCTTTCCTATTTGTTAGAGATAATTATAATAAGGTCGTTAGGACTTATTGGAAAAAAAATGACAAGAAACAACATTAGCTTCATAAAGGCACTTGGGTGTGCAATGCACCTGGTACACTTCAAGATTGACTAGCTCTCATACCAAGTTAGAAATAAAATGCGGAAGAGAGAATTGGGAGATTTCAATATATTTCAATGTATTGAAAATAATACATTGAAAGCCTATTTATAAATTTAGTTAGAGAATATCAAAGGAAATCAACATAGGTATGCATAATCAAAATATATATTGAAATAAGAGGAAATATCCTAAATATCTCTAAGAGATATTTAAATATCCTAATATTGCTAACACTATTCATGTTTTGATTAGTTGAAGATATAAGAAATTATCATAAAACATTAATTTGATACCCTTATATAAAGAATTTGATTTTTAAGAAGAAAAAAGGGTGGAGGACAGGTTTGGACATTTAGCTTATCTCAAAACATTTTCGAGGGGTTACATTCTGTCTGTCTAACGAGTTGGGGAATTTTTTTTTATCTTTTTTAACGGTGAAGTTTGCATCTTAGACTTCAACTTTCACAACTCATAGTCATAACCACACCAATCTTCACTTCGAATCAACATTTTTTTAATTGCCAGCAAAAATAGGACGGCATTCAATTCCATGACAGAATCACGATGAAATGCGAGGATAATTAGGTCTGCTTTTTCTTTTTTTTTTCATCATTTTCTCCAGCTTGATGCAATTATTTGGACGCGTATCTTACGAAGATATACTTTATATGATAACATTTCCAAATCTAATATTTGTTCAGAGGACAATAATTTTTCAACTAAACTTTCCTGAAAATTGGGTCTCATACCCCAAATTCATCAATGAGTTCGCGTACAAATTGAGCCCTTTCAATTTCTTTTTATGGATAAATATAGTCTTTACAAAAGAAAAATTAATCTAAAATGGACGTCAATGGAAGATGCTACACAAATTGTGATCAAGTTTCCCAATTTATTGTACTACGAAAACAGATATTCTTGTCCTCTATGGAAACCGAAATCAAAAGCTGTATTTATGCTAGTACTTTAACCCTGCTTGTCAAATTATACTTTGGAACTTTATTAAGTCCATTGTAAGTAGACTTGATCGGCGAGCAGGTGGCGTTAAGCAGGCTTGGTTGGATTTTTTATACTCACTAGGCAGGCATGACAAGATATCCAAGCTCGACCAGTGAGTAGAAGGGCGTGTAGGGCCTTGACCGCCGGCCTGGCCCTATATTTATTAACATACAATTATGTTTTATTAATAATCCAATCTTGATATTTAAAATTTATAAACATAAACACGACAGAAATAAGCTCAAATTTTAAATGTGGAGGAATATTATAAAACACATAAGTAAAGTGATAAAAAATAAAAAAAAATAACTAAAAATTAATTTATTCACTTTTTTCTCATTGATCTCGTATTCTATTTGAAATTTCAAATAATAAAAAATAAGAAAAAGGTGGCTGGACGGGCGGGCCCAGCTAGCTCATCTTTCCGATTGGGCACTTGCCCAGAGCCACAAGTTTGGGCGTTAATAGGACTCGCAATTGTTTGGGCCAGACGTGGACTCAGCCCAAGCCCGTCAAATAGCAGTTTACCACTGGTGTGAAAAATAATTTGCACATGGATGGTTGATTTGTGCAAGAAGAATTTTGTTACGAAAATAAAGAGAAGATAGAGAATACACTCTTTGCGCAAAAGAAATTTCAAAGAAGCAGCCTCATCCAACCTTGATTTAAGGAATATAACCGAACACTCTTTCAAATTAATGTTGTATGCGGCTGTTTATGTAGAATTTGCTTTAAATTGATTGTATACATAACTACTAGCAAATAACAAATGCAAGAAAGCCCAAGAAAGAAGAATGAAGACCCATCGTCACTCTCTTTATTCCTATTCACAAATTCTGATTTATTCACCATACAAACTTAAAATCCTCTGAACTAATGAAGTGTCCATTGTGAAGGATCAGCAGATCTTACTTGTTGGGCACTTCACTTTCTTTTTACTGGGGGAGAACCGGAATGCTCTGTTCATTTCTGAAGAAATTACCAGGATCGACTTTGGTCTTTATCTCCACCAACCTGTTGAAATTGCCCTTGAAGTACTTGACCCCATACACTCTCCCTTCCTCATAGCTCTCGTCTCCATTGTGGTTAATTCCCAAATCAAGGTCCCTATAATTCAAGAACGCTTCTCTCGGGTTCTTCGACACGAAGGGCGTCATGTAACGATAGAGCTTCCTCGTCAGCTCGATGTAGTGTCGTGCCGCTTCGTCCCCCTCCTCATCCCAATTTGTCGCATACTGCACCTTCCATAGGTTCCCGGTCCTATGTGGAAATGGGGTGTTGGTCGCGGGAATCTCACCCATCTTGCCTCCATAAGGGTTGAAGGTCAACATCGGCCTTTCGAGCTCGATCATCCTCCTCCAAATGAGCTCCAATCCGTCCTTCGATATGATTTGCTTCACGTAGTCGGACTTTCTCTTCAAATGTGTCAAGACTTGCGGTGTGCGCGAAAGCAAAGCATCGGCTGGAGTCCCGATCGGGAAATTGGTCCAGAAAAGCACGGACTCGACCCAACTCATTTCGATGCAATCTGAGCTCCGCAAGCCTAGCTCGGGAAAACTATTGCTCATCAAGGAAAGAAGCCTTTGAGCATCTCCAAGGAAAAGAGCGATAAACGTGGCTCTTATTGTTTTCTCTCCGGCCTTTGTTCCATTGACCACGTCCATTGTCAGCCTTATGAAGAGATCCTCATGCAGTTGGGGCGCCACTTGTTCCCACTTGTAGACGACCTCGGCCCCGTTTTGCTCCCACGTCCTAGGGACACTGAAGACGGTCACTGTCTGGGGGACTCGGACAAGGTTGATCTTGTAAGCGAGGACGACGCCAAAGCTCGCACCACCTCCGCCTCTTATGGCCCAAAAGAGGTCTTCTCCCATGGATTCCCTATCCAGTATTTCCCCATTGACGTTGATTATGCGCGCATCAACTATGTTGTCGACGGAGAGCCCGTACTTCCTCATCATGTTGCCATAGCCGCCACCACTGAAGTGGCCACCGACACCCACCGTGGGGCAAACCCCAGCCGGAAAGCCATGGACCTTGCTCTTTGCCGCTATCCCATAGTAGACCTCACCGAGGGTGGCCCCCGCCTGGACCCATGCCGTCTCAGCCTCAATGTCGACATCGACAGAACGGAGATTGAACATGTCAAGGATGAAGAAAGGCATGGAGATGGAGACGTAGGATATGCCCTCGTAGTCGTGGCCTCCACTTCGGATCTTCATCTGGACTGAGAGTTTCTGGGCACAAACGATGGCGGCTTGCACATGGGATTCATGGAGTGCGGTGAGGATGAGTGTGGGTTTTGGTGTGTCGGAGGTGTTGAAGCGCAGGTTTCGTATGTAAGATTGAAGAACGTTTGAGTAAGAAGATTTATTGGGTGTGTATATGGCTGAGGTTATTGGGTGCGAAGGTTGGGAATGGTTTATGAGGCATTGGGTTAGGCTTTCGTTTGCAAAGGCTTTAGAAGGTGAAGAAAATGAACCTATGAACAACACTATGAGGAAGAAGAGGTAGCGAGTCTTGGAGTTTGGAAATGAAGTTCCCATTTTAGGGTTTAGTTCCAATGTGTTTGCTGGGTGAGATATTGAGTTGTGCATGTCGGTCTTTTATAGGAAATGGGGCCGGATAAGAATTTAGAAAAAGAAGAAGAAGAAGAAGAAGAAGAAGAAGAGAATGTCAATGATAATCGAAATGAGAAGATCTCACAAGCCACCTCCAATCTTGACTGGAAAATTTCCAAGTACAAATCTTGAAAAAAAAAAAAAAAAAAACAACCAACTTAGAATAAATAAGAGCGGACATTCTTAGTTAACGATTCCAGTGATCTCAATAATGGAGAAGAGTAGCTTTTCTTAATTCGTTTCAGTTACTTTATAAATATACTTGCGCATGGACATCACTTCTGGGGCTCTTATCCTTACAATTTCAAGGTCAAAATGTGAAAATGTCAACTTACGAAAAGTAAGGGGGTCAACGTTCTTTGTTGATGATTATTGTGATCTCGTTCGTGGAAAAACTGGCTTTGCTTAATTCAATTTCAGTTATTAAATAAGAACTTGCGCGATGACATGCGCTTCTGGAGCTCTTATCCTTACAACTTTTGAGGTCAAATCCTTGAAGGTATATTTCGCACCAGCATTCAAAACTTGCATGAGATATTCGCTCATCTCTAACTTTCGCTTAGTTTTATATGAGTTTCAACGCTCTCTCGAGGATCAGTTCCCTATCGTATCCCAATTCATTTTATCGAAGTGTCTTAAGTGACGTAACACATAAATAAATATTTATTTGGAAATTCTCGAAGTATTTTTGGTAAGATAGCCTCTAGAAACTATGACCAAACGAATTTGGATATGATAAGATACAATAGAGAATCGATCTCTAGAGAGTTCACAGATGGGCCGTGATTTATACCGCGATGCGGTTCTTCTTCATCTTTTTCCTGTTATTCATAAAACATTGTGGCTTGGTTCATAGTTCCTTCTTAAACATGATAAGTATGCTCCCATTATTTTGTAAATCAATCATAAGATCACGTGATAAATCAATAACTGTGGGGATTTTTATCAGATTCACCACGGTGATTAACCAATTTGTACATTGATCACATTTGAAGGGGGTGTACCACATCCATAATATGGCGGCAACAAGCAGTGTAGAGCACTTCCTGTTTTAGGATTATTACTCGAAGTCGGAACTTGGAAAAAAGTAGGTATTAATGAGACATATAGGAGCAACTTTTTCTTTAAACTACTTATACTTTATCTCCTCAAATGTAATTCGTCTCATACTTTTTTTTCTTAATAATCCATATGCATGAGTATTGAATCTCATAAAATACCCTGCAAGTCCTATGAATTGGTTAAATTTAGACTGTGGCCTGTGTAAGTAGCTATGCTAGTGAGCTATTTGTATTAAGATGTGATTCATACTTCTCATCGACACGATAGCATAGGAGTCCTGCTCCCTAGTAAGCAAGGAGGGGTTTGGGAGATGCCCAAGCGAGAGTTGTAGGGGACAGCATCTTCGTGATGCTAGAGGACTTTTATAATTTGAGCCTATACTTTATTGGTAGTTTTGACTTGGGTCAATGAATAGTTACTGGATAATATATACATATATTCTTTTTTTCTTATAATGTGATAATTATAGTGAAATTTTCAGCTGGATGTAACTCTAATTTAAGGGGAAATCAAAATAAAATCCTGCGTCTCAAATTCTTTTTCTCGCTTTTACTCTTTAATTTCTCTGTGATTGTGCGGCAAGTCCTAATAGTTTTCACGCACCGGATCAAATTTGAATATACAATCGAATTCTCCTAACACTCCAATCAATTACGTCAATCTAAAGGATTGTTCATCTCATATTATCCTTGAAGTTCTAGTTTCTGTTTCTCATATAACCTCAATTCCCAACGGCCGATCCACTGTGGGAGGAACAATTGTGGATGTCCTAAAGATATATCTTATTCCTTGAAGTATAGGCTTATCAGCTTCGCAAGAGTACTTGTTAATCTTTATCTCCGAGTCGTGTTTACAAGCCTCCGTTAGTTAATAATAAAATGATGAGGGGATTAACTTTTTCTTATCATCTAGCGAAAAACAATTGTGGATACTTTCTTATCATTTGCTAAGCAACGCTAGAACTTAACGCAGCATCTCTACTACATCTCAGCTCAGCTCAGGCAGCAAGAAATTTGCAGTACCCATCGAAAATTGACAACCTTCATGACAAGATCAGAACAATGAAGACAACATGATTTTGATAAATGGAAAAAAAAAGATGTATTTTAGTGGGGCCGGCTATTGGGGACAAGACACTGATGTCCTTTCTCCTTAGATTAGAAGGTACAGACATCATCTGATCTCCCTTTGAATTCATCCCCAACAAAGAACATCTAGATGGATGCCGCTTTGTGACAAGTTCCTGGAATTTTCGCCCCCACCTTGTTCAAATTTGAAGTTTCAAATAACTTCTATCATCCTTTTCTTTTGTCGGTCGTGTGAATGTTATGATAAGCTCTATCGTCCTTTGTCTATTGAAGTCCCTGAAGTTCAACAATAACAGCTGGGGGTCCATGGTTGGAAAGGGGGGAATAAAGTCTTGTGAAAATCCCAGTCCATGTCCATGAATAGCCTCAACAACACTTCATCATATACTAAAAGGAATAATTTGAGATCTTTGTTTTCCTTTGGGCGTAAAAGGGAAAAAGAAGATCTTTGTGATCCAACTTCACAAGCACGATAGGAGATACCTAAGTTTTATCCCAACAGTCCTTCCTTTTCTATTATTAGCCACCATACATTCCTTCCTCAAAGTGATAAACGAAACAACGGGATTATATTAGGAGCCAAGAGGGTTATAGCTTTCAAGTACAATTTTTTTCCTAATAAATCTATAAATGATTAAGAAGAGCGATGGGAAATTAAAGAGAGACACAGAAAAGAAGTAAACTTACATGAGAGGCAACAAAATAGGCGATCATTTTGAGAGCAATTCCCCGCCAAACAGTGCCAATGATGTAGCTGGACAAGTTTTGATGCTGCGAAGGCAAACAAAGTGATAGGTCTTGGTGTTATTTGTTGAGATGTGAGTGTAAGTTACCTTAGACAAAGTTCCATCTCAGAGGATTTGTGGTATGAAGTAGTTAATATATTGTAATAGACCCAAAATTCATTGACTTAAGCTTTTTGAGTGAATGTATGTTCAACTAAATATATTAACATGATTGGACTTGAGTTCCCTTTTGGCAATCTTTCTATGAATATGTTAGACTGTTGTTGTGCCAATGGTTGATTTGTGGCCAATACCGTTTTTTAGGCAACTTGATGATGTGGTCTAGAGCCTTTGTGGTTCAATTCGGAGAAAGAGATTAGGTATGAAGGTAGGTGTTGTTATTGTTGTTACTGTCAACATGTGCAACAAAGTGGAGATTCAATCGAAATATGTTAAGTTGAGGCTTGTAGGTGCAGAAGGATATGTGAATTAATGAATAGTAGACCTAACATTGAGCTCGCACATGATGAGGAGATTGTTGACATGCACTTATGTGTTGTGTTAGAAAAAATCTCACGTCGAAGAACTAATTGGTTTAAAGTATATAATATATTATCCATAACTTATTAATTTAAATTTTTGAGTGAAAGTGAGTCTAATTTGATATGTTGATGGGCTCGAACCTTAGGCTCCCCCTCTTGGTGATCTCCCGAATGAACTTTTTAGGATTTCTGCTATGTTCTCTAAACATTTTTCGTCTCCTCTTATTCTTTATGTTCTAATTTTTGTTCCTCATTTGATATCACTTCTCAGTGATCCATCCACTTTGAAAAGATCCCATGCTTGGTAAATATGGCTTGTCTTTAGTGCATTTTTTAGACATCAACCTAGAGATCCATATTCCATGCCAATTTGAACAAATCTCATACCAAAAAAGAGAGAGGAACGAGGACACAGAGAACCAACAACTAGGATCGGTTTGAGTGAATGCTAATCTGTTAGTGTTTCACATGGACCCGTGTATTGCTTCTTTCTCCGTTGATCTGTATGAATTGGCAAATTATTCCAATTATATGGTGGATTGCACTAAAATTGAATCTAGATAGTTTGATATGGAAATGCATGCATCATTCATTACGATATCAATTCAATTTTTTTATGTGTACCAAGTCAGTTGAATAATTTTTGTACGGATGACATTACGTGTTTTTTGTTGTTTTGTTTTCTCTTATTGTCCTTTTCGAAAGTACCTCTTATTAGGTATAGTTGACCTGAGCAGGTCCTTAAACTGCTCATGAGGGAAACGGAGGGAGAACCTCCCTGGGGAGAGTTACCCTTACGCCCCTCCCAGGCCGAGATCCGGGCCTGGAAAAAGATTCCGGCTTCATTGGCTGACCCGGCTACTCCTTTACGGGAGAGGGTAGCTACGTTTGATCCCCGCGACGCCTTCCCCCAGGAAAACTTGGGGCGTGGTACAGGGAAGTGATGGCGCTAGTTGGAAGACTGGGCATTTTTTGTTGTTTTGTTTTCTCTTATTGTCCTTTTCGAAAGTACCTCTTATTAGGTACAGTTGAATAATTTTTGTACAATTGCTGTCTTTTTGCCCAGTTTCCGATTGCCAGTGTCCATGAATTTAAAAAGGAGATGAAACGCGATATTTCTATGATCGGTGGTGGGGATTTGAGGTGGTACCTTTCGTAGACAATACTTGTGTTTACTATACAGCTTTAAAATGTCCTATCTAGGGTCTCTAATATGCACAAATCAATGATAATAAAAAATTAATGTCTTATGCACACATGTTAATCTTTCGAACGCAAGACGACCAGGAACCGGTCAACTCAGTTTGTACCCATACTCATGGAAGCTACATTGCACCATGTGCAGATGCCCGAAGAAGGCAGGACCACCCTCAGCTTCGGGTGGAATTTAGCCCAACCTGAACTCGAACCCTAGACTGATCTCCCATCCGTCTCCCCCTGATCCCTCTGCTTCGCCTCAGCCACAGGCGCGTCTTCGTTACCTCCGCCCGGCACCTCTGTTGCTATGCGTTAACCGCAGGCCGGCCCACTTGGAAACTGCCAAAAGCCCTTTTTGTTTTTCTCTCATAAATATAACTTTTAACTTTTGGTCCAGTTCTAACCACCGACTCGTGTCTTAAGCTTTCTTGACGAGAAAATCATGATTCCTTCCCCCATCGATATTAGACGAACATGGTTTAAAATCGTGATATCTAGTGATCTAGCTATCTGGTTCAAGTAAATTGGGTATCGTTGGAAGGATATCATAAAGAGCAACCTAATTATACCCTTCCATAGAGACCTTGATGAGGCTGGCTTCCGGTCAAAATTTGTCTCGAATCTCAGTAAAAAAAATTAGGTATTTGCACTTCTAATCGTAAAGTGTCTAGAATTTTCACTCAAAATCTCCTTTTAAAAATTTAGGTATCTACCCAATCAACTATTTGATCTTAAAGTTCAAATCATAGGTTTTTGACAATATGAAAGTCATGCTAATTGAATTAACGAAGAAAATATCATAATATGTCGTCATAGTCAACTATTTTGCTCAATTCTTGAAATCTATGATCCTGACATTTTTTAGAACATATAGGCCATGAGTGTCTTCAATGGAACGTCGAATTGAAAATTTAAGCTAGATACAATATTAAAAAAAATTATTTTTTGGAAATTTAAAAAACTTACATGTTGCGCTTTAGCACTAACTGAACCACGTAGTGCCCTCTTAGGCTTTGGCAATGCGCCCAATGGTTGGCTGCCACCTAGTAAGTTCCAGCGTCAACAGGGCACTGCAACCTTTGTAAGGGTCTCTTTGGTAATGAGTTAATTTTTGGCTATTTCTATTCTTTTGATTCCAGAACAAAAAAAGAATAGAAATCTATTTAATAACATCAACTAGTTTTATTTATTTTGAAAAATAGATTTGTTCTTGGAAGTAGATTAGGAATAGAATAAAAACATAGAAAAAAGTTACATTTTTGTTCGTGGAGACAATTCTAAATCAAGTCATTTTCTTCTCTTCTTTTTTATTTTCTTCTTCTTCCTCTTCTAGTTGGTCATTGGGCTTGGTGAGGGCCAACGATTGCCCAGAGATGAACCTCATTGACCCTTGAGGAGGCTTGACCTTGCGATGGCTGGGCGAGGTCAAGCCTCATTGGTGGCTAGGCGAGGCCTAGCTTGCCTAGCCACGGTGAAGCTTCCTCAAGGCCAATAAGGTTGTTGGCTCTTGTCTAGTTGGTCGCTAGCCATAGCTGACGTCGATGATCGATTAGAGAAGGAAAAAAAAGAGAAGGAAAAAGAAAGCAAAAAAAAAGAAAAATCTCACAAAATTTTTAAAAAGCTAAAAGAAATTCTACATCACAAAAATGAGGGTTGTACCAAATGTATTTCTATTCTAGGAGTAAAAATTTTATGCAATCACCAAATGCTTTCAAATACTCAAAAACTCATTTAAGGAACAAAATCAGAAAGAATTATTTCTAAGTAGAAATTGTTCTCGAGAACAAAATGATTGCTAAAAGGGCCCTAGGAAGCCCAATTTTGTTGACCATGTGAGTAGCACATGTGAGATAGAAGGAGGTGGGCCTGAAAAAAGCGCCTGATTGCATGGCCTAGGACACCCATCTATCAGCTTAGCGCATTTCCATGCGGGCCCAACATGCTGCACCTTGAAGCCCAATACACAACTTCCATGTAGCCAACATATGCGAGTCCATGGCCCAACCCATCTCGAAGCTTGACCTAGCAACGAAGGACCCTTGGCGCAACATTAAGCTAAGTTTAGCCTACCGACTCAAAGTGGCAGTCCAATGGTCCAATCAATTGTCTGTCGTGACTTTCCCAAAGGTAACCACTAAGGGAAAGTTGATTAATTACTAAGCAAATACTTAGCGCAGACTCTATCAAGTTTATATCAATCACAACTTTGAAGTTTCAATTATTTTTGGGTTAATACCATAGAAAACCCCAAATTGGTGCATCTGTGATAAAATTACTCCAAACTAATTTTTTGATCATGAAAACCTCCAAACTGAGATATTTATAACAAATATATCCTAAACTAATTTTTTGACTACCAAAAATCTTAAATTGGTACATTTGCCGTTAAATTTGAATAATACCACAAAAAACCAAAAAATTGATACAATTATGATAAACCCAAAGTAAAATCCTAAGTTGGTAAACCAGTCAATTGTCATGTATCATCAAACTCAATAATTTAATATTAAAATTTAATAAAAAGTAATAAATGGTAAATTTGTTATAAGTGTGCTAGTTGTTGGTAGTCAAAAAATTGGTTTGAGTTAAATGTATTAGTTTGAAACTTTTCATGATATTAACCCTAATTTTTTGTTTGAGAAGTTTTAATTTAATCGTGCATTTTAATTCAATTAGGAGTCACCATAATCCATTATGGAACAATTAGAAACCCAAGAAAAATGCGAAAGAATATTTTACTTCTACGAATAAGAGATTTTATAAATAAGGGGACTTCATTATGCTAGATATCTTATTGCTCTTTTGATACATTTTATCTTATTTCAAAAAAATTTTGTAAGCACATTTTAAGCAGTCTTGGTTAATTTTAATCATAAACCATTATAATGTGATAGCTGATCATGAAGATACTGACACAATAAAGTAACGCTCAATAAATCAAAACAGTAAATAAATTGTTAGAAATAGGGCAAAAACCTTGATGCATTAAGCGAAACAAAAGTGAGGATTTATTATCGTCCAACACGCCAAGTACTCTGCAAGGTGTTATCTAAAAATCAAACCATGTAGGCATGACTTAAGCACAATTTCTAAATGTAATGATGATTAATTCTTTTTGGGTTTTTCTTTCAAATATAATGCTATGACTTTATGAATTCTAACCTAACATGCATCGATGAACTAACATGAAATCTAAGTGACATGTATGCTATGATATAATTTAAATGCAATGCAACCTATATGCAATATTAGTGACATGAATTACGATTAACTATGAACTAACCCCATTATTCAACTACATGAGATAAACTATTTTTTTTGTGTTTTCTTTTAATAAAAACTAAACTATATGTAAAGCATGAGATGTAATTATTAATTTACATGACATGAAACTAAACATGTGATTACTAAATGAAGTGGATATTATGAAACTAATTGATCCTATACGAGATATGCATGTTAGAAATGATCAAACTGCTTCTCTATGCCTCCTACCATTCCTTCAATAAATCACCAGATTAATCCCATAATTCTACAGTTATTCCAATGAATGTGAATGGGCGATTCTTCCAGGTTCAGTGAAATCATCATGGACTAGGCTTTCTCACCATGCATTGGCCAAACATAGATTTCCTCCTCAGTGACAACTCAAGAAGCTAAGCCTTATAGTGCTACAAAGCTATGTAGCACGGACACAGCGACACGGACATGCAATACGACACGACAGGACACGCGACACGTCATTTCTCAAAAAGTAAAGAATTTCAATACGTTCCGACACGTTAAATATTAAATAAATATTTTTATTTTTAATTAATTTGATTCAAATTCACAAATAAATAAAGTTTACAATGAATTTATACTAATAATATTAATGAATCTTACGCATTTTTTTATTTCATTATCCCAAATTTACATTTATTTTTCGAAATCCCCCTCCTCCCAAATTTACTTTTATTTTTTAATCTCATTTATTTATTTTTCTGATTAAAAAGAAATTCTCATTAGAGTCCACCCCACTTTCTTCTTTTCCTTATCCATTTCCCCCACCCCCAAATTTATTTTCCTTTCCCTTCCCAGTCCCCACCATCGTCCATTCCCCCACCAAATTTACTTTTTTTCCTTTCCCTCCCACAATCGTCCATTTCCCTCCGTCCATTTCCCCCATTTGTCCGTCACTTTCCCTCCCCCAAAATAGATACCCATGGGCCATAGACTCCCATTTTTTTAATTACTTTTGATTTTCTCAGAAACCCAAACTCCTTTACTCCTCCTCCTCGCCACTCGTGACCCTTCCTCTTCTCCTCCTCCTTCCTTGCCGCTCACCGCTCGCGACCCTTCCTCTTCTCCTCCTCCTTCCTTGCCGGTCGCCGCTCCTCGCCACACGCACGACCCCCTTCCTCGCCACTCCTCACCGCACGACCCCCTTCCTCGCCGCTTGCCGCTCGCTGCTCCTCGCCACACGCACGACCCCCTTCCTCGTTGCTTGCCGCTCGTCGCACGACCCCCTTCCTCTCCTCTTCCTCTCCCCTTTGGTCCTTTCTCACTCGTAGCTGCAGCCTCGTCGAATCCATCGCAGCATCCCGGCCCTCGCCTCAGTCTATGCTCGGTCGTCTCTCGCCGTCGCTCGCGATCTGCTCCCTCCCGAACACGCGTGTCAAAACGTGTTGGGCAAAGGTTGACCACGTGTCCGACCGTGTCCGAGCGTGTCGACATGTCCGACACGTGTCGGACACGACACGGAAGCACGGACAATGCAAGAACACCGAATCGAAACGAGCTTCGACATCGAAGGAAACAGCTATCCATCCTCAAACAAGAAAACAGCGCTTATCTTGAATGGCATGTAGAATAAGAGAGCTCCATGAAAATCGAAAAACAGCGCCATCTACAGTCTTAACCCACTCGAGATCTACTTCTGGTAACATAACCATGATCTTACAATAGTCAAATTCCCATTCTTGAATGCCATGTAACTTGTAACTAGAATCGTGCGCCTAACGAGAATAGCAAACACTGAGAACCTCGGTACAAATGCCGGCGTACCTCATCAGAAAGTTAAATTTAGGAAAAACAAAAGACATAAAAGTGACAAATACGGGGAAAATTGTCCAAAAAGTCTTAAACTTATACACTTTTGCCAATTCAATCTCAAACCTTTTAATTTTACCAATTCAATCCTAAACATTTTCATATTTTATTAATTCAGTCCTAAATATTTTTACTTCTTCCTAATTGAATCTATCCGGCCAATTTTGGTCAGATATTATTGATGTGGATGGCTGGCGCTGACGTGATAATTTTTAATAATATTTTAAATTTTTTATGACCTCTCTCTCTCTCTCTCGCTCTCTCTCAATTCTTTTTTTTTTTTTTTTGCCTTTTTTTTTTTTTTTTTTTGGTTTTTGAGCTAGGGCTGGCCAAGTTGCCGGCCGACCATCGACCCTGGGTGAAAGCGTCAAGCTTCTTGTTGGCCCCTCTCTCTCTCTCTCAATACCTTTTTTTTGCCTTTTTTTTTTGGTTTTTGAGCTAGGGTTGGCCAAGTTGCTGGCTGACCATCGGCCCTAGGTGAAAGCGTCGAGCTTCTCGTTGGCCCTGGAAGAGGGCACGACGCCCTCATCGACCAAAGCGAGGGTGCACAAGCTCACGCCAAGAATTAGCGAGGGCTATGACGCCCTCGCTTTGGCCGGCGAGGGCATTGCGGCCCTCGCCAGGGTCGATGAAGGTCAGCCAGCCCTTGCCTACGGATGGCAAGGGTCGTTAGCCCTCACTTGTGGCTGGTGAGGGTCGGTTGGCCACCCTCACTGGTCAAACTCCAAACTCCCAAATAAAAAAAAATCAAATAAAAAGAAAAGAAAAGAAAAGAATTCAAAAAATTATTAAAATATTATTAAAAATGTGTCACGTCGATCTTGGCTGTCCACATTAGCAAATTTCAGCCAAAATTGGCCGAATGGACTCGATTGGCAAGAAGTGGAAAATGTTTATGACTGAATTGATAAAATTGAAAAATTTAAAATTGAATTAACAAAAGTGCAATAAATTTAAGATTTTTTGAACAATTTTTTCCGAAAATGGATGATTGTCTCAAGGGTTGTTCGCAGATTCTGCCACAAGCTACCATCTCTGTCAGACGAATTGAAGACGCCAAACGATGAGATCGAGACTCTCGAGACGAGATAGAAGTCCCCCCGAGCACGAGTCAACAAGAGGAATCGATACTTCAAGCCTTAATTTCCCCAATTTTCATGTCAAAGAGAACAGCATCCTTTTGTGCATTTTGGGTATTTTTTTTCCATGTCATCTTACTAACTTGGAAATGGGTTAACCATCGCAAATTTGAAATTCAAATAAAAATTGATGATTTTTTTAGATAAAAATAATTTGAAATACAATTAAAACTGGACTTAAAGTTGGGGAGATTTTTTAGGAAACTAAGCTTAAATATTTAGATGGTTATATAGAAATTTGCAATCAGATCACAAGAGAGATAATGGGTTTGTTTAACTATTTACACAAACCGAACAAAGTATAACAAACTATTTAAATTTTTCTTGCCATTTGCACCTAGAATCATTCTTTTTGTAAAGAGCAACCTTGATGACGTCTACAATGCAAAAAGACACATAGCAATTGTCGACTTGTTCTGCCGAATGGTTAAACAAGAAGCTCACCATTAGATATGCTAAACTTGATAAAGCACAAAATTTCTTATTTATGTATTTGATAATACCTAGGCAGGTCTACACGACAACTCGGAAACTCCTATGAACTTAACGGCCAACTTTTCTCAATAGAGAGGTTTACATTCTATTGAAGCATGTAAAGAAAGAAAAAGGAGTAACCGAATACATGTTTGCTTTGAAGAAATTCAGACTAACGCTCGTTGTGCTGTCTATCTGCTTTAGTTTTACGTCGAGAGGTTTTCCGTTTCCGGACACCACCCCCGAAGACTTATATGCAATGACGGTACATTCGGAGACTACGATCCTTTCTATCTTGGAATGGAAGCAGTTCTTTTGTCTCTAATCAAGAACAATGCCGAGAATATCTACGACTACTATGCGCAATCGCCTTTCGCTGACGTGGTCTGCTACGGCCATGGGGCTTGCAACGGGTCGCTTTCCGAAGATGAATGCAGCATATGCCTGACGTCTGCGAAAAAACATATAGAAAACGACTGCCCAATGAGAATTGAGGCTCAGCTCCAGCTTCACGATTGCAGAATGAGGTATCAGCAGTAACCGATTGAGTAAGAATTGTGTACATCAGCCAAGGATCCGCCACTAAGAATCTGGAGCAATAAATCAAGGAACTATTTGAATGTTATCACACCTCAAATCCCAAGAATTGTGATTACTTAACGTGCTACTTGTGTTATCTATGCCAGTAGGAAGTTGAGTCACCCAGTCGAATCAACACCCGCATATCGACAACCAAATATGACCCTTGATCTGATCTGATGACAACTTTTTTTCTTGCTTGAAATTTCTGGAGATTTTTCGCTCTTCTCTCGGTCTCACCATACACATACGCGAGCGCTTTACTTTCTCTTTTGTTATTCGTCTATTTGTTACTTGCACGTTCTCTCAACATGCTGTACGTGTGTTTGGGTCGAAGAGAAGTTTCATAAATTTCATTACCTGTTCCCGCCTAGGGAGCTTAATAAGTTGTGGGCAAGCCCATGACGGTCAAGTCTGGAAACCAACATTCCCACTCGCACACGATGGGCTTTACCCAATCCCCATAGTCATATATCGCTCATAGCTATGATACTTATCATTTGCAAACAAAATTTTACGGATCAATCATACGAGCGTATTGGTTGTGCGACCAACGAGTACACTTACAGATCTACAATAAATAATCTCGATGCACCCTAAACTCAATTCATTAATAAATTCAAGCATCTTCTATCCCTCATAAAAACATGCTTGACTTTATCATGTATACATGATTAGTTAATAAGGTTTTCACGACCTTCTCAAAGGTGAATCACCATGGAAAAGCTTATGAATTACTAAGTAAACAAATATTTAGCGTGTACTCTCCCAAACTCATACCAATCACAACTTTGCGCTTTTAATTTAATCATGTAAAAATATAATTCAATTTACTTTGAGTCGCCACTAATCTATTATGGATCGATGAGAAACCCGAGTAAAGTGTGGGAGACCAAAGGGTGGGAGACCAATTACCTCTACAAACCAAAGTTTATGGATACGAGAACTTGATTACGCTAAATTAATTTAACGGTCTTTCGGTATCTTTTTTTCTTTATTTTGAAAATACTTTTACAAGTAGTCTTGGTCAATTTTAATCCTACTCCACTGATATGTGATGGGTGATTATTTGGGTATGCAAGCAAGAATTTAATACTCAATAAATCAAAGTAATAATTAAATTGCTAGATGAGATGTCAAAACTTCACGAAAGTTTCATTAGGTTTTTAAGTGCATTAGAAAGCTTAACTTTTGTAATAAAAGTTAAATTGAGTCCTAAAACATACAAAAAATGTAATTAAATTCTAAAACTTGTCAAATTTGTATAATCAAGTCATTCCCTTTAGTTTGTCAAACTTGGCTAATGGAAAATGCCAACATGAATTTTTCTTATTTTCTCTCTCATATGTGAAATTGACGTGGCCAAAACAACGTCACTTTGGTCCAAATTTGATTTTTTTTCAATTATATTAAAAGAATAAATGAACTTTCAACAAACAAAAAAGGGAAAAACTAGGTGAGGGTGCTGCCACCGCCCTACCATTGCTAGAAAGGGCTAGCGATGGTGGGGCATGGCCAACCAAGGGTTAGCGAGGGTCACTAGGCCTTGGCCAATGGTCGACAACACTCACTGACCTTATGAAAAGGCCTATAGGCCTTTGCCTAAATTTAGGCGAGGGCCACTAGTGGCAGGGGTTAGCCACGACTAGCAGCCCTTAGCCAAATCTAGGTGAGGCCCCACAAGCCCTCACCACTCATTGGTCGTTGATCCCTATCGTTGAAACCGCCAGTACCAACCCTTTCTAGCAACAATGGGGCAGCATCGATGATGGGCTTGTAGACCCTTGTCTTTTTGCATGCCTTCCTTCTTCTTCTTCTTCTTTAGCATTATCTTTCATATTCTAATCATGTCAAGGCCAAGAAGGAGAGAGAAAATAATTTTTGAAAAAAAGGTGATATTAGCATTTTTCATTAGCCAAATTGAATAGAGTTAAATGAAAGACTCATCAATTTGATATTTTTCGCACTTGATTGCACTTTTTATAAATTTGAGAACTTAATTGTTCATTCGTTATAAGTTTTAGGACTTCTAGTGTAGTATGTCCTTTTATCATCATCCAATGGAAGTATCTTGCAAAAAATTGATTAATGACGAAACTATGCATGCATGCCCTAAACAAAATTTCCAATGCAATGTCTATTACTTCTTTTGTGGTTTTTTATTTTTTTATTTTTTATAATGAAAACTAAACCATATATAATGCATGAGATGAGATTATTAATTAAATCTATTTATGTGATGTGATTTCTATCATGACACTAATAATACATTAAGTGACTCACTAAATAACATGCAATAGGTGACATGCATATTGTAGAACAGACTAATTCTACACGCAATATGTATGTAATTTTATATATTTTTTTTAGATTTTTCTTATGAATTAAAATAAGAAACTACCCCAACTATATGATGACTTACATTAAACTGGAAAATAATTTATATTAAATCCTAGTCTAAATTACATTTTTTCTTAGGTTATTACATGATCCCAATGTACCTCAGATATTTATTTCAAAAATTATAAAATATGCATGAATGCAATTTAAGTTAAATGCAATGCAATCTTTTTGTAATTATAACGTGATGCATATAATTTAATGACATGCATATCCTAAAGTTCTACATGATTAATGAAACTGACAATGAAATTATTTAAGCGATATTATATATTACTAAGGCCAAACTTAGACTATTAAATATCACTTCATTGTACGTACATAAAACAGGAAATATTTAATTAGGTGTTCAATCTATAGTCTCAAATATTCGATTTCCTAGTTAGTCTAACCCGAACAAAGAAAGGAAATATTTAATCGAGGGCCCAATCTTACTGCTTAAAGATTCAACATCCCCAATTAATTATTCCTTGACAATTAATATAAAATTAGGAAAATATATACTCTAGTTTAGCTCAAACATGCTAGGGGTATCTAAAACTATCTAATTGAATATCATGCACCCTAAATTAAGAAAGTAATATGTCATGCATCATTTAATTACCTAATTCGTCTCAACTTCGATTGCGGTGACTCAGGAACCACGACAACTAGCCAAGAGGGGAGGGGAGACCACGGTGAGGTAGCGCCGGTGAAGCGGCTGAGCATAGCTGCGTTGTGGCAAGGTGGCAAAGACTAGGGGTGTCCAAAAACCCGATCTGACCTGACCCAAACACAAACCAAACACGAAACAAGTTGAGTACATATTTCGGGTCTTAATATTGTTTGGGTAATTGTTATGAAATAAGAAAACAAACATGTTTTGGATCAGGTTATGGTCAAAACATTGTTCGGCCCCAAACACATTATTGGCTTCATGTGTTTGAAACAAACACATTCTCCTCTCAGCCAAAGTCCCAAACCCAAACACTCTTTGGTCTTCACCCAAACCCAAACACAAAACAAGACATGGCGCCTTAAGTAGGTAGAGCTACATCCGGACAGACGCACTCAGAGAGAGACCGAACCAAAACGCAGCTAATCGGAGCAGAACAGCGAGAGCAAATCACAGCGACGAACGATCACCGTGGAGCATTAGACGCACTCAAGAGAGAGACCGAACCAAAGCGCAGCTAATTGGAGAAGAACAGCGAGAGCAAATCACAGCGACGAACGATCACCACACGCGAATGCTCCACTCAGGTCCTCCTAGACTGAGAAAGGAACGCCCAATCCTAAACTCGAGCTGGTCGAGGAAGAGGCGAGACGCGAGATTGGAGGAAAGAAAGGAAGCAAGCGTGCGCGTACCTGGTTGAGGAAGAGGCGAGAACCGAGCGGGGACGATCTGCGGAGGCATCGGAGGTAAAAGAGAGGAGAAGCAGGGGAGGGAGCGGCGGAAGAGAGGGAGAGGCGGGCTCGGGAGGCGGAGGGGAGGAGGCGGGAGCAGGCGGAGGCGGAGGCGCCGGCAAGAGAAGCCATGGTCGCTGTTGCTGTTGATGCGGATGGTGGCGGTGACGGAAGGACTGCAGTTGGAGGGGGCGGAGTTGCATTTTTGTTGCCTTTTTTTGTGGGCAACCCAGAAACCCGACCCGAATTTTTGATGCGGATCTAATGTGTTTCGGGTCGGTTCGTGTCGGGTCATTGTATGTGACCCTTATGATTCGGGTCGGGTAACATCAAAACCCGACCCGACCCATTGACACCCCTAGCAAAGATGATGGAGACTCGCTGGAAAACTTGCTGGGCGAGAGCCTGGCGGCAAGGCGCGGTTGCTCCTGGAATTTGCCAAAGGAATTGTTGTGCACGTCGAGAGTCTTGCAAAAATAGATTCAAGCGCGACGGAGGACTGAATTGCAGCGACTCGGATACTAGCGAGGCACGGTGAGAAGACTGCAGGGACACTTGAAATGCGGGTAGCGCTGAAGGGAGTGCAAGGCACGACAGCATCGAAAGAAGCAAGGATCGGTGACAGGCGAGCAAACAGCGGCCGCGGGAGAGTGCCTCCTCGACCTGAACGTTCTCTTTTGCTTTTTTCGTGTATATGTGAGCCTCTCTATATTCTCCACCCTTTCTAATGTCCAAACTCAATTGTGAAAACTCCCTTCTCAATTTGATGAGAACAAGTCCTTTTATAGGCCTGATCTAGGTCTTTCTTTCAAGAGCAAAGGATATCTCCATTTCTAATCTCAGGTCATATGGTCTTTCTTACTAGGAAATTAGAGTATTCCCTTTCTTTATATCAAAATTTGACAATACAAAGCTTAATCACCCCCAAATTTGCTTTAATAAACCAATATCTCCCAATTTGAAGTACAACACGTGCAAATAAAATGTATATTTCGGCCATGGATCGGCTTGTTCCAATTTTCACTTTCTGATGGTTTTAGTTTGGCTGATTTAATTAAGCCCAAAGTCTCCTTGCACCAATCCAGTCAAAACGCAATTTATGTGGGTTGTCGACACTTAAATTATGAATACCGACCAAAAAAAAAAAAAAAGACACTTAAATTATGAATAAATAATTGGCTAAAAATTAGGGCCCTGGCCCCTAAACAAAAATATTAATTAAAATCGCATATAGTTTAGGAATATTCATCATATAGATTAATTTATTCATTGCATTTTAATAACCAGCAATGGTGATTAGACCTGAATCAGTCACGTGGACTGGGCCCATACTACAGGGAAATTCGGCTAGGCATTGGGAGAGAGAAGTGCGGGTAAGTTTGTTTATATCTCATTTTGTAGAGTTCTTGATTTGTAAACCCCATAAAAATGATGATTGTCGAATATCTCTTTCATAGCCTTAAAATATCCCTTTGAAAAACATTGACCAAGCTTGCATTATGGTCCTGATTAGGACCTTTCAAATTAGTTAGGTCATATCATTTGCAAAAATACTCAGACCCTTATCAATATGATTACAATGGTGAGGTTAAGTGATTGCATATGCCTGTGTCAATAGTTGGGACAAAGTAGCCTTCCTGCATTAGAGTGAGGAAAAATACTTTCAGACAAAAAGTCTCTTATTTAGTAGCTTCAAGATATCTACATTATGAGTTTGGATCGTCTTGATAATGATTCTCCCCAATGGAAATTTGGTAATGCGACTATAATAAACCTATCATGCATGAACATCCCAATTAAGTTTGAAAGATGAATGGATCTTGAAATTGCACTCTAGGATAGCCTTGATTGCCCATTCAAGCCTCAGGTTTGTCTCTATACTTCTGAAATTCTGGAAAACTCAAAGCGTGGTATTTCACAAGCTTCCTTTCAAACTTGGAAACATTTGTGTTGATTCCCTTTTTGATTTAATCGTTAGACGTCTCAAACTATATCTAAGCGTTTATCGATCAACTTTTTTGAAGTACTTTAGGCGATATCCAGGCACTTCGTTAAGAAAATTTTAAACATGTAGGTTAATCCCCTTTGTTAATTCAATGGCTAAGTATCTCAAATGATATTTAGATGTTCACCGATCAAGCCTTTTCAAATAGCTCATACTATAACTAGGTATTTCGTTAAGCAATCTTCTTACAATTTGGAAAATTCCTTTGTTGAGCACCTCAGACAATATCTAGGTATTTATTGGTTAATTTTTCTGAATACCTTAGACAGTATCCAAGTATTTCGTTAAAAGTTGGAATAACTTCCATTTGTTAATTCCATCGTTAGACGCCTCAAATGATATCTAGGCGTTTATCAGTCAATTTGTTTTGAATATCTAAGACGATATCCAAATATTCTAAACAGCTTCCGTTTTTGATCTTTAGATGCCTTAGACGATATCTAGGCATTTATTGATTTGTTCCTCTTCGCTCAGACGATATCTAGGCAATTTGTTAAGGAACTCCTTCGAGTGTTTGGACTGAGTTTCAGGTCACTAAAGTCTTTTAAGTAATCATCAAACAATATTTGGGCGAAATCCAAATAATTGTCAAGTGATTCGTGATATTGCTAGTATATACACCTAGAGGGGGGTGAATAGGTTTAAACACAATTTATCGATATACGAAAGCAATACTAGGCAAGCAATAGATCAAAAGTTCTTCAAGACAGATTATGATCAAAGTAAAAAGAGAGTAGGGAAGAGAAAATTGAACACGGGGTTTATAGTGGTTTAGCTTATTCCAAGCCTACGTCCACTCTTCCTCACTGACAGCCTACCGGCTGGATTTCACTATAACCAAAAGAGATGTTACAGCAATGCTTTCTCTTGATTCCACAGTGTAGATACTCTGCCACACTTCCTCAAGATATCTCAAAATATAGTCTCTCTTTTGCGTACAAGATTTCGCTCAGTAATAGACAAAGAACAAGGAGCTTCGGACTTTGAAATTCTTCTATCGCGCGCACACCCGAAACAACTCGAACATCTTCCTTATATACTCCTTTATGCCATCATACCTGTTGGCACTTACCAAAGGAATTCTTCCAATCTTCCCGTCGGACAGAATCAATTAGAAAGATTACTCGAGCTATTAAAGGAACATAACGATAGCCCATCAATCCTACTTCGCCAATCAACGATCTCTAAAATCAATCTTGATGTTGACTAAAGTAATCCATTGTGTCAAATCCAGCCAAGAGATATTCGTTAGACGACAAGATCAAATCATTAACGAAATGCACAGTCCTGGATAGACCTTATTCGACAAACTACAAACTGTCAATGAGAATAGACTTTGAGTCTTGAGTCTGACAGTCCGGAGGTCTTCAGACTTTAAATGGTAGAGACTTCGACTTTAAATGGTACTTCGCAAGACTTCGAGACCGATGGAAACGTTTTGTCAGTTTCGAAATATTCCAGAAAGATTTCTCCAACAATTCGGAGTTTGATTCGTGCCTCTAATAACTTTACCACACCCAGAAGGTAAGTGATTCCAAGTATGTACTTATCATTTGCACTAGCATGCATCGTAACATATTGCAATTTAAAATGAGTCTCATAATCTCAACAAAAATAACATTCATCGTATCAACAAGGTCAAAATTCAATCATCATCTTATCTTTGAATACAACCTCTTCAAGCTTACCTTGAAAAATGAATAGTTATTTATACCTAAATTTTAACTAATCATTTAAAAATTAATTGTATAAAAATTAGGGATCAATCCTGGCCCTTAAAAATATATTAATTAAAATTGCATATAGTTTAGGAATATTCATCATATGGATTAATTCATTTATTGCATTTCAATCGAACTAGCGGTGGTGATTGGACCGGGATCAATCACATGGGCTAGGCCCACACCAAATTTGGCTAGGCCTTGGGGAGAGATGGCAAAAAATTACAAGGTTCTCAGTAGGGGTGTGCAACCGGACCGGGTCAACCCGGTTCGCGGATCGGCCCACTTGGAAAACAGGGTCGGGAACCTGTTTCGGTTGAAACCGGTCCGAGAACTGGTTCCCAAAGTTTAGACCCTGTTTGAATCGGTCCAGGAACCGGTTCCGAGGGAATACCCACCCGGGAACCGGATTGACCGGACCAGTTCGGGAACCGGTTTGAGAACCGGTTTTTAAGGCAAAACCCTAATTCGTTTCTAACTTTCAGTTTCTATCTTTACTCTCAAGCTCTCACCTTCGCTGATCCATCCGAGCGCTGCTTCCGCTTGCCCACCGTCACCTTTCTCCCGTGACACCCGCAGCCGGGAACGCCCCCGGCAACATCGGCTTCGTCAACATCATCGACCTCCAGGGCGGCAAGGTGGGCTTCAGCGCCATCGCCCCCGGGTCCAAGCTGGACTCGTCATACACCAAGTCGGTGAAGCAGATCCCCTACAACATCTCCGTCCTCCAAATCAGCGGGTGGCTAGCACGGTGCTCGACTCCACCCGCGTTGCAATGTTCACCGTCGACAGCGTCTTCCTCCCCGCCAAGCTGTTTGGCAAGTCCCCGTCCCCCGCGCCAGCGTCGAAGCCGGTAAGCACGATTTTTACTCTTCATCGTGAGCTGTCGGCTAATTAGTTCTACTTACCCCATGATATGATCTGTATTGCTGAATTTGATCCCTTTTACGTGCCTTGCTTTTGCGCTTTTTTCTCATGTTTTGCACGACATACTGAGCCGGGGTGTGCGTGTTGGGTTCTCTTATGCTGTCCTTCACCGATGTTGAGCATTCCTTGCCAACTAGTGTTGAACTTTGATGTGGTTCTAAGCCTTGTTCTCGTCCGTGGTTTCCTTTCATCTATCACCCACCACATGTTTGACAAAATGCCTCTGAGAGTCGATTTAAAATGGTTATGGTTAATTTGGCTATGATTTGTGTGAAATCGATTGAGTAATCGTATATTAAGCCTAGACTCATAGTGGGTTTGCCGAGTACTTTATTAAACTTTTATCTTGTCATGTTCTTCGAATTGTGCTCCTCATGATGAACATTGGTGAGGAGAGTGAGTGAGGGTCTCTGTTATGCATATTACCAAATCTCCAGTGATGTTTGCATTGAACTCGTGTTACGTCCCATTCTCCATATCCATGTTTTGGGCATTTTTGTGAAGCAATGGGTTTGAGTGTTGAATCGATGAACGATGGTGATATTTTGATGATAGCTGGCGAAGATGGTTTGGTAAAAACTCGGAGTAGCGAGGACAGTTCCACTCGTGTTGTGGATGTCTTGTTTTAGATGAAGATGGGTTGTTGATTTTCCTCTAGCGTCTCAATTCTTTAGTCTAATTGAAAGAAGGGATCTGGGAGGGACTAATACTACATTGTGAATTCCTCTTTTATTTTATGGAAGTCTGGTTTTGAATCTCTCCGGCCGTTTGCTCTTTTGATTCGTTCTGGTTTGTTACCTGTTCACAATCCAATATCAAGGAAGGCGAAAAATATTGATTTCTTTGCCATTATTGCCATGTCTTGTTTCATCTTGAACCCATTTTGCTTCAGCTTGTTTATGTTGAATAGGTTATTCCACAGGGAGTATTATGTGAAGCTTGTAATTCTTGTTCGTGATAGAGATAATAGGAAACTTGTATTTCCACAATACTGAAGTTGAGTAAAAATGGAGTGATTTCTTATGTTAGACCATGAATTACATAGTGCCAGAAGATCAGCATTTTCTAAGGTTAATATAAAGATACATCAATTTTTATGCAAAAGAGGTTCCAATATAAATAGGATCAACCCTGTTCCCGGACCGGAAAAACAGGGTGGGTCGGGAACAGGGTCCAATGCAAACAGGGTTGGGAACAAGGTCCAAAAAAAGAGAACCGATTATAACAGGGTCGGGTACAGGGTCCAGGTCTAGACCCTACCCACCTTGAACCCGATCACCCCTAGTTCTCAGCATTAATCAAGCTAGGTTTAGCCCATCAAAGTTTAAAGCCTTAAATTTAATTAAAATAAAGCCCTTAAGGGATCAAGCCTATTCTTAAAGGAGCTCATGACAAGTAAAATTCGGCAAAGCCGAGACCCACTACGGCTGGCTGAATTTCACATGTAGGGACGGCCTAATTGAGCTTGATTAATTGAAATTTTTAGCCCGTTAGAGTTTAGGCCTTAGGTTATTAAAGCGTATTATCTTAATATGGCCTAAAGTAAGCCTATAAGAATGGAAATTGGACCTACGTTTCCACTATATAGACATATTAGGTCTTTATTAATTGAGGTCAGCAATTAGAATTCTAGAACATACATAGAGAGAAAACACTTAGAAAAAGAGAGAGAAAGTGAGGAGAGCCCCTAGCCGATCCCCTAGCGGCTAAGTCTTTCCACTAGTGCCACCATTGTTCATCATTGCTATCAGCCTCGCGACGTAGCACAGTCAACCTATTAGCTGGGTTCACTCCTATGTGGAGGAAGCTCAATGAGTTGCAAGCCCAAAAAGGGTTTGAGCCCATATGATAAGTCATATGGAGAAATAGAGTTTCTCACTATCTTTAAAGTTGTAGCCGCAAAAAGGATGTAGTAACAAGAGAAAAAGAGAAAGTAGAAAATCTGGGGTTGTGGTAAAGTCTGATTTACATCAAGCTGGCATCGGAGGTCGATTCATGGTCTGATTGAGTTGAAATTTTGTCAGCATGTTCGTGGCGCAATCTTCTTGAATTTGAACGGTTTGATTTTCGTTTGAAACTCCATACATCAAGTTTTTCATGGATTGATCAAAACCTACGTTTTTGATCAGATTTATCCTTGATCTATTGTGAAATTCATGTGTATTGCCAAGAATTATGTTCTTGAGATCTTTGTTGCTTTGTACCTCTAGTATTTTCTAGAGAAGAACATTGTTCACCCAATTTTATTGATAGTGAAGATTTTCGGGTGGACTCCGGTCTCGTGGTTTTTGATCTCCTCACATCGATGAGGTTTTCCACGTAAAAAAAATTCGTCTTGTATTCGTGTGCTTGGTATTTATTTTACTCTACTATATCAATTCATATTAGGTTTACACAAGATGAGAGATTATTTTATTCCGGTACGTTAATTCGATATTGTTCAAATCGTTACTGTTTTCCCATCACAACCGCGGCTCCGCTATACTCTTCTAGTTAACCGAGAAGCCATGAGATGATTTGCTGCCCCCTTGCCAATACTGTTCTAATCCACGTCGTGGAGCTCCGATGAGCCCAGCCACAACTCTCAATGAAGCTGAAGAGCCTCCATTGTGACGACGAGAAGCTATGGCACCGTCCTACCTACTGCAGTGAGTTGCTACACCACCGTAAGACGATGAAGTCATTGTATTGATTTCTTCTAGTGATCTTAGCCTTGCTATTGCTTGCACTGTTTCCCTCCATCAATGATGTTGCTGTTGCCAATGCTTCCAGTCGAGCTCACAATCGCTGATTGAGAAGCTTGTCCACAAGTCTATCCTTGCACAGGCAAGCTTGACCATGATGCTTTGATTTTAAGTTGTTTTTGTAGGCTGAATAGAGTGCCGAACCCATGACCAGCAAGTTTGACATGGAGCAGCCCCCTCACTGACCCCATCAAGACACCACCATCATCCAGCCTTATTGTGAGGCGATCCTTGCCAACCTGAGTCCTTTGCCGAGCCAACCACTATCGTGGAAATAATGAGATGAGTAATATTTTTAAAATGCATAATTATATCATTTTTGTAGGGTAAAAGTTGGGGAAAAATCGACTAACCTCTTAATAAACAATAAGTAAATTATCCAAAATTTACATTGAATTACTAGAGAGTAATGAGAGAATCTACAACTTCACGATGATCTGAATATAATCCAAAAAGAAATTATTCACGTTTGACAGCGTTAATGTTGATTGTCTTCTCAAAGTGATTGTAAGCACCCTTTTGTGTGTTTTCTTTAGTGGAGAGAAGAATGATGGTTTTCAACTTACATTATATTCTTGTCTATTGATTCATCCTTAAAGGAAGTTATTTTAACTTTCCTTAAAGATTATTGAATATCAGAGTCACACAGCTCTGATGGCACTCTCATAAGATAAGCTCTTAAGGAATGAGATGAATACATTACTTTACTCGCTGAAAAGTCTTTTCACTCTCCATTATTTGAAACGATTACAAGATTCGTTTATATGTAGGCTTAAAACAAGACTCTTGACATACCTTAGATATATGAAAAGACATGTCTAAATAAATAGTAATAAAGACACTTTAATATGTGTGCCGAAATAGCTTCCGTTGGAAACTGAACAGCCTTTCGACCAAAATACGAAGAGTCACAAGAGATAGGCGGTGATATCTTCAATACTCCCCCTCACCGACTACTCTCTCTAAGGATAGTCCTCGCGACCATAGCAAGTTTAGCTCGGAACTCTTCAAACTTTGCAACTCCAAGACCTTTGGTGAAGATATCAGCAACTTGATCACCTGTCTTGATGTACTTCATCTTGATCTCGCCCTCCAACACTTTCTCTCGTAGAAAGTGATAGTGGACTTCCACATACTTAGTCCTAGCATGGAAAACTAGATTCTTTGCCAAGCTTATAGTGGATAGATTATCACAATACAATACTGTCGAATAACCTATTAACTGATGAAGATCATCCAATAACTGCACTAGCCACGTGCTCTCTTGAGCTACCATTGCTGCTGTTTTGTATTCAGCTTCTGTTGTAGACAAAGACACAATCGGCTGTCTTTTACTACACCAGGATACTACTGCTGATCCAAGATTAAACGAGTATCCAATAGTTGATCGTTGTGTGTGTTGATCTTTAGCATAGTCGCCATCACAATGACTGACCAACTCATTTGATGATTCCCTTTTATACAAAAGCCCAAAATCAAAAGTCTTCTTTACATACCTCAGAATACGCTTGGCTGCATCCAACTGAGGCTTCTTTGGCTTCTCCATGAATCGACTCACTACTCCCACTGCAAAAGAGATGTCAGGCCAAGTTATGGTAAGGTAAATTAGACTACCTATCAGTTGCCTATACATAGTCGAATGTTCTAGCTCTCGACCTTCTTCAGCACATAGCTTTGCGTTCCCATCCAACGAGTAGATATAGGTTTGCAATCAAGCATTCCGAATTTCTTCAAGAGATCTTGTGCATGCTTTTGTTGACATAGGAATAATCCTTCCTTTGTCCTATTAATCTTGAGCCCCAGAAAGTGTTTTAGTTCTCCAAGCTTCTTCATCTAGAACCGCACAGAGAGGTTGGCTTTAATTCGACATATCTCATCTTCATCATTTCCAGTAATGCCTTTCCATCTTCTGCCTTCACGAACAGGCTCGAGTCTGCTGGAGCTACATTATACTTGTTCTTCAACAAGACTTCTACGATTTTTCCATACCACGCTCTCGAGGCGTGCTTCAAGCCATACAATGCTTTCTTTAGCTTGTAGACATATTCTGGATGAATTTTGCTCTTGAAGCCATCCGATTGCTCCATGTATATCTCTCACTCAAGTTCTCCATGCAGGAAAGCATTCTTCACATCCATCTGCCACACATTCCATGACTTGCTTGCTACAAGTGCTAATAGAACTCGAATAGTGGTAACCTTTGTCACCAGGCTAAAGGTCTCTTCATAATCAACCCCATATTTTTGTGAAAATCCTCGAGCCACTAAACGTGCTTTATACCTCTCAATTGACCTGTCTGGTCGAGTTTTAAGTTTATAAACCCATTTGCAAGAAATAGGACGTACCTCTTCAGGTTTCGGTACCAAGTCCCATGTCTCATTCTTTTTTAGTGCAAGGATTTCTTCTTCCATGGCCTTCCTCCATTTTGTACTCTTCAAGGCTTCTTCATATGTCGAAGGCTCGACCATGCCAACATCTTCAGTCAATGCTGCATTGGCATACTTGGGGTTCGGCTTCCTTTGCCTTGTCGATCTCTGAAGTTGAGGCTTCTCCTCTTCAAGTTCTTCAACCTGACTTGGTCGAAGTTCTTTTGTCGAACTTGGATGCTCACTAGATGAACTTGTCGATCCTAGTGATTGTGCTTCGACATCTTTTTCGACATCTTTTTCAATAGGCTGATTCTCATCGAATTATTTCAGCCTTTCTTCGATCTCTTTGTCAAAATGCTGTGAATTTGGCAATTCGACTGCTTGAGTTGACCACCAAGACGACATTTCATCGAACACCACATTCCTTGAAGTATAGCACCTCCCTATTGTAGGGTCGTAGCACTTCTACCCCTTTCGTTGATCATCATATCCCACGAATATGCAATGGACTGCCTTCTTGTCGAATTTGCTACGAAGATGATCGGGCACAAATGCATAACATACACATCCGAAAACTCTAAAGTGACTTACCACAGGCTTGTGATTCCATAGCTTCTCGTATGGTGACATAAAACCAAACCTTGCTTGTGGCAGCTTGTTAGTCACGTGAGTCGTTGTCTTCATACATTCAGCCCAAAACCTCGGTGGAACATTCTTTACGTGCAACATGCTCCTGCATGTCTTAGCTAGATGTCGATTCTTTCTTTCGGCAACACCGTTCGGCTGCGGCGTATACGGACAAGTATACTGTCGACGTATCTTGTACTCTTGCAAATACTTTGTAAACTCGTAGGAAGTGTACTCTCCCCCATTATCGGTGCGTAGGCAACGAATTTTTCTACCTACTTCACTTTCAACCTTCTCCTTAAAAGCCTTAAATTTGATAAACGCCTCAAATTTTTCCTTCATGAAATCAACCTAGACGTACCTAGAGAAGTCGTCGATGAAAGTGATCATATACTTGAATCCGCTAACAGATTGTTGCTTCATTGGACCAAACACATTCGAGTGAAAGAGCTCCAGAGGCATCCGAGCTTTGAATGACAATTCCTCATACGGAAGTTGATGTGCCTTTCCATATTGGCACCCGACACAAACCACATTTTCTTGCACTTCTAACTGGGGAAGACCCCTTAGCATGTTCTTTTGCATCATCACCTTCAACTTGTGATAGCTTACATGCCTAAGCCATGCATGCTATAAATCAGGTGTATCATTCCTTCAGGTTTTGTTTATGTATGTCGTTTGAGCAGACATCACGTAGACGGACTCCAGCCGACGTCCCTCCATGATTGGTTGACTAGTGGGCTTCAAACTTCGGTACACCTTAACATCTTGTGGATCGAACACCGCATAATTACCCGAGTCTATGAGTTGGGACATAGACAATAAATTCTTCTTCATTCCTGGCATGTGGTACACACTTCTCAATTCAACTTATTATGAATTGAACCGAGGAGTTATCATCATCTCTCCGATATGAGTAATTGGCAACCTCGAGTTGTTTGCAGTAATAACAACACGTCCTTCGGTATAATTACGCATGTTCGACAGCTTGCCTTGATCTCCAATCATATGACTTGAACACCCTGAATCAACAATCCAGTTGTAATCATAATTAATCGACTTTTCACTTATAGAGATTAATGCCATCACATCGTTTAACTCGACTGTGGAAGAGGCAGCGAACTCTTCTGACACCACTCATGCAAGAGACATTTGGAAATCCCATTCCTTATCTTCATTGAAATCATTCCTCTTCGATGATGCTGCGATTTTTCCTTCAACTTTTTTTGCTCGACAATCTCTAGCAAAGTGGCCCTCCTTTCCATAGACGTAACATTGTCCACTAAGTCTTTTGCCATCGTGTCGCCAGACTCCCCCTGGTCGAAGGCTCGACTCTCCTAGACGCTTTTGCCATCCTTCACGAACTGGTTGCTTTTTCCATTCGACATGGCTTTTCTTGGACTTGCCATCTTTATTGTCAGCACCGGTTCGCCTCTGGCCCTTGAACCCTCTTTTATCACTGAAGATGGCACTTTCTTCTTCCTTAATCGAAACTTTAGACATTTGACTATCTAAAGTCTCTTGGTTAGCTAGAATATTCTCCAGATCGGTCAACGTTGATTGAGTTGCCCATCCACGAGTAGCCGTAATAATACCATTATACTCCGGCTTTAACCCGTGAATAATAATTATTCCCATTCTTGTTTCTGAGATGGCATTAACGGGATCCAACTTTGAAATTTCGTCACAAATAGACTTAACTTTGGAGAAATACCGACTCACCATCATATTTTGTTGTGACATCGATAGCAGCTCGTTCTCCAGCCTTTGTAGCTTGGCATCATTCGACCTTGCGAATAACGCTGTCAAGTTTTCCCACGCCTCCCTAGGAGTCTGCATGCTCCTAATGTGCAGCAATAAATCATATTCGACAGTTACAGCAAGAGCATAAAGAGCCTTACCCGTTTTTATCTTCCATCTCCTCTGTTCATCATTGTCTCTAGGTGCTATGGTGTTGCTACCGCCAACAATATCCCACAAATCCTGACCCAGCAAATAAAACTACATCCGGACACTCCAATTATTGTAATTGGAGTTGTTGAGCTTCTCAATGCCATTCGTCGAATTTGAAACATCCACCATCTGACTTGAAATAATGCCCAGCACTACTCCAAGAAACCTTGATCCTTAACCAATCGATCATAGTCCCTGACTGTACATCGGCAGAACTTCGATGTATTGTGGTCCTCGACCGCCTGCACACAAATAATGGTCCTTGACCACCGTCTTCACGAACTACGCTCTGGAAGACTTGACTCACAGTCTCTGACAACCGTGCTTTCGGTCCTAGATAACCTTGCTCTGATACCAATTATTGAATATCAGAGTCGCACAGCTCTGATAACACTCTCATAAGAGAAGCTCTTAAGGAAGGAGATGAATACACTACTTTACTCGCAGAAAAGTCTTTTCACTCTCCATTATTTGAAATGATTACAAGATTCATTTATATGTAGGCTTAAAACAAGACTCTTGACATACCTTAGATATATGAAAAGACATGTCAAAATAAATAGTAATAAAGACACTTTAATATGTGTGCCGAAACAGCTTCCGTTGGAAATTGAACAGCCTTTTGACCAAAACACGAAGAGTCACAAGAGATATGTGGTGATATCTTCAATAAAGATAAACACTCACACCTCTTTCTAAAGGTGCCTTATGGACACACATCCCATTAAGGCAAATGAGACCGCTTGGACATACCCCATCATGAGCGAACCAACGAAATATAACAATTTTCAAAGTGTCTTAGAATTTGTTATTTTCAATGTTTTATTAACCAAACAAGTGTGGCATGGACAAGTATTAACGAGACCTTAATCATGTAGTCTGGAACACGATAAACACATTTGCATGAAGCATCCTAAGATAACTAGCACAAACTTCAAACGTGGACATTGCCTGTTATTCCATCAATTATACAATACCATATTGTTATTGCATTGAATGAAGCTAAACCCAACCATTCTTCCTGTATTGTTAGGATGAACGTGGAGGAATACTTTGCTAATGCCGGAAAAAGTTGTCTGGATCGACGGCTGTCTTCGCAAGCACCAACCTATTGAAATTGCTCTTGAAGTATTTCTTTCCCCAAATGCTTGCTTGCTTATAACTCATGTCACCTTTCACATTGTTCATTCCTATGTCGAGATACTTGTAGTTTATATAGGCCTCTCGAGGTGATTTTGACACATATGGCGTCATGTAACCGTAGAAACTTCGTATCCAACTCACATGCTTTGGAGCAACCTGGTTGCCTCTATTGGTCCAGTCCGTAATGTACTGGATCTTGTACAAAACCCCAGCTTTGTAAGGGAAGGGAATGGCAGATTCAGAAATTTCGGCCATTTTCCCGCCATAAGGGCTCCATAACATTATAGGCACCCCTTCATCTTCCTTAAAGAACCTCTCCCACATCCCCTCTATGCCATTTACAGGGATTGGCTTTGATTTGTTCTTGAAGAATGTTTTAATGTTGGAGCTCCTATTAAGCAAGACTTCTAAGGGCTCTCCCCTCTCAAACCCAGCGAAGTAGAGGACCGACTCAATCCAACTCATCTTAAAGCAGTCCTGTCTCGTGATGTTGAGCTCGGGGAAGCAACTATTCATCACCTTGAGGAGCGCGTCGACCCCACTAAGATAAAGGGTGTTGAATAAGGCTTCCATCGTCCTTGTCTCGTTGGGGCCGGAGTTGTTGCTCTGCAAGATCACCTGCATGAATAGGTTGTCAGGGAGCTTGTTTGCAACAAGTCGCCATTGGTGCAAGAGCTTCGTTGCATTTTGCTCCAACGTCCTCAGGGGTGAGAACACTATCACGGTGGACGGCACTGGGACCAGCTTGACTTTCCAAGATACTACCACACCGAAGCTGCCGTCGCCACCACCTCGGACCACCCAGAATAGATCTTCCCCCATGGATTGTCTATTGAGGAGCCAACCTTGGGCATTGACCAACAGTGCATCGATTACGTTATCAATAGCGAGGCCATACTTGCATAGCATCATACCGTAACCTCCACTAGTGAAGTGGCCGCCGACATCGACTGTGGGATAGATGCCAGCTGGGAAGCCCAGGGTTCTGCTCTTCTCGGCAATCCTATAGTAAAACTCACCGACTGTGGAGCCCGATTCGACCCATGCGGTTTCATCCTCCGCATCCATGGTGACCGATCAGAGATTCACCATGTCGATGATTACAAACAAGACTTTAGACAAATATGAAAGGACCTCGTAGTCGTGACCGCCACTTCTTATCCTGATTTGGAGCCCGTACTGTCGGGAGCAGATGGTGGTGGCTTGGACATGGGAGACGTCAACTGGGGTCACGATGAATAAAGGTTTTGGAGTGGAGGGAGTCAAGAAGCGCAGGTTCTGTATGGTAATGTCCAAGACAGAAGAGTATGAAGAGTTAATTGGAGTATAAACGAGATTAGAGATTATGGTTGCGCTTTCGGAGTAAAGAGAGAGGCATTGCAGGAAATCCTCAGGAGTGCTCACAGCAAAAGCTATTAGAGGAGCAAAAAGGAGAAGGAGACATGCCAAGTGATGGTGCAAAGTGAAGTTTTCCATCTTCATTTTCTCTTGGGCTTGCATTGCCAACCGCATCAAGCGCGACTCATTTATAGATCCTGTGAGGGTAGGAACTGCGAATGCTAATCGTTGATTCCACTTTGCCCTTCCAATTGGTGATACGCGTAATGGAAGAAACTAGTCTACACGAGCACAGGGTTTGACTTTCTATCAAAGATGTTGGAGAAAACTTCCTTATCTGTTTTGAAGTTGACAAAATGTTTCCGTCCATCAAAGTCTGAAGACCGTCAGACTTAAGATTTAGAGTCTGCCCTCATTAACAGTTTCTAGATCGACGAAGAAATCTTATTCAGATACAAGTTCATCTTTAAGGATTTGATCCGTTTGGTTGAAGATTATCTCACGGTTGGAGATAGCATCTAAAGATCTATTATTCGTGTTGGAAATAATTCAAGTAATTCAGATCCATTGATTGGCAAAGTAAACTCGGAAGGTTCTACTTATGGAAACCTAGATCCTGATTGTATGGACGAGCAGGATTGGTGGGCTATCTTCATTTTCCTTAAGTAATTCGAGATCTCTCTAATTGATTATGTCCAACGGTTAGATTGGAAGAACTCCTTTGGAAGGTGCCAACGGTTATGGAGGCATGGAGGAGTATATAAGGAGAATGCTCTAGTTATTCGAGAGAGTGCGAGATAGAAAAATTCCAAAGTCTGAAGCTTCTAGTTCTTTGCTGATTCGTTGTTGAGCGTAAACTTGTACTCAAAAGAGAGACTAGATACCTGTGAGACCTTGAGGAAGTGTGGCAAAGTCTCTACACTGTGGAATCAAGGACGTGTGATTGTAACAACTCTTTTGATTCATAGTAAAATCCAGCGGATGGGCTGTCAGTGCGGGAGAGTGGACGTAGGCTTGGTCTAAGCCGAACCACTATAAATCATTGTGTTTAATTTCTCTTTTCCTTATCTCTTTACTTAATTCGTAGCCTTATATATTATTGTAGATATTCTATATCTTAAGTCTTCCGTTGTTATATAAGTTGAATTAAGTTACTGAGTTTTATAAAATTAGTTTTTACACCTATTTAGCCCCCTCTAGGTGTTCATACTAGCACTATCAATTGGTATCAGAGCTTGTGTACTCATTTCATTGAAGTGTTTTTACTTCAGAGTTAAAGATTCATGGCTAGTATGTTGGCTCTAGGTTTGGTTGAAGGGCAAAGCAACACCAGACCGCCTTATTTCGATGAAAATGATTACAAAATATGGAAAAACAAGATGAAGGCATTCCTAAGATCGAAAGATCCTCTAGAATGGGATGTGGTAGAAAAAGGAATTATTCCTAAAGCTACATCGGTGTCAAAAAGGGGAAAAGAAGTTGCAGAAGCTAGCGACATGACTCAAGAAGAGATATCCAAGAGACAAGCTCTTGATGCTAAAGCAATTTACTCATTATATTGTGCATTGTCTCCTGCTGAATATAACAGAATATCTTTTTGTGATACAGCCAAAGAAGTCTGGGACAGGTTACATATTACCTATGAAGGAACTGATCGAGTGAAAGAAACAAGGATCAACATTCTACTCGGACAGTATGAAGCCTTCAAGATGAAACCAGTATAATCCATCACTGAAATGTTTAGTCGTTTTAAAGAAATTGTAAACGGTCTAGAGTATCAAGGATAGCCAATTTCATAACCAATGAAAGTCAACAAATTGCTGCGTGGACTTTCCAAAGACTGGAATCACGTAAATACTTCAATAAGGGAAACACACTTCAGTCCTATGAAGTGGAGCAAATCAATGAAGATGATGATCCCAAAGGTAAAAAGTCAATTGCTTTAAAGTCTAACGATGGTTCTGATATTACAGATTCTGAAGAGGACATAGACGATAAAGAACTTGCTCTCATGATAAAGAGGTTCAGGAAACTGAACAAAAAGGGAAGAAGATTCAATTGGAAGAAACAAAGTTCTCAAAGATTTCAAAACAAATCAGCTGAGGATGATGAATCCAATAAAGAAATGATTTGCTTTGAGTGCAAGAAAAAGGGACACATCAGATCCAACTGTCCCTTGGTGAAGAAAAAGAAAGAAAAAGCTGAGAAATACAGAAAGGCACTCAAAGCAGAAACTTGGAGTGATATTGAATGCGAAGAAAGTGATGATGATTATACTAATATTTGTTTAATGGCAAAATCAGAGTCAAACTCAAACTCAAAAATCAATACCAATTTAGATTCAGAGAGTGAAATTGAGGTAAGTAATTTTCAAATTCCTATTAAGGTCTCAAAATATATTAATGAATTATGTCTTAGTCTCAAAACCTCTCTCAAGAGGATTTCTGAACTAAAAAGGGAGAATTCTACACTGAAGCAACATGAAATTTTATGGAAAGAAAAGTTTGAAAATCTAGATAAAAGTTTTATTACTTTCAAAGAAAATGCAGAATCTCTTTCAAAAGAAAACACACTTTTGAAAAATGATATTTCAAACATTTCAAAAAGGTTTTCCATGGGATCTGAGAAACTGGAAAAGATTCTTTCAGTACAAAGACCTTACTTTAATAAATCAGGTTTGGGAATGACATCTGAAACTACTCCTTTAATTGATTTTCCAAAAGTTAAAGAAAGAATCAAGCAAAGACCCACAAAAGCCTTCTATGGAAATCATTTTCAAAAATTCTTTGTAAAACCTGTTAGTCGAAGTGCTATTATATGTTCTAAGTGTAACAACTCAAAACACTTTGAAAAAGAATGTCCTATGGTTTGGAAGCCTATTAAGAAGGATTGGGCAAAGACCATATATTGCACTAACTCCACTTGACCCAAGAAAGTGTGGGTACCAAAGAAAGCTTGAGTTTCTTTTTCAAATTGCAGGTCACTATCAAGAAAAATGTCAAATGGCATATGACTGGAGATTCAAATTGTTTTATTAAATTTAAGCAAGTAATTGGTGGAAAAGTCTCATTTGGCGGAAACAACAAGGGAATAATTGTTGGTTATGGAACTATAAAGATAGGAAGTCTCACAATCAACAATGTCTCCTTAGTAGAAGGACTCAACTACAACTTGCTCATCATCAGCCAATTGTACGACATTGTATTTAAGATCAATTTTCAAGAAGAAATATGTTCGGGCACTAGTAAAGATCTTTCACAATCTTTTACTGGGCGAAGACATAGAAATATCTATCTTTTGGATATCAATCCAGAAAGATCTTAATGTCTAATTTCAATTCAAGATGAACAAAATCTCTGGCATCGAAAGCTTGGCCATATCAACATGAAACAAATTGCCAAGATCTCTTCAAAGAAGCTCGTTCGTGGTCTACCCAACTTGAAGTATCAAAAATCTTACTTGTGCACACCATGTGTATTGGGAAAACAGGTTAGAAATTCGTTCAAACCAATAAATCAAGTTTCCACTAATCATGTGCTGCAGCTCCTGCATATGGATCTCTTTAGACCAACTAGAACTCAAAGCATTGGTGGAAAGAAATATTGCCTAGTAATAGTGGATGATTATTCACGATTTACTTGGGTCTACTTTTTGGCAAGTAAGTCTAAAACCTTCTCTTATTTTACCAAATTTGCCAAGAATGTTTAAAATGAGAAAGGGTATGTCATTTCAAGCATACAAACAGACCATGGAGGTGAGTTTGAAAATCAAGATTTTGCTAAATTTTGTGATAAATCTAGTTTTCAGCATATGTTCTCCTCACCATATACTCTTGAAAAAAATGGAGTTGTGGAAAGGAAGAATAGATCGTTGCAAGAAATGACTAGAACTCTTTTAATTAAAAGCAATGTTTCTTCTCGTTTTTGGGCTGAAACAGTTTCTACAGCATGTTATATTATTAACAAAGTTTTCTTAAGGCCTATTCTGGAGAAAACTCCCTATGAGTTGTTCAAAGGAAAGAAGCCAATTGTTTCTTATTTTCATGTGTTTGGTTGCAAATGTTTTATCTTAAAAAATGCAAATGATCGAATTGGTAAGTTTGAAGAAAAATCAGATGAAGAAATCTTCCTTGGATACTCAACATCCAGCAAAGCATATAGAGTATACAACAAGAAGACTCAGTCTATGGAAGAGTCAATGTCAAATTTCAAGACTCTATACAAAATCAATCAATCCAGACTCAACCTGAAGAATCTGAATCTGTTCCAAACTCTACAAAGTCTACTTCCCCTAAAGTAGCTCAGACTTCAAAAGGACAACAACGAACAAATATCGAAGAATCAACTGAAGAAGAAGTTCAGCGATCTGTCAGACCAACCAGCAACTGGAAGCACAAGTCCAGTCATCCCAAAGAACTCATCATTGGTAACATTGATGAAGGAATTCGTACAAGATCCAAAAGACATGAAGAGTCTAGCGCTGTAGCTCTTATTTCTGAAATAGAACCCAAAAGCATAGAAGAAGCTTTAACTGATGAAAGCTGGATCAAAGCCATGCAAGAAGAGCTCAAACAGTTCAATGTTAACGATGTTTGGGAACTAACTCCTAAACCAAAAGGTAAATCTAGTATTAGAGCTAAATGGGTTTTCAGGAAAAAGATGGATGAAAAATGAAAAGTTGTAAGGAACAAAGCAAGGCTCGTAGCCAAATGATATACACAAGAAGAAGGTATAAACTATGATGAGACTTACGCACCAGTAGCAAGGTTAGAGGCAATTAGATTATTACTTGCTTTTGCTTGTTATAAGAATTTCAGGTTATTCCAAATGGACATCAAAAGTGCATTCTTGAATGAATTTATCCAAGAGGAAGTCTATGTGGAACAACCTCCTGGTTTTGAATATCCAAGGAAACCAGACTGTATATTCAGACTAAAGAAGGCGTTATATGGATTAAAGCAAGCATCTCGAGTTTGGTATGACAGGTTAAGTAAGTTTTTAATCCAAAGTGGTTTTGTCAAAGGTAAAGTGGACACTACTCTGTTTATTAAAAAGGAAGGTAAAAACATTTTACTTGTTCAAATTTATGTTGATGATATAATATTTGGATCATCTAACAAAAATTTATGTAAGAAATTTTCTAAGTCTATGTAGGAAGAATTCGAGATGAGCATGATGGGTGAATTATCTTTCTTTCTTGGACTTCAAGTAAAGCAATTGAAAAAATGGATTTTTATTCACCAAGAAAAATATGCAAAAGAACTTGTTAAAAAGTTCGGATTAGATAATTGAAAAAGACTGAAATACCAATGTCTAGTTCTTCAAAGCTGGATAAAGATGAAGGAGGAAAGAAAGTTGATCATAAACTTTATAGGAGTATTATTGGTTCACTTCTGTATCTTACTGCTTCTAGACCTGACATTTTGTTTAGTGTTTGCATTTGTGCCAGATTTCAATCAGATCCAAAAGAATCTCATCTAAGTGTTGCGAAACGCATTATCAAATACGTAGCAACAACCTCGAAGATAGGTCTATGGTATCCCAAAGAGGGAGACGTACTCTCCTTGAATATTCAGATGCAGATCTAGCAGGTTGCCGAGTTAAAAGAAAAAGCACTTCCGGTACTTGTCAATTGCTTGGTAACAGGACAGTATCTTGGTTTTCAAAAAAGCAGAGTACAGTAGCTCTTTCAACAGCAGAAGCAAAATATATGGCTCTTGGAAGTTGCTGTTCTCAAATCTTATGGATAAAACAACAAATAAGAGACTTTGGAATCAAATATTCATGCACTGAGATCAGATGTGATAACACCAGCGCCATTAATCTCACCAAGAATCCAATTCTTCATTCAAGAGCAAAGCATATAGAGATTTGACATCATTTTATTAGAGATCATGTTCAAAATGGAGAAGTCATGATTCAATTTATTGACTCAAAGAATCAACGGCGGATATATTTATAAAGCCACTTTGGAGAAAAATCTATTTGAGTCTATTCGTACCCATCGAACATTATATCTCTTACCCAAGAGTCCGGATGTGCACAAGACTCAAAAGGTAAAGTCGAATGTGTTCGGACTCGAAATCCAAGAGTTACAATGGTAAGGTATTTCTAAATTTGAAAAGGTACGGTTGTTTATTAATCGCTAATTAATTGGAGTTATCTTTCTAAGTTTTCTTTACTTTTTCAAAAATGCAGTTATCAATTTTTGAAAAGACAGTTATTTTCAAAAAGGGAAGTTATCATTTTCAAAATGGTATTTTTATTTTCCTTTTGCGATGCTTCATTTACCTCGCTTCACTCGCTTTATGTACTGCCGAGACTCGTCTTCTTCATTTTCACTGAAACCCTAGAATTCAAAATTCCTATTTGCTTTCACTTTCACCCTCGATCTGTCAAAAAGTTATCTCCTTTTTCGAGCAAGTGGTGAATTCCTCCCTTGAAGCGACAATATCTTCGAGAAAGTCTTCAAGAATTGCAAACAAGGGACCACGATCTATGCCTGAGGGTCCTACCCATTTTGACTTAACTGAGGAAGAAGATTCTTCTCCACCACTGCGTCCGAGTCAGCAACAACCTTCTCAGCAATGTCAACCTTCTCCACCGACTCAACCTGAAGATGAGGTTATAGAGGATGCTGAACCTGTAAGAACTCTGACTCCCAATGTTGCCTATAAGCTCTACTCAAATCTGAAGATAGGAGGTACGCCGATGTCCTTAATTGATGAATTCGTAAAAGATAGAGGATTCAAGAATGAAACCTTGTTTTTGAGGGATTTGGAAAGATTGAGAGTCATAGAGAAAGGAACAGCTGACAGGACATTTGAGAACATACCAAGTGACCCATTCTATAGCTCTGCAAATCAACCTCAGGATGACAATGAACGGTTGTTTGCTAATTTTCAGCCTAGATCGGGTGTGGTTGCACACGTTACTAATGGCTCTAATTTGTTTAGATCGAAAGGGTACAAGAAGGTTTATTCGAAACTTCTGAAGAGAGGGGTAATGAACCCTAGAACTGTTGATTTTGATTTTCTTGATTCAATAAAGGTCAATCTCCACGAGAAGTTTGCTTTACTGCAACTGGAATGGTTCTGTTCTGAATCCACTGCTGCTTTTCCAAAACTCACCGCATAGTTTTATTTGAACCTTTCTTTCTTGGATGCAAACGGTTTCATTTTCACTGTGAAGGACAAAGAGTTTTTGGTGGATACAAACACACTGGCCGACATAATTGGGGTAGAAAGATCAAGTTTCCAACCAATTAATGTGTCTATTGCTCATGCTATTCTGTCATTGGTGAGAGATAGGGATGTTGATGGCAAGATTTCTTACTCAAGGATGAATGCCTCTAACATTTTGCTGCACAAGATTGTGATAAACTGTATTCGTCCTAAATCAACATCCAAGATAGATGTTTCTCAATCGAAAACTAAGTTGATGTGTGCCATCAACTTTGGACATAAATTTTCTTTGCCTCACACCATATTGTTTCATATGTACCACACCATGGAAAAAGATAAGGGACAACTCCCTTACTCTGCATTTATCTCGAGGCTCTTTCGGCACTTCAAAATTCACATCTCTACACCATTATACTTATCAACCATCTCTCCTATGGTGATTGGGTTCAAAATGTGACAAAGATGAGATTGCAAGAATTGAACAAAGTGCTGGAGAATGTGAAAGAAAAGTCTCCCACAAAAGCGAAACAAGACTCTGTTGCTGCGAAGAGAAAAGGCAAAGAGCCCATGGTTGCTCCTGTGAAGAAAAAGAAAAGAACTCTCATCTTGCAAGATGAAGAAGATGAGGATGAACTGACAATAGCAGCCTTGAGAAACTTAAAGAGTTTTGTCAGCTTTCATGAGACAAGGGAAGAGCCAGAAGAAGAGGAAAGAGAGAGAGAAGTTACATAGAAGGAAGAAGAACAGAGGAGGACAGAGGAAGAAAGAAGAGAAGAGGAAGAAGAAAAAGAAGAAGAAGAAGAAGAGGAAGGAAGAAGAGAAGCAGAAAAGGAAGAGGAAGTAGAAAAATCAGTCTCGTGCCGATCGACAATAATTTTTTCAATTTGGTGCAATCACCCACGTTTAACCACGCATTTCAATCGAACTGAAAGTCTTTTTTGGGCATACAGGTTGAGCGCTCATCTAGTGGAATGAAGATCACTCAGAAGAAATATGCCTATCTCTAATCTCTAATCGATCTTTACTATACCGTAATGATTTCTATAGATAAGCATGGTCAAGCAGTCGATTCCTGGTCGAATTCTCCAGTCTATTGCATTAAAATCCCTTAATGACCTCCCCAGATAATCTAGTTATCTTAGGAGTGACCAGCTTTGAGAATAACACTATAGACGCGTCGATGAAAAGCCCGATTTATCTAATTGAAAACAGAATTGAAATTCCCAGATGTCACACAGTATGTCCTCCTTTTCTGATCCTTAGCTGATGATATCCTGTCCTTAGGTCGATCTTAGAAAATATCGACGCTCCCTGCAGCTAGTCAAACAAGTTGTCGATCCTTAACAGCGGATACTTGTTCTTGATCGTCAATTGATTGAGTTGTCGATAGTCGATACACAGACGCAACGAACCATCTTTCTTCTTCACGAACAGAACTGGTGCTCCCCAAGGTGATGCACTGGATGTATAAATCCCTTATCCAACAACTCCTGCATCTGTACCTTCAATTCTTTCAACTCCGACAACGCCATGTGGTAAGGAGCCTTAGAGATTGGCTCCGTCCCAGGGGCTCGCTTAATCATGAACTCTATCTCCCTTTCTGGAGGCAGGCCAAGCAATTCCTTCGGGAACACGTCTGGAAACTCTTGCACCACTACGATATCCTCGATCTTTAACTCCTCAACTATCGTATCCACGACAGTTGCCAAGTAACCTTGACAACCCTCATCTAACAAACGGATTGCCTCAAGCGACAAGATTAAGGTAATCGAGGGTCCTCCTTGACTCCCAATAAACTCGAAACTTTCACTCGTTAACGGGTTAAACTAAATCGCTTTACGATAACAATCCATCTTAGCTCTTTGCTTGGTGAGCCAGTCCATGCCAATTATTACATCAAAATCATACATGGCTAAGACTATCAAATCTATCATCCCCTCTCATCGCCAATCACTAACTTGCAATCAGGATAGCCTACCGTAGACAACACATTATCCTTTAACGGTGTAGATATAATAACCACTAACTCCAACATTTCAGGACTCAACCCTACTAGCTTAACAAACTACTCAGCTATAAACGAATGAGTTGCATCAGGGTCAAATAAAGCATAAGCAGCATGGTCATTCAACAAGACCGTACCTATGATCACATCAGGCGAGTCTTCTGCCTGGCCTTTGATGACAGTGTACACTCTTCCTTGTGCTGGAGGTTTGATCAGTCCACCCTGTTGTGCATTCTATAGCGTGAATCCCCTATTCTGGCCCATCGGCGGCGGCGACGGCAACTGCTGTGGTCCCATTAGTCTACGGGGACAATCTTTGACCTGCTAGCCCTGCTGGCCACACGCATAGCAAGCGCCCATCCTAGAATGGCATAGGGCTGATCCATGTTGGCTTCCACGGAAGCGATACTCCACTCTGACTCGGCGCAGACTTGCCTACCCCACCCTTCCTGTTGGGCGGAATAGGGTACATTCCTCCGGTCATAGGTTTCTTCCCAAACTTATTACCATCCCTATTTGAACTGAACCTCAACCTAGGTGCAGTAGCTTGCTCACTCAGATTTCTCTCTATTAGTTAAGCCCGTTCATATAAATCATTGTAGTCCTTCAGGTTGAACGGTACTAAGGGATTCTTTGGTTCTGGTCGAAGGCCATTCCTAAACCTCCGAGCTCTGTCCTCCGGATCTTCCACCAGTCTGAAAGCGTACTGCGATAGCTCTGCAAATTTGGCCTCATACTGATCCACTGTCATCATCCCTCGACGGAGGCGCTGGAATTCCTCCGTCTTCTGCTCCCTTGCGCTGTCAAAAAAGCACTTCCCGTTAAAGGCTCTAAGGAAGGCGTTCCACACTGGAACCACGCATTTTGGGACTACTCTGCCTCTGGTGGCCCCTCAATAGGTACTTGCGTTACCCTGCAGCTGATATACTGTAAGGACAGCCTTCTTTTCCTCAGTGCACATTAGTAGTGCAAAGGCCTTCTCCAAGTTTTGGATCCAAAGTGTTGCAGCCTCGGGATCTCCTGCTCCAGTGAACCTCGGTGGGTTGAGCTTCAAGAACTGCTCTATGAGTTTATGCATTGGCCTCTCAACAAACACGTTCCCAGGTGGAACTTTAGTAGGTGCGGTAGCAACGGCAGCATTGGCGACAGCAGTAGCAGCAGCAGTAGCATTGACGGTAGTGGCGGCAGCTTGATTATGGGCCTACTGACCCATCAAATTCCCAAGAGTCTCAAGCACTTAAACGATCCGATCAATTCTAGGATCGCCAGGGGCTGCTACCCCAGCACCGACCAATGGCGGCGCTAATCCACTTGCGCTAGCCTGAGCCTACGCTTTACCTCTACCATCTTGAGTACCGACCCTTGTCAGCGTCCTATCCTAAGTAATAGGTTCTATAGTCCTCTTTCTAGGCGTCTTCTGCTCTTGATCACTCATGATGCGGATTCTTTACAGAAATTTGCTTTCCAATTCCACACAAAATTAGAACTTGAGCAATCACACAAAACAATCTATCAATCAGTTATCAATCACATGCATCAGCATAATAAAAAGGTCTTTCCTACTAACTGTCCCAAAGATCCATCGCACCTTATCACTCCAAACACTAACCAGCTCTAATATCACTTCGGGTGGGGATGTCATGTCTCGAACCTCGAGCATGTGCACATCCCTCAATGGTCGATAAAATTGTGACGTCCCAGAATTCGTCGCTGACCCATTCATTTTATTGCACATGCGGAAGCAAATAAACAAATCCCCAGACAACACAACTATGAGATAGAAAAGCAAGACAACAATTTTCACAAAATGCTTTTATTTTGTTTTCAAAAGAGAGAGAAACTTATAGTGTGACTTCGTGAAAGAGTAGTAGAGACTCTTCACTGTAAAGTTGAGATCACAAGGCTATAAAATCTCTTTTGATTCTTAGTGGAATCCAGCCAGAAAGCTGTCAGCATGGGAGACTGGATGTAGGCTTGATCTAAGCCGAACCACTATAAATTATGTGTTATTATTCTCTTTCCTGAACTCATTTATTTTGTTCGTAGTTCTATTTAAATGCTAAAGTCTGAACTCGATCAAAGTCTGTTGTTCTTCAGACTCAGTTTTAGAAGCAAAATATTTCCACTGTTACTTGCGAAAAGTTGTCTTCACACCTATTCACCTCCTCTAGGTGTTCATACTAGCACTTCATTTTATTTGTTCCTAAGGGTGGTACTTCATTGCCTGAATAATACCCGGCCTCTACCAGCCCTTGATAAATGTCAGCAGTATGTGCTTTGACATTTCTGATCTAACTGACTTCAGAAATAAATACCGCGTTTACTTTGTCGGTGTGATTAGGGAGCAAATTGCTCTGGAATGAGAAAGCTTTAGTGTCTAATAGGTTCTGGATTCGATTCTTGAGGGTGAAGCACTCATCAGTTGAGTGCCCCACTTCTCCCATGTGATAGTCTCATATATTTGACATGTCATAGTTGGAAAAGCTTTTAGCATCGGGTCGTTTTGGCTCAATCGAAAGGAGGTTCTTCTTCCGGAGGGCTGCCAATACCCGTGATGGAGATCCAAGAAGAGGAGTAAATTGTCTCCTATTGCTGTAACGTTGGGACGGCTAACGGCCGATGGTCTGTTGTTGTCCTATGCTTATCTAATTTGTTGGAGGATGATTGTAGGTCGCATTGACATCTACTAGGGGTTCTTTATCTTTCTTCATGCTGAACCTGCCCGTGGGTGCAAGTTCAGTGAACCAACCATCCTTTAACCCTATCTCGATTTGCTCCCCTATTGCAATGAGTTGATTAAACGATTTGGCGATTGTGGTTACCATTTGATTGCGGTACTCGTATGGGAGGGTTTTGATAAACATCTTTCTCAGCTCGAAATCGATTGGTTCAGGACTGATTTGGGCAACCAGATTCCTCCATCTAATAGTATATTCTTTGAACGATTTGTGCTTTTTCTTTTCGGTACGCTCAAGATCCTCACGAGAAGGGATAATGTCCATTATGAACTTATATTGCTTGAGGAATGCCTCACTCATTTTGAAACCCGCATTTGCTAATGCATTGTAAGTGGGGGGACCATGGTGTTGGGGTCCTGTGCTAATTTCCCCCGAGGTACTAACGTTGGTCCGAATGCGCCACTAGGGGCTACTAGGGCCCTGTGACCCTATAAGAGGGCTTGAGACAAATCCTTGGTTATCAAAAAAAAAAATGATGTCCTATAATAGCATATAACCCTTCGATCAATAACATAATTATAGGAAAAATTAACCTTATATTTATTTTAACTTAATTCTGCAACATCAATTAATCATATCAAAAGGAGAATAAGAACGAATGTGGCATCCTAAAATTTCATAACGATCCCTAAATGCACTACGACCCATGAATAGGTAATGGAAGCGCCATCGAACTATATTATAGTCATTAGACCAGTGGATTACAATTAAACAAGGCCGAGCATTGAATGGACTATTGCTTTGTCAAAATGTATCATATGCTCTTGTGAGACCGAGGTTGTATTATAAGATGGGTTGATAAGAAATTTTAGCCGTGAACCCCATGAATTGATCTATCCTTGTGTATTGTTGTAATATTTATGGCCGTGCAAATCTTGGTGATTATGTAATTATAAGTGGAGATTAAAGTGAGATATTAGGAGTAGATGTGGGCTTAAGGCCCAAAAAAACCGCCCAAACTGGCCCACGTTTCCTCATGGATTGGTCGACCAAGGCCCGGCCGATTGAGGCCCTATCAATTGCATGGAATCAACAAGTGGTAGGGGGACTCCATGAAGTGTTGCCACCCCTTGCTTCACCGGGGATCCTCCATGCAAAACCTCATAATTACTAGCTAATCATGAGAGTAAAAGAAAAAAAACAAAAGAAAGGGGCAGAATGGACGAGGAAGCTACCAAGGGAGAGAGTGATCGAGAAAGAGAGAGAGAGTAATCGAGAGAAGAGGGAAAGAGTGAGACCGAGAGAGGGTTCGAGCGGGTGAGCAAGCGAGAGAGGAGGGGAAGAAGGAGACCAGCCCCGCTGTGCGTGCGCCTGCTGCCGCCGTCGACGCCGCCTAGCTTCGCCGTCGATAGAGCCGCGCCTGAAGTCCTCAAATCGCTGTTTTGCTTGTTGTGATTGCGTTGGACTTAAGGCAAGTGAAGTCCATTAATCTACATGATGCTTGCTGTGGTTGTATGTGAAGTGTAATAGATTTTGGATATGCTAAATGTTGGAATTTCGAAAGTATAGGAGTCATTCTTTAGGCTAGCAAACTGTTTCATGGAAAAACAGCTGGACCTTCGGCGACTCCGTGGATTTTATGCAATTATCTAGTTGAAATCTGACTTTGTGTCCTTGATGAAAGTTGTAGATAACATCTTGCAAAGTAACATACTAAAATTTGAGAAGAAACGGACAAGTATTGATCGGTGAAACGATTTTTCTTTGAAAGTGTTAAATCTGGAAATCGTTACCGAGGGTTAGGGAGCGTTATAGTGATTATAGCTCATGATATATAATGAATTCGACTTCCAGTTCTTCATGAAACTTTTACCTATAGGTTTTATCTATAACATATCAAAATTTCAGAATTTTATGAGTTTATTTAAGGGTTATACCGAATTTTTTATTAAAACTGTGCAATAGTGATGTTTGAAGTTTTATGGCTGTGATGTATGGACCATAGCAACTCGTACGAAGTTTTCTTGACATGGTGTCATTCATAAAACCTTTTTCTCGAGATCTTGTTTATAACATGTTAAATTCTTAGAATTTATTAAAATCGTTTACTAATTTTTCCAGAATTTTAATTAAAGGAGTGCATTATGTTTTATCCAAAAATTGTTTTATTCTCAAGAACAAATGAATTATTCTATGAGATGTGATATCTTGGGTTGTTATTATACAGCATATATGGTGACATTTAGCATATCATATGACATCAAAAATGAAATTGATGAGGCTTTGTAAACTCATTGAAACTTATGATTGTATTGCATCAAAGGTTGTTTTCAAAGTGAGACATATATATATATATGTGATGTTAATGATACTGTCGGACAGCTGAGTCGATGATGCCCCGGGAATGTCGGGATGCCCGGAGGTGTGTGTCGGATGTCCTCGAGAGTTTCGAGATGCCCGGAGGTGTGTGCCGAAGGCCTCGCGATGCTAGTTGGGGTACGAGATGCCCGAAGGTGTGTGCTGGATGCCCGGAGGTGTGTGCTGGAGGTCTCGCAATGCCAGGTTTGGATGCGAGAATTAGGAGGGATGCAAATATTGGTCCCTGGGAAAAATGAGATCCTTTTGAAAATCAAAATGGAAAATGAATCATGCGCATGTGTATGCATATGGCATGGGTCATAAATTGTCTATGAACTTGAGTTGATACTATTTGGCATTGAAAATGTGGTCATTAAGGTATTGAATGGATCTCATGGAGATATATGCATGATTGCATAGATGATATGTGCATTTCACATGAAATCTTGGTTGTCTTGCTTGTTGCATTGTGTAGTTTGATGGATCTTTTACTGCTGAGTGGTTGTACTCACCCTTTTTGGGGACTAACATTTCAGACTAGGAGTTATGTCTCTATCGCCAGTCACCCCCGATACTTTCTATGGCATATCGACTGACGTCGAGGTTGAGTGTACGGAGCATCATCACCCCGAGATACGGGGGTTAGTTTTTATTCATGTGCGAGTTCTGGTCTTGTACGACATTGGTTTATCTAATGGCCCAGTGATTCAGGAGTTCTTGTCCGTGCATGTCCGCCGAGACGAGGTTATGCTGGGGATGCTGCCGCCGCTGCCTGCTGACGGGCCAGGTTGGGTGTGATTGAGCGCAATGGAGGGAGGATGAAGCTTCTTTTTGGATGGCCAACACTGAATGATGGACCGATGTACATGTCTACTGTGGAGTCAGGTACTTTTGGTTATAGCCGAGCTTAAAAAAAAAAGCCTTGGCCTTTTGATGTACCGACTCTTGATATCCATCAAGTTATGTAAATAAAAGTGTTCGGCTCTAACTTATATAAGATGTGTAGTTGGTGTGCATTGCATTGCTTTATTTAGTTTGAGTATGGGTTAGGGAGACATCGAATATGCTTCTGTTATACAAACTGCGCTGGGACTGTTTTAAATGATATAAAACCCAAGGACTTAGGGACCCATCACAATTCTATGGTATCAGAGTGATGTTTTGCCAGGTCAAGTGAAAGGATAGCGAACTATGGCGACCCTAACGGATCAGGGGGTCGTTTCGAGAGTGCCACAACGAACTAGGCTTTCAGGAAAGCATTTTCTGAATTTTTCGTTGTTCATTTCACGGAAAATGAACTAGTCATTTTCCACCAAAGAAGAAAAGTCTTGTAAAAGAGAGAAAAATACTTTCCACTTTTCAAGTTGGGGAAAATATTTTTCTTACTCACTCTCTCTTATCTCATATTGCCTCTGGTTCATCGATCTGGCAAGGCCTAAGCTAGCAAGCTACTTACTTGTGGCCGACAACTAGCCGAAGATGAAGGTGGAAAAGAAATAAAGGGAAAAAAGAAAAAGAAAATAATTAAGAATTCAAAATTTTTATTTTTTTCTTTTTCTTTTCTTTTTTCTTTTTTTTTTTTTTTTTTTTAAATTTTTTTTTCCACCTTCTTCTTCGACTAGTTGCCAGCCATAGCTATGATCAACAAATGGCCACAAGCTAGCCTCAAGTTCGCCAATGCCAACCTCAGGCCTCACCAAACGAGCGAATTAGTGGCGAGCACGAGCCTTTAGCTCGCCAATTTGACAGGGTCTGAGGCCGGCCAGCTTGAGCTCACCACCCACCACTCATCGCTCACCAGATCAATGAGCCAACAGCAAGCACGAGCCTCTAGCTCACCAATTTGTTGAGGCTCGAGGCTGACAAGCTCAAGCTCACCACTCGCCAAATCAGCAAGCTAATGGCGAGAGTGACCCTCTAGTGAGGCCTGAGGCTAGTGAGCTCGAGGCTCATCGATCTTTGGCGAGCTCCAGCTTGCCGCTCACTAGAGATCAATGAGCACGAGCCTCTAGCTCGAGGCCTAAGGCCAGCAAGCCAATGGCGAGCTTGAGCTGGCCTTTGGCTGGTCATCGGCCATTGTTGTGGCTAACAACCAACCAAAGAAGAAGATGAAAAGAAAGAAAAAAAATTAAAATTGATTTTAAAAAATAAAATAATAGTAATAATTATTGAAAAAAAAAGTGCATAGAGAAAAAGGTTTTTTTTTTTTTTTTAAACCGAATAACAAAAAATATTTTCTAATTCATTTTAAGATTTCGACTAAATACCGGAAAATAATTATATTTTCCTAGAAATTGGATTCTTGAAAATATTTTTCTATTACATTTTTCGTAAAATGAACGGAGCTTAAACTATCAAAATCCTGCATCAAAGACGAAGATCCTCTATTGCTCCGATACAACATTTGTCTACCTCCTTCGTGATATCGGGACCTGTGTCTATTTTTTAAGGGCCATGTTATACTCGATTCCTAGTTCAAAGAAGTTCCTTCAAATGGGCTTGTGAAATCAATATCAGCCTCCTTGTTACCACCACTGCTGTAGTTATTGCATCCACTAGGTACACTACAACTAGACCTCACATTTTGACCACCTAAATTTTGATCACTAAAACCAAGACAAAGATTGCTCATAAAATATGTACAAACGCTCCAAACCATTCTTCACCTTATCATGGATCCAACAATCACATTATCATCATAAATTAGTCTGTAACAATTGTCAACAAAATTCGACTTTTTTCTAGGATCCAACATAACCACTTCCCTCACATACTTAATCACGTTTAAAATATGTACAACAGAATCATATATCTTGATCAAGCCATCTCTTATTATCAAATTTAATATTTGAGCCATGCACCTCATACGTAAAATATCACCATTCAAGATTAATAATCTATCTCTCGAAAATTTTACTTTTAAATGATCAAAGGTAATATTATTCAAACTAGCATTATTCGTGATGATTATGGATACATTTTTTTTTACCTACTCCCAACTTGTATATGCACTTCTCAACCATCTTTCCAATCTCTCTGCCCTTAGACATCACCACAAAGTTGATGTTCTTCCGTGCAACTTCCCCTGTGCAAGGACCATGCTCCTTATCTTGAAGAGCATGCTTCTCAAGATGCTTTTACATCATATTCTCGGGGCCCTATCTCGAGCACCCAATACTCCATATACGTGATATTTACGTAATAAAACTTGTAATGAGAGGTTTTTCATGAATTCAATATTGACGGACTGAATTGAAAAATCAAGGATCCGAGATTTTGGCTGAACCGGCGCAATACACTCGGGTCTGTGAAATCAATATCGTACTAACCATCTTAAGCCATAAAAGATTCATTATTTACCATAGTTAAGAGACGTGAAAAAATTTTCATGCAATTTCAAGAAATCTAAATACTGTTACGGGCATCGAGACCTTTTAAATTCTTGGAGAGTGGAGTCATTTGGACATTGACAAAGGAAAAATCGTTGGTCAAAATATCTTATGGAAAATGTTAACTAGTGCCCTTTGAGCGCGTGTTTAGTTGACCTCATTATATATGTTTTGGAAATTTCAAATTCAAAATACGTGAATATTTTTAAAAAAAAATTATGTGCATGGAATTTGTTATTTTCATTTTTAATTAATTTAACTAGTGTCCTAAAGACAGTTATTAATGAGACCCTTAACAAATAGCCCCGAACATGATAATGCTCGTGAAGCACCATAAGAAAATCCACACAAAGTTCAAACATGGACAATGTCAAATGTTCCACTTATTACAAAGTATCATCTTGTTACTGCAAGGGATACACCGAAATTAAAATGAAAACGGAGGAATACTTTGCTCGTGTCGAAAAAAGTTTCCTGGATCGACCGCGGTCTTCACGCGCACCAACCTGTCGAAATTGTTCTTGAAGTATTTCTTTCCCCAAGCACTCGCTTGCTTATAACCCGTGTCGCCTTTCACGTTGTTCGTTCCTATGTCCAGATCCCTATAGTTGATATAGGCCTCTCGAGGAGATTTCGACACATACGGCGCCATATAACTGTAGAAGCTTCGTATCCAACTCACGTGCTTTGAAGCCACCTCGTTGCCTCCATCGGTCCATGATGTTAAGTGCTGGATCTTGTACAGAACGCCAGCTCTGTGAGGGAAGGGAAGGGCGGATTCTGAAATCTCGCTCATTCTCCCGCCGTAGTGGTTCCAGATCATTTGAGCCACCCCTACATCTTCCTCAAAGAACCTCTCCCACATCCCCTCTAAGCCACTCTTAGGGATCGGCTCCTTCACATAATCCGACTTGTGCTTGAAGTATAATTTGGTGTTGGAGCTCCTGTTCAGCAAGACTTCCAAGGGCTCTCCACTAAACCCCGCAAAGTAGAGGATCGACTCAATCCAGCTCATCTCGGTGCAGTCCTGTCTCGTGACATTCAGTTCCGGGAAGCTGCTCCTCATCACCTCGAGGAGCGCGTCAACCCCACCGAGGTAAAGGGTGTTAAACGACGCTTCCATCGTCCTCGTTCCGTTGGGGCTAGAGTTGGAACTCTGCAAGATCACCCGCATGAATAGGTCGTTGGGGAGCTCGTTCCCAATAAGTTGCCACTGGTGCACGAGCTTGGTCGCATGTTGCTCCAACGTCCTCGAGAGCGTGAACACGGTCACGGTCGACGGTACCGGGACCAGCTTGACTTTCCAGGACACTACTACACCGAAGCTGCCACCGCCTCCACCTCGAATAGCCCAAAAGAGATCTTCCCCCATGGATTCTCTATCCAGGAGCCGACCTTGTGCATTGACAAACTGGGCATCGATTATGTTATCAACGGCAAGGCCGTATTTGCGCAGCATCGTGCCATAGCCTCCGCCGCTGAAGTGCCCACCAACGCCAACCGTGGGGCAGACACCAGCCGGGAAGCCTAGGGTTTTGCTCTTCTCGGCAATCCTATAGTAGAGCTCACCAACCGTTGCGCCCGATTGGACCCACGCTGTTTCGTCCTCCACATCCACAGCGATGGATCGGAGATTCACCATGTCCATGATGACGAATGGGACTTTGGACGAGTATGAAAGACCCTCATAGTCGTGACCACCACTTCGGATCCTCATTTGGAGTCCGTACCGCCGGGAGCACGTGATGGCGGCTTGGACATGGGAGACATGGAGCGGTGTCACGATGAGTAATGGTTTCGGAGTGGAAGGAGTCAAGAAGCGCAGGTTCTGTATGGTAATGTCCAAGACGGAAGAGTACGAAGAGTTGATTGGAGTATAAACGAGTCTAGGGATTGCCGTAGCGTTTTCGGAGTGAAGAGAGAGGCATTGCAGGAAATTCTCAGGAGTGCTCATAACAAAAGCTACTAAAGGAGCTGAAAAGAGCAGGAGACATGCCAAGTGATGATGCATGGTGAAGCTTTGCATCTTCATTTGTTATTTCGTTCTTTTCGGCTTGCATTACCACCTATACGAAGGGTGTCTTATTTATTGTGCACGCGATGGCACGAACGTCGCAAGTCGATTTTTTGTTTCACACTCCAATTGGTGATAAACGTATGGACGAAATTAGTCGATTTTGGTTCTAGACAACGACGTGCGTGGAAGTTTATACGAATGTGTGCGGTTTGACTTTCTATCATCTTCCAGATAAGTAAACAATTGATTCATTTGATCGCGAATGGTGTGAGAAGTTTCTCTTATTCATTCAGCAACGGGTTTCACCAAAAAGGGGAAAAATCTCAACAAATGAATCGACAGGGCGAATGTCGAGGAAAGGGCTCCTTTGTTGATGTTGGATACGAAAGTAGATGGCGTCAATGTAAAGGAATTGAAATGCAGGTTACTTGAATTCTGAGGTTGTGAGAAAGGTGATGGGTGCGAGAATTTAAAGTGTTGGAAGAGTAGATGCGCAGGAAATTAGAGATGAAAGTAAAAGTAGAATAACCGATGTTTTTCTACGATGATTACAATGTGAGCTTTTATATTCATCCATCAGCACTTGTATATAAGCGGTGGTAGATTTTGAATTCACTAATAACTTCTTAGTACTATTTACAGATGTTTACAATAAGTTATAAATATTAGACACAATATAATATTTATCAGCAATGATTATCCATAAGAAGTTACAAATCTCGAGATCATAGGCATAACTAGCTAGCAATGCCATGTTCGTGTCAATGCGCCATCTTCGTCATAGACGGATGTATTCAAAATCATTTGTTTTGTTCATTAACAACACTGCTGCAACACTCGGCGAATTTCGCAATTATTTGTTGTCCACGAGTTTATCAGTGAGTCTTCAATCTCCTTCAAGCTATCGATTGGTGAAGGCAAATGTTGATAATCATTGCACTATTTGTTGTTGATGACTTTATTAATGAGTTATCGGTTTCCTTCAAGTTGTTGACTATCATGTTCACATACTTTAACCAAAATTTTCCCTTATGAAATGAGCTTGTATGCATCAATAATAGCTTGTCAAATTTTTCGTGTCAAAAAAATGTATCATGCATTGGGGCACTGTCTGGTCTCGTGCTCTAGAAAGCTGCTTCAACTATGAAATGTTGCGGCTTTTATAATGGGCACGTACATAATTATAGCGAGGTACATATCATCTTTCAGAAATTTGCTATTCAACATCAAGGTGCTGTGGCTGTCAGACTCTTCATAGCATAACTACTGCTTTTAGCACACAGACTAAAAGGACGCTGCATTGCTTTTCCTGATCAGTCCAACATGCATGAATAGCACCGCTTTTGGAAACTTATTTTTCCACTGAATAAACTATGGTTAAAGATATAGTTAGACAGAACAAATTGACATTTACTCCAAATTAGTTTCCTTCCCTTCAAGAATTCCAAACCGGTATCCTTAATCCAAGCCTATCCTTCATTAGCATTTTGTCTAATGTTCCCTTAAAATGTTTACATGTCAAGACACATGGTAGATGACTACAAGACGAATCTAACATAGAGAATGACAGATCCAACATGGAAAATTAACATATGCATTTTGATGGAATATTGGACGGAATACAAACAGAGGGTAGATTTGGGCTAGGGGTACTGGATTGAGATTTTTTGTAATAAGAAAATTATTTTGGAATAAATGTGTCATGGGGATACAATTTGTGATTTTTAATGGTATTAAACCTTTAAAATATGATTGACATGATCTATGAGCTTATATCACAATCTATGGTGACCTATCATGTCTCATAATTATCTTCTTTTTGTATATATTTTCACCAAATGGTCTAGCCATCTGAAATGAATTACGTATCAAAAGATTTACTACAAAGATTATTTTTGATGTCGTGAGAAAATGATTTAAATCTTTTTTCGGAAAATTATGCCAGTGGTCCATCTTCAATAGAAATGTAAACCAAAGAAAACGTCAAACCTGGTTCGAGAATGTCTAAGACATATTTCACATTGCAAAAGCCACGTGATTCAGTTGTATTAGTCATCTATTGGAATACATTTCTCTCTTCTTGTTCAAAGTTTGCATCCGCCTCAGAAAATAATCCGTCGACCAACTTATGGGAATGTTCAACAATTAGACAATTTCAATCTTGCCAAGTTGTATTGGCCAAACAAAGAAAATTTTGCCAAGTATTTTTCTGTTATTAGATGAAGATATTATTCGATAAATTGCTTTCTAGAACCACCTTATCCAACGTCTTGGCCTCTGTGGAGCCAACGCCAGCCTTGATAGACCCATATCTGAGTGCCTGCAACTTGGACGCAAGAGTTAGGTACCCAAAAGCATGGGCACCGGAGCCCCAGCCTCGACAAACCCGAGCACTGGCACTAGGGGCTTGGGCCTAACTTTAATGAACCCAAGAAGGTCTTAATGACTTGGGCACAAGAGTAGTATCAGGACATGGTCGCTAGGGACTTGAGAGTAAACATTGGGGCCAAGCCCGGCTGCCCATGACTTGGACACAAGAGCCATGTACCATGGCATGGCCATTGAACATCGCGGCATAGGCACCGATGTTCTAACTTGGCCTTTGTGGCTCCAGGCCAAGTGCCTAATGATTTAGGGCGCATGAGCCAAATGTTGACCCCACTTGAAAAAACAATAGATAGACAATAAATGAAAAAAAAAATAAAGTTTTAAATAAGGGTTCGAAGTGTCTTCATTTTCTCAAACGATGGACCTAAATGGACTTTATTTTAAATAAAAACCTGAAGTGGCTTTGGTTGTTTCAAATAAAGGCCTAAAGTGGCCATAGTTGTTTTAACTAAGAGCCTAATTTCGCCGGTCACTGGTCGACTAAATATTCCAACTTATCAAAGGGCATTTTCATTCAAATACAATTTTAATTTTAAATTATTTTTTATTCTTTTCATTTCTCTTTTTTTTTTTCCTTCGATGAGGGCTAGTGGCCACGGCAAGGGTCGAGCCCTCGCTAGCTGTTGGTAAGGGTCAACAAGGGCCTATAAGCCTTTCTGAACCATGGGCGAGGCCACCCCTTGCCAAATCTGGCAAGGGTCAGCCTTACCTAAGGTTGACGTGGATGACCTCCCCCGAGGCAAGTTGTCCCTCACCTACCATTGGCAAGGCAACCCTTGGGCGAGGACTAATGTCATCAATGGTCGCAAGTGTGAGCTCCCCCAAGATGGGGCTGTCTCTTGCCTATTATTGCCAACAAGGGTGAACCCCCCAAAAAAAAAAAAAAGACCTCTCAAGGGAAAAGAAAGGGAAAAAAAAAAAAGGAAAAAAAAATCAAATAAAAAGGTAAATGACGAAAATGTCTTTATCAGCTAGAAAATCAAGCTCTTATTTAAAATAAATATAACTACTTTAGACTCTTATTTAAAATAAAATCTACTTCATATTCTTATTTGAGAAAATGAAAGCACTTCGGTTTCTTGTTTAGAATTGTTTCATAGATGAATGAATTAATTAATTACAAATAAATAAAGAAGAAGAAGAAGAATAAGAAGAAGAAGTAATAAACAAAACCCAAACACATCGGGTTCGGCCCATATTTTAAAGTCCAATCCACTCATCACTTGAGCCCATAATGTCCAGAGATCAAGCCTATTTTCTTCAATAGCCCATTCACCCATCAATTGGGCCCTGGGGGATTCAGTGCATGTGTGAGCCCGTCCAAGACCCGGACCGACCTCTAAATATCTCTATCGAGTGATTCCGATTTCATTGTTGCCGAGCATCATCATCGCGAAATCCTCATAGTCCTTTGTTGATCTTCGTTCATCAACAATTTAGTGAATTCATGCAACCGACAAAGCAAACGGTTTTCCACGTGTATAGACGATGCTAAAAAGTTCAATCCAAAAGTTTAAGCTATTAAATGGAATAATATCATATGAATATATAGAGCATTTACAACCCGTCGGCCCATGGAATTTTGACCACGACACGTGGAATTTAACAAATGGAGGTGGACACACATTCACAAAAGGGATAGCACTGGCTTTAATACCATGATAAAAATCCAATAAAAAATCTTAAGTTGTTAGATGGATGTAAACTACATGAATATATTGAGCATTAGAATATATTGTTAAGTACTGTTCCCAAAGGAGATTGGCCGATTCAACAAGGTTCGTGATGGTTTTATTATTTTATGTGATGGGCCTAAGTTGGCCCGTCCGCCCATGTTGGGCCTAAAAGCCCGACCCACAAGATTAGGGCCCATGGATGGAGGGATACGTTGAAGAGTTGTAACTTTTGGGGGAACGTCTTTTGCCGAAGGGACACGTCCTTTAGAGATGACGTATATAAGGGGGAAATAAAGAGGGAGGAACGCACCTTTTGGCAGTACATACGTTCATCCTCCCTCTCTCCCTTGAAACACTCTCAAAATAATAGTAAGAAAAAGAAGGCGACACTCTCTTCCCTTCAAGGCAAATTGACGTCATTGGATCGAACGGGATCAGTTTCTCTTCCTCATATCGGCGTCGGTGTTTAATCTGTGGCTAACAAGGTACGTTCGATTCTGTGATATGCCTTAGGATCGGTGATGCATGTGTTCTTCCCGGGCTCGTCTTCCGCACAAGTTTTAGGGGTTCGATTTAGTGTCGAATCCGGTTTTTGGGAATCTTACAATCCCTACAGTTCGCAAAGGCGACATGGTGGTAGTAGGAGGCTAAGAAAGCTTGCAAGAGGTTTGAGGTGATGGCAGTAGCAGAAATCTCATGTCGTCCCGCGATCCTCAATTGTGACCCGGCACATGGCGTTGCGATGATCTCATCATCATGTTGACACTTGGTCGCTGGATTTTCTTTGTTGATGCATGTTCATCGTCATTTGTTCTAATTGAAAAGTCTAAATCTCTTCTTCAATCATAGAGGTCGTACCTCTATCCTACGATTGCTCTGTTCTTACACCCTCAACGCGGTAGTCATACGTTTGACGAAAAGCCAGATAGAGATTCAACACGTCTTCAGTTTGGTATTCGCCGTTCTAGCTCTAGATTTCACCTCTGTTGCTATCACTCATCGGCGAGAGGCCTTCACACATTGTCGGTCTCTCTTGGTTCAGATATTATCAGCTTTTTTTTTTCCCACGGCAGTGGCGAGGGCATTGGGAAGAGGCTTTACGAGTTTTCTCTTTTCCGTCTAAATTTCAATTGTTCAATTTTTTCAATCCTAAATCTCTATGGGTGGTCGACCGAAACATGCTCTGTTTGATGGCATGTGGCCGGCCACCAGAGCCGTATCATAGGCTGAGATTAAGGCCCCCTCAAGTGGACCGGACCCGGACCCATTAAATGGGCTTTAACTTCTCAAGTTTCACAACTAAATTGACCCTATTCCCATTTTAAAATGTGGCCCGATTCCATTGGCATCAACAAATCTAATGAATTTATGTACCATGATTCGAGAGCCTCATTTCTTGTATTTTTCAAGATATATATCTCCTTTGATCGAAAAAAAATATATATCTTCTTCTTTTTATAATGAACTTGAATTGCCCATGTCCTTAATTGCAATGAAACGTAGCAAGAAATGTGAATGCTAAATAATAGTATCAATTTCTTGGATTAGGGGTCAACTTATGTCATTATTGACAAATTAGATCCCTAATTTACATGAAATGTGATAGAGAAACATAGGTGCGGATTTAAGTGTTGACAGCAATCTAAAATCCCAGATTGCATTTTAGGAAGCCAACTGAGAAGGTGTTGAGGAAGCTGAGGTCGTCTATGAGTGGTAAGGGTTAGTAAGCTAACTCGATTATGCTCATTTCATGGGAAGCCTTTAACGCGTGGAATGGAAGCCTTAAGCTTGTAGTATACCCCACCCAATAGGAGTCAAACATCACAAGTCTTGAGCATTTTTATGCTCTTGTGCTGCGATTAACCTCTTCATTCGTGCTGCTTATTGCAACACTTTAATTCCTTTCCATCTATGTATGGACCCATGCCTTAAAATCATTATATTACCCATGTATTTCCATTGGGCAAAATCGAGTATTACAACTGTTCCCCCAAAAAAAAAAAAATTGCATTGTGAGGCCCATTATTTTAATATTGTAATCGGCCTCAACATTTGGTCCGTTTATTCAAAGGGAATTTTCCATAAGCCTCATCCAATAAGACATGAGGCCCATTTGTTTTCCAAAATAAAAGTGAAGATTGCATTCGGCCTATCAATTATTTTTTAATGATTGTTCTCCTTTAAAAGTCCATTAGGCCTTTGCATGCAAAACTCTTGAAAATGCTTCTTCTTTTTTATATATATTTTTCTATTGAATGTCAGGAATTCTGCATGGTAGAATCCCGTAGATCTCGGACTCGGACCAGGTCACAAATTTGATGATCAACGCCTGAAAATCATGACTGCAAAATTGGCAGTGCAATACGGAGCAAAACTGCCTTGGAATATTTTTGTCCTCCAAGATATGAGTTGATAAAATAGGATCAAGAACACACCTTCAAGAAGCAAAAGGTAGTGTATGTTTCCAACTCGATCTGTTTTGTTTTTTTTTTTTTTTAGTAAAAGGTAAGAATATATTAGCTTGAACCAACTATACAAAAAACCGACGCCAAGAACTTGCACTCAAAGAACAAAAACGCTCATTAGTGGAAGCACGCCGGCAAAAAACAACCAAAAGCTATAAGAACAAAAGAAAGGGTTAACAATAGCGATCTGTTTATCATGATTAGATGATAGGAAGTATTTTAAAAAATGGTCAATATTACGAAAAACTTTAAACGGGTACACTTGCAATAAATTTACATCAAATTAATTTTTTGATCATAAAACACCCCAAATTGATAATACTGTGACAAATTTACTCTTTGTTAGTTTCCGTTAATTATAATATCATGAAAAACCTACACTTGTGATAAATGCAAGATAAAACTTCAAACTGGTATATCATATTATTCAACTCAACAATTTGATGGTAAAATTTAATGAAAACTAATTAAGGATAAATTTGTCATAAGTATGCCAATTTAGGATTTTTTATGGCTAAAAAATTAGTTTTTGGTAAAATTATCACAAGTGTACAATTTGTGATTTTTCTAGTATTAAATCCTTTTAAAAAAAAATTAGCTCTCATGATTGAACTCTAGATGACTAGAAAAGCCTTCTTCATATTGCAAACACAGAATTTGTTGCATTCTTCACAAAAATTTCTTCCCTTAAGCACCATCTAAGTATATATTTACTACTATGACCGAACAAAAAGTATATAATTATTACAGGTGGCAAACCTATTCATTAACTCATGTTTGATGGGCCATATCATAAATGAGTGGGCTAATATTTTACAAACAAGTTTAAATGGGTCCAAAAAATAAATGGCCAACTATACACGGGTCAAAATGGGTTAGAAACAAATCCATTTGAGACCCCTTTTATTTTCATTTGACATCCATTTGAAACCCATTAAAGACTGGCCCCTCCCGGGTGCCCACTGTATTGCCCCTTTGCATCTTCTTTGCCGCCGCAAGCCTCTTCCTCTCCATCGCCTGCAATTTTGAGAGCATCTATGTGGGCGACAAGGAGGGCATCACCACCGCCGCTCCATACCTGTTCCTCCTTGCAAGCCAGGAAATGGCATTCTCGGAGCGGTTTTCACCGCCGCCGATTGTAAAGAGGAGGAAGAAAATTTTATTTGATTTCTTGGGTTTCAGGTCACAATGCTTTGCACGCGGCACATGCGACAATTGTAATTTTCCTTTTGTTCTTTCCTCCACACAACCAAACTAAACTCCAAAATCCTCATTCCACAGCATCAGACCTCCAGACTCCCCTCCCAGATTCTTCAGCTTCTGCTAGAATTCACTCACGATCTACTCATGTCTTCGTCCTCACTAAAACAGTAACAAATCATCTCCCTTCAATTCCATCGCGCGTAAGGTCCTCAATTCCGTGATCATCTGCGCTTGCCAGTGTCGGTATCACAGAGAGAGAGAGAAAGAAGTGTCGAGCTCTATTGTCCTTTCGAACCCAATTTCCCACAATAAACTCCCTTTTAAAGTCACCTCTCATGTGCTTCCCAAACCAAACCGACCCTCCAGCTCCAGAGTTCTCCGTGCCCCGCAAGTTCCTTAAAAAATTTCCCAACTTCTTGGGAAAGTTCTTGTTCGGACTTCTGTTAAGGATGAAGACACGAAAGAGACCTCTTCTTCGAGTTTGCCTTGGATTGGAGAGGACTAGGCAGGGTCTGAAATCGGAGAGCAAAAGATTATGTCGCGGGTGTACTTTTCTGTGATTCCAGGAATTTAAATGTGAAAAGGATTTTATTTGATTTTTGAATTTTGAAATATGTTTAGCTGATAGGAAATTTATGTAGGTTGAGCAGATTTGTGGGAGGACAAAAATATAAGTGAACTGATCGGGAATGCGAGGGCATCATACGTCACTTGAACAATCAATCAACCTTCACTTCACCGCTACATTCACGACCCCATCTATACCCGACGCCGGACCCACCCACGCATGTGTTCTTGTTCGTCAATGCGATGCGCACCCATATTGCTCATATGCCACACAAAATCTTAGCCCATGACTTAATTCAAGCACCCGAGTTGTCTCATTGACTCAACAAGCCAGTCCATGGAATCGCTCACTCCTTGGAAGTAATATTTTAAAGAGAAAATTTACTAAGAATTGGGTCCTAGTCAGGTTGGGTCGGGTATGAACATAGGTCACTAAATTTGCATTACATGTAAAAATGGGTTAAATTAGTCAATTTAAGTTGGACCATTTTCGACTAAACCTACCCATTGACAGGCCTAATATTTACTACTCACCTAAATATATATTTACTATTATCTCTTCAAATTAATGAGTTGTCTTTATTATAATTCATTATATTTGACTTCCCAAATCTTTTCATAGTGTATGCATTTATATTAAACATCAAAAGAATGCATAATTTTTTTGCGGTAGTTATTTGTTTTGGGATAAGGGAGCTCTTTTTATCATTTAGTCTCAGGCATCGCACGGTTCATGTCTGGGGAATAATTTCATTCTTGTAGGTTGATATTGCACTGAAAGTTTTCTAATTCGGGCACATCTTGTTATCATGCATGGTTCCGACAATTTTCAGAAAGGCCTTTTAAATCAGAAGAGCATAAAGTAATAGAAAAGGACTCACCTGGAATAGAGTTGTTGGGAGATAGTGACTTGGTCAATTTTTTTTATTTAATTGACTTGGTCAATTGAATCGTGGCAAGACTACGCTTTCTTTTTTCTTTTTTATTTCCGTACTCTTCCCTAAACATTGCCTCTGATGATGACACGTGATATTCTAAATGCGAAGAAACCCTCATTTTTCTTGCAAAGATTGGCTTTCTCACGTTTTTCAATTAAAAAAAAAGTGACACCTAAGTGCTATCTAAGAATGTAGTTGAATGGTTGCCTTTTTTAATTCAAGCATTCATTTGAATGTAGTAACATTTTCATTTAGGCCCACTATAAATAGTAATTATTATCACAATGAAAAATGTTTTCGATAAGTTAATATCAACTAATATTTATGATGGTTCAATGTCGTTTTGTAATAGTCCAAATAGAGTGCACATCATTGGTCTTCTATAGTTCAAACATGGCGTACTTTTCCTTCTCCCTAAGATTGATTACTCCAAATTAGACATGAAGAATAATTGGTCAATACTATTTTTCTAGTAATTGGCGAAGAAGCAATAAGATAATCAATTTTCATATTCAAATATGATCTCAATGAGGTGACAATAAATTGTTGTAGATCTTGTTGCTTATTCACGTCATATTTTGCGCCAGGAAAAAGTTATTTACTTCACTCCTACCTTCTTTGGAATTAGGAGGTCAGAATTCCTCCAAAGAAAAGATTTCTATAAAAACCATGTGTCATCGTACTCTTATTTCAAAAACAGCAAAAAGCTACAATTAAAGAAGTACTAGTAACTATGGAGTTTTTTTTTTTTTTGGTAAAGTATTAGTAACTATGGAGTTCGTGATTAACGAAAACAATATATTGTATAAAAGAATAATTTCTTTTAGTTTTTTTGTCCATTTCTTACTCCTTACATTGCATTGTGTCGTCAACAAAATTGAAGAAAGTTATCATAAACTGTATCCAGGCTTATCCTTTAGCTTTTAGTTTTGTTTTTTGGTTGTTGGTTTTCCCCCTTTCGTACATCCCATTATGTCATTAACAAATTGAAGGAAGTTTTTAGGAAATAAACTGCTTTTTTTTAGAAACACTATAACTGAAGGACCCGGTTCATTATTATTATGAGAAGCAAAATATACTTCACATTGATGAAATTATGAAAAGGAAAAAAAAGAAAGCCATGCCAAGCATGGGTAAGAGCAATGGTTTACCTAATAATTCATAGAGGAATCCATTAATCGCTATGTACATAACTCTTCACATTGCTTAGATACCACATTAATTAACAAAAACCAAGAAATTAATGGCCTTTATGTCATATTACGTATATTATATTAAGTGAATTTTTTTACTTGTTTTACTTTTTGATAACTCTTAATCCTTTTTTTTACAATTAAATATACGATATATTAAAATTTACAACTAAAATTTCAAATAATTAAATATTATTTAACAAATGACCCACACGAAGCTCAAACATCGACATGGTCAAATGTTCCATTGATTACAAAGTATCATCTTGTTATTGCGGTGAACACATCAAAAATCGACTGTTCTTCCTTTTCTTTTAAGATGAAAACAGAGGAATACTTTGCTCGTGCCGGAAAAAGTTGTCAGGGTCGACTGCGGTCTTCACATGCACCAACCTGTCGAAATTGTTCTTGAAGTATTTCTTTCCCCAAACGCTGGCTTGCTTATAACTCGTGTCGCCTATCACATTGTTCATTCCTATGTCGAGATCCCTGTAGTTGATGTAGGCCTCTCGAGGCGATTTCGACACATACTGCGCCATATAACTGTAGAAGCTTCGTATCCAACTTACATGCTTTGGCACAATCTCGTTGCCTCCAGTGGTCCAGGCCGTTATGTGCTGGATCTTGTACAAAACCCCAGCTCTGTGAGGGAAGGGAATGGCAGATTCAGAAATTGCTGCCATTTTCCCGCCATAGGGGTTCCAAATCATTATAGGCACCCCTTGATCTTCCTCAAAGAACCTCTCCCACATGCCCTCTAAGCCACTCTCAGGGATTGGCTCCTTCACATAATCCGATTTGTTCTTGAAGAACGTTTTGGTGTTGGAGCTCCTGTTGAGCAAGACTTCCAAGGGTGTTCTGCTCGGAAACCCCGCGAAGTAGAGGACGGACTCAATCCAGCTCATCTCGGTGCAGTCCTGTCTCGTGATGTTGAGCTCTGGGAAGCGGCTCCTTGTCACCTCGAGGAGCGAGTCGACTCCACCAAGGTAAAGGGTGTTGAAAATGGCTTGCATCGTCCTCGTCCCGTTGGGGCCGGAGTTGTAGCTCTGCAAGATCAGCCGTATGAATAGGTCGTTGGGGAGCTTGTTCGCGACAAGTTGCCACTGGTGTACGAGCTTCGTCGCATTTTGTTCCAACGTCCTCAGGATCTTGAACACGGTCACACTTGACGGCACTGGGACTAGCTTGACTTTCCAGGACACTACTACACCGAAGCTGCCACCTCCACCACCTCGAATCGCCCAGAAGAGATCTTCCCCCATTGATTCTCTATCTAGGAGCCGACCCTGAGCGTCGACCAACTGCACGTCGATTACATTATCGGCGACAAGGCCATATTTCCGCAGCAGTGTGCCGTAGCCTCCACCACTGAAGTGCCCGCCGACGCCAACCGTGGGGCAAAGGCCAGCTGGGAAGCCTAGGGTTTTGCTCTTCTCAGCGATCCTATAGTAAAGCTCGCCGACTGTCGCACCCGACTGGACCCATGCAGTTTTGTCCTCCGCATCCACAGAGATTGATCGAAAATTCGCCATGTCGACATGGACGAAATTAGCTGAGTTTTCTCCTGCATGATGATGTGCGCGAAAGTTGGCACGATATTAGGGTTTGACTTTCTCATGTTCCCTATTGCGAAAGGCGAGCGATCGAACAAAATATAGACAGATGAAGAAAATAAATCGGACACCAGATTTACGTGGTTCAGTCATAAAGACCTACGTCCACGGGGAGAGCAGCAGCGAATTTTACTATAGATCAAGCGATACAAGGAGATTACACACTTAAGTCACTCAAACACTCTCTCGGTGTTTCCCAAACCCCAATTACACCCAATAACGCACACAGTGTTTAGCCCCGAAATTTCTCACAAAATAATCTCTTAATCTCACGAAGGAATTACATGCAAATCTTATCACAAGATTTAATTGGCTCGAACACTAAATCTTCTTGGATGTAATTCACGAACAAAGAAAATCCCTCCCAAGCACTCGACGACTAGACGGCGCTTCAAGACCAATTCTTCATGATCAACTTCGGCGGAACACCAAGCACTCACGCGGTGCTTCAAGACAATTTGTGATCCACGTCTATCACCCACGGCCTCAAGTCTATATATAAGTAAAACTCTTATTATTTTGCCAACTTCTCATAGGATTTTGTTTCCTATCTAAAACATATCTTTATCTATTTCAAACAAAATCCAAGTCCTAGTCAAAGTTGGACTTTCCTATTTTAGTAGCCGAACTCTCCAATGTAGATTCAAATTTGAAAAGTTGATCTTCGGATCTTCTTTGCTAGATTTCGAACATCCGCAACATATCCAATTCAGAATATTCGGAATTTCACATTGGACTCAAACTCAAGACATATTTTAACAATCTCCACATTGGCTCGACGTTTGAGCTAAGTTGCAATCGCTTCGCAAAAATTCAAACTCTGCTGCTACTTTCCCATAACCCCCGATGGGCTCAACCGCCACAGATATTATTCAAGTCCAAGCTTCGCTTGAACTTCTCCATAATCGAGGATCTCATCAGAATACCAACTCCACATGCACCTTTAACTACTACGCAAGGATTTTCTAACACAACCTCCTCAACCGCAGATAAAGCAAAACCATTATTGCATCCATATCTATCAGGAGATTGAATACATACCTTGTTAGTTTCAACAGTTACAGCAACCATTGGCTTTATAGGCTCCACCTCGTTATGAACACCATCTGTGTCGATTATTTTGCTAGTACTCGTATACGCTACCTCAGGAGTTTCTGGTCGCAACTCCACCTCAAGCTGAACACCGTCTAGATCCGTATTAACACTGCCACAAACACTCCTAACCAGAAGTACTGAAGACTCATCAAGGGTAACTTCTCTGCTGTTAACATGTGAATTTATATCCGGGCACCATAACTGATCGCCCCACTCACCTTATGCATAGCCATGGAATATGCACCTTGCCCTCCAATCAAGCTTACCATCACTCACTCGAAAATAACACGGGCAACCAAACATTCTAATAATAGAATAATCAGCAACGTTACCTGACCACACTTCTTCAGGAGTTTGCCATTCAATAGCAATTGATGGAGATCTATTCACCAGGTAGCTTACTGTACTTAGCACATCAACCAGGAATCTCCTAGCCATACCAGCACTAGAGATAATTTTTCGGGCCATCTCTAGTAATGTTCTACTCGTTAATTCTGCAAATTGTTGTGATTTACCGGCACTAGTGCGATCTTTCACTATGCCCTCTTTCATGCAGAATTTATTTGTCGCTCCGAGCAAAACTCCATGCTATTGTCGGTCCCGCACATGCTTGATCGACTTACTAGTCTTCGTCTCGATCAAAGCTCTTGACTGCAAGATCCTGACACTAGCATCAAACTTGTGCCTTGGCACAAACACCCAGGTCTTCCTCGAGTAGTCAATAGACTCTCGAACAGATGCATCCGACGTCTCCGCAGCGAAATTTGTCACTGTCTCACCTTGAAGTTTATACAGGCCATCGTGCTTGATTCCTTTCATTATCACTAGGGCACCTCGAACAACCTTCAGAATTCCACCTTTTGAAGAATACCTGCAATCAGCTGAATCTAAGGCACCCAAGGAAATTAAGTTCTTTTTTTAATTCTGGAATATGCCTCACTCCAGTCAATGTCCTCACGATACCATCATGCATTCTGATTTTAACATCACCAACACCCACAACATCGCACTCAACATTGTTTCCTAACTGGACTTTACCACTACCCGTGCACTGATAAGTGATAAACCAGTTTCTATTTGGTGTGACATGAAAAGAACAACCAGAATCCATAATCCATCCATTAAACGATGAATAATCAGTGATAGACAAGACATAATCAGCATTATCTGCTACAGCTGCAACATTATCTGCAGAATCAACTATAATTCCCTTACCCTTCTCATTCTTCAGCTTAAGACAATCCCTTCTAAGATGCCCCCTCTTGCCACAACTCCAACAGACAACATTAGCAGTCCTAGATTGACTACGTCTGTTCATATTAGTACTACCATTACCCACACGTGTTACAGATCTTCTTCTATTTTCACCTACTAGAGCGGAGATACAGATTCGCCGATTCTCTTCTACGAATATCCTCACTCAGAATCAAATCTCGAACCCCATCAAACGTCAAACTTGTTGACCCAGAGGAATTACTAACAGCAGTAACGGTAGTATTCCAACTATCAGGCAATGAGGATAATAGAATCAAAGCACGTACCTCATCTTCAAAGTCAATCTCAACTGAACTCAATTGACTAACAATCACATTGAATTCATTGATATGATCTCGCAACCGACATACCTTCTCTCATCTTCAAATTAAATGCAGACACATCGCATCAAACAGACCTTGTTGATCGCAGAGGGCTTCTCGTACATATCCGACAGGGCTTGCATCAAATCAGCAGTGGTCTTCTCCTTCAAGATGTTAAACGCGATGTTACAAGCCAACGTCAGCTGAATAACACCCATAGCTCGTCTATCAAGCAATTCCCAATCAGCTTGCTTCATCGTCTCTGGTTTCTCCCCAGACAAGGGCAAGTGCAGTTTCATCTGGTAAAGATAATCTTCAATCTGCATCTTCCAGAAACTAAAATCCTTCCCATCAAATCTGTCGATTCTCACTTTTACTTCTTTTGTCGCCATCGATTTGCTTCAACTTAGTCAAGCCTAGCTCTGATACCACTTGTTGCGAAAGGCGAGCGATCGAACAAAATATAGACAGATGAAGAAAATAAATCGGACACTAGATTTACGTGGTTCAGTCTTAAAGACCTACGTCCACGGGGAGAGCAGCAGCGAATTTCACTATAGATCAAGCGATACAAGGAGATTACACACTCAATTCACTCAAACACTCTCTCGGTGTTTCCCAAACCCCAATTACACCCAATAACGCACACAGTGTTTAGCCCCGAAATTCCTCACGAAATAATCTCTCAATCTCACGAAGGAATTACATACAAATCTTATGACAAGATTTAATTGGCTTGAACACTAAATCTTCTTGGATGTAATTCACGAACAAAGAAAATCCCTCCCAAGCACTCGACGACTAGACGGCGCTTCAAGACCAATTCTTCATGATCAACTTCGGCGGAACACCAAGCACTCACGCGGCGCTTCAAGACAATTTGTGATCCACGTCTATCACCGACGGCCTCAAGTCTATATATAAGTAAAACTCTTATTATTTTACCAACTTCTCATAGGATTTTGTTTCTTATCCAAAACATATCTTTGTATATTTCAAACAAAATCCAAGTCCTAGTCAAAGTTGGACTTTCCTATTTTAGTAGCTGAACTCTCCAATGTAGATTCAAATTTGAGAAGTTGATCTTCAGATCTTCTTTGCTAGATTTCGAACATCCGCAACATATCCAATTCAGAATATTCGGAATTTCACATTGGACTCAAACTCGAGACATATTTTAACATTCCCGGCCATTGAAGACTTTGAATTCCATAGACAATGTGGCACATTGTTTTTAAAGATTATATTTGTGGTCGGGGGAGAATGATTAAGACCTTTTTCAGATAATGATGCACGGAGTTATCTGCAACAGAAATATTACAAAATGAAGATCCTAAGCAAGACCTTAAACGGCTTCCCGTTTCAATAGATTTCCTTTCGGGTAAAAAGGGGTAAATTCCATAGGGTTCTCTGCCACAACCCCCTTCGGTGGGTAAGGATCCCACCCTAACGTCAAAACTTGGTTCTATCGAACCGTCTTAGCAACTTCTATCTATAATCGATATAGATTTCTCTCTTCTTGGTCAGAGTTTGACTCTGCCTTAGAGCCTAACCTGTCAACCGTACTTATGGGAATATTCAAAATTAGGACAATTTCAATCTTGCCAAGCTGTTTCTGTTATCACATGAAGATATTATTCAATAAACTGCTTTCCAGAAAAGTCCATAGTGATTATATATACAGTCCGCTTGGTTGGGTTTGGCCAGTATACATAATTCACTCTGAAAGAAATATAGTTATTGACCTTTTTCCGGTCAATTAATCAGGCGTTGTTCCATTGTTTTGACTTTTCTTTGAGGGTACGTCGTCTATATTCAATATGTGCTGCTATTCAACATTTTGTTCAATTATTACTTCCGAAAATTCAAACACCTAGAAGATTTTGTATATATTTGACCCTAATAACTAAATTATTTTTTGCAAAGTATATCACCAAGGATTCATATTGAACCGTTTTCATTACGTCCCTGAGCATGATGCATGGTTGCGTGGTCTTTCGTTTCTTTACTCTTATTTTTTTTTGGCTTAAAATAAAATGATCCACGTCAATTTTCTACTAACTACAGACATGTGATGAAGAATACTTTTCTCTCAACTTGTTTCAGCAACCCTTGCAATGAACGCGTAGATACACTGAATTATATAGTCAATAGTAAATTATCGAAAGAACGTAAATATAAGCTTTACAAATTGAGATGAGAAGTATGAGTAATACTCATGGGAAAATTCAGTTGAATTTTGTTCCTACATAATTATGTGCATGAAAGTTGGCATGATATTACGTTAGCATCCGCCTTGGAACAAAATCTTGCCAAGTTATTTCTGTGAATTTATTATTCGATTGATTGTAATAAAAATATAAACCGGAAGGTAATGTCTTTAAAATACACCTCTCTCTTCTTGGCCAAAGTGAGCATCCGCCTTGGAACAAAATCTTGCCAAGTTATTTCTGTGAATTTATTATTCGATTGATTGCTATGGTGAATCACGTTATCCAAGGATACGTATTACATGTGCATCCTATTCTCTCTCTTTTTTTCCTCAGTTTTTTTTCTTTTATACAATATGGACAAGTGTCGGACTGAGACTAAATATCTTGAAAAGTGTTAATTTTTAGAATCAGATAATGACAAAATGTCTACAGTGATTTGACTTTAATTAGGGCTACGTGGTATATATTTCTATGAATGATTACTTTTAGAAAACTACATATGGAAAAATCATTACAGAAAGACCCTATGAAGCATATCGATTGCATATTAAAACCCTCTTCAATTCAAAGTATGCCTAAGAATTGAAACATTGGATCTCAACAGTGCGTGTCACATACTAGGTAGTCCTTTGATGAAAATGTTCTCTAGCTAATCTGCTATAGACATAGCGAACATGTAGATTGCCATAAGCAACTAGCTCTCGAGCAAAGTAAATATTCAACTCGATGTGCTTGGTGTGAGCATGAAACACAGGGTTGAGAACAAGGTAGGTCGTGGGTTGTCATGACATACAGTGAAAGGGAAAAAAAAAAGGATGGCCCCTAGCTCATGAAGTAAATGGTAAATCCAAATTGTCTTAACAACATAATGAGCTATGGTGCGATACTCAACCTTTAAATTATAAAGGGCCACACTAGCTTGCTTCTTGGCACCTAGCTTCTTGGCACTCCATGGAACAAGATTGGTGCTAAGAAAGACACAAAAACCCAAGGTGGATCATCGAGTATCAGAGCACTTAGCCTAATCCTCATTCGCATAAGCAGTCAATGAAGTGGGAGGACGCCGCTCACTAAGAAGCAAACCATGGGTGGATACACTAGTTGCATACCTGTATTAGGGGTGTTAATAGTTCAGGTTGGGTTTGCACGATATCCGAATTGAACCGAATTATATGAAAGTGCATGTATTTTGACCCGAACCAAGACTCAACGGTTGGTTTGGTTTTTAAATTCGTCGCATGAAGTCCACTTTGTGTAACTCCATTACTCCCTCCTCCCATCCTTTACCCATTCTTTGGAACCAAAGAAGAAAATTGAATCTTTTCAAACTGACCTCCTTCCTCTGCTTTTTCTTCAATAAAGACAATCAGTTGTCCTCTTTTCATGCTCCAGTTGAGACGATGAGCTTTATTGCTGGTGACCTCGGAACCTCGCGGCTCGTCTGAGCTCAATGACACAAACCGAACGCCTAGATCCACCTAATTGTGCCTATATCTGTCTCCTCTTTCCCTCTTGACCTCGGATTGGGACTGATTCAACCCATCGAATAGGATCAACCAAATTCGAAGGTGAGTCAAGCCCTAGTTCTAGGGCTTGGTCGAGCACCACTAGAGTGAGCGTCAAATCTCAGCTTGTTGATGTCGCCTATTATCCTTGTCTACGAGGGAAGGCTCTAGTCATGGTAAGCCTAGTGGGTGCGAGTAGATAGAGAGACGCATTTAAGGTTACTGCAAATAGAGACGAGCGAAGGGAGACACGGCGGGGCAACAACGTTGTGCGAGGGTTGGAGCAGCGGTGGCAAGACAAAGAGGGAGATGGAAATATGATCAAGAGGTTAACGAGGACGAAGTCAAGAGTTGTGTTCTTGGCAATGGAGGTGCATATTGATATAGCTAGTATAAATACCTAGAGGGGGTGAATAGGTGTAAAAACAATTTATCGAGATACGAAAGCAATACTAGGCAGACAATAGAATGGAAGTTCTCCAAAACAGATTATGATAAAAGTAAACAGAGAGTAGGGAAGAGAAAATTGAACACAAGGTTTATAGTGGTTCGGCTTATTCCAAGCCTACATCCACTCTTTCGCACTGACAGCCCACCGGCTGGATTTCACTATAAACAAAAGAGATGTTACAACAATGCTTTCCCTCGATTACACAGTGTAGATATTCTACCACACTTCCTCAAGGTATCTCAAAATATAATCTCTCTTTTGTGTACAAGATTTCGCTCAGTAAGTGAATTGACTAGGAATAAGGAGCTTCAGACTTTGAAATTCTTCTATCGCGCACACACTCAAAACAACTGGAACATCTTCCTTATATACTCCTTTATGCCATCATACCCGTTGGCACTTACCAAAGGAATTCTTCCAATCTTCCCGTTGGACAGAATCAATTAGAAAGATCATTCGAGCTATTAAAGGAACATGTCGATAGCCCATCAATCCCGCCGCCCATACAATCGGGATCTCGGTTTCCATAAGTAGAACCTTCCAAGTATACTTCGCCAATCATCGGATCTTTAATCAATCTTGATTCGAATAAAGTAATCCGTTATGTCATATCCAGCCAAGAGATCTTCGTCGCGATAAGATCAAATCCTTAACGAAACACACAATCCTGGATAGACCTTCTTCGACAAACTACAAACCGTCAATGAGAATAAACTTTGAGTCTTGAGTCCGGCAGTCGGAGGTCTTCGAATTTAAATAGTAGAGTCTCGCAAATCGTCGACTAGATCGATGGAAACGTTTTGTCGGCTTTAAAATATTCCGAAAAGATTTCTCCAACAATCTCCCCCTTTTTGATGGTGACAAAACTTTCCTGCAAATTTGAATATCTTTGACCCGCAAAACATTACTCAAGCAAATATGGATATCTCATAAAGGTTAATGGCTTAATGGTAACACTAGAATCTGCAACCACGTAAAAATGGGTTAGTTTTGCATGAGAGTAAAGCCATTTATAAGATATCAATAGTACTTAATATAAGCAGTCAAATCCAAAATCCAAATGCAGTCCACAACCAGACACAAAGTTAAACAAAGTCAAACATAAAAACAAACACACTCAAAAATTAAGTTCAAAGATTTTTCAAAGCTCGTATCTCTCCCCCTTTTTGTCATCATAAAAAAGGTTGAGATGGAATAGAGTCAAGATTGCTTGGGAACACGAACAAGCTGGAAATCTCCCATTGACTCGGACGATGCCTTCCAGCTTTTTTAAATCTTCCTTCGCTTGAGCTACCTCTTCACTCTTAGCATTTGCTTGATTCTCAAGAGCAAGAGCTTGGATCTCGATCATTTAAAGAAACCGAAGAAGCTTGTCCCGCATTCTGCAAGTTCGAACTTCGCTTCCCAGAGCATATATCGACCCCGCATTTCCAAGAGAACATCAAGAATTCTGCGGAAATCTGCTGAATTATCGGTTGCGTCGGCGTCGGCACGATCGGATGGAGTAAAGGCGGACGATGGTACATCAGCATAGTCACGCGGATTTGGCGATGAAGCATCATGTCCCTCCTCAGGAAATTGAGAGGCATGAATGTCCTCTGGATCTGCTGGAGAGTGGCTGACTCCTTCACTGGCAGCAGCATATGAGGATGTTCCTCTTTTCTCACCATCTCCCCTTGTTTCGATGCCTTCAGGTGGAGAAGAGTGTTCCTCATGCTCTCCTTCCTCTGGATTTCCTCTTTCTTCTTCTTCTTCTTCTTCGACTTTTCTTCCTCTCGCATCTCTTTCTTCAGCTTCTCTCTCCTCGATTCTTTCTCCTCTACTTCTTTTCTTATGCTTCCTTCTCCTCGTCGTTCCATTGATTCTCGGGAACGTAACGACTCAGTTCTTCAATGCCATAGCAGAAATGGTGATGTCATCCTCATCATCTTCATCCTCAAGGATGAGAGCTCTTCTCTTTTTGGATGAAGCAACCATGAGCTCCTTTCCTTTCCTTTTTGCTACCGAAGAGACTTGATGAGGCTTGGCAGGGGTTGTCTCCTTGAATTTCTCCAACTCCTTATCAAGTTCTTTCAGACGCATTTTGGACACCATTTTCAATCCTACCACCATTTTATCACACGATCGAACATAGAGAATTTGTGGAGGTTGAACATTCAAATGTCTGAATAACTTTGACACAAGACCTAGATAAGGAAGTTGACCCTTGTCCTTCACCACTGCTCTATACATATGGAACAAAATGGTGTGAGGAAGAGAAAACTTTTTCCCAGTAATGATGGCATACATCAGCTTTGCCTCTGAGTTAGAAACATCAGTCTTTGAAGTAGATTTCGGTCTCGAGGCAATTTATCACAATCTTGTGAAGCGTAATGTTGAACGCACGCATCCTTGAGTAGGAAATCCTTCCCTCTGTCTTTCTGTCCATAACAAGTTCTAATGTGGCATGAGCAATGGAGATATTGATAGGTTGATATCTTCCTCTCTCAACCCCAATCACATCAGCTAGCAAATCTACATCCACCACAAAGTCTTTATCTCGGACACTAAAAGAGATTCTATTTGCATCCAAGAAGCTAAGATTCGAATAGAAGTATGCAGTTAGTTCAGCATAGGCTTCTGAAGTATCGGAACAGAACTGTTCAAGTTGAAGAAGACGGAACTTTTCCCTCAATTTAATATTCACAGCATCAAGGAAATCAAAATCCACACTCCTAGGGTTTATCACCCCACGCTTCAACAATTTGGAGTATAGATCCCTCTGTTCCTTCGATCGGAACAAGTCCGTCCTTTTTCCCCGAATTTTCGCCGCAACACCCATTCTCGGTTGAAATTGGCTGTACAATTTGTCATCATCATTCCCATCTATCGGATTTAGTCCTCCAAAACGCGGATCACTTGGAATGTTTGCCAGGGTTTCTTTTGCCATTCCCTTAGGAGCAATTCCCAAATGCTCCATATTTCGCAAAAAGATGTACTCATTCCCATATCCCTTGTCCTTAAGAAACTCATCGATGTAGTTCAATGGAGTACCGGTCCTCTTTAAAGAACGGTAAAGCTTATAAATAAAAGAGGGCTTTTGAGTTCTTACAGGATTAGCTTTTTCAATGACTTCTTCCTCTTCCTGATGACCAACACCCTGTGGACTAGTTGGTGGAGAATGACGCTGCTGAGAATGTTGTGGGCTCTGTTTCTGACTGGGTAACTCCTCTTCCTCGGTGAGATCAAAGTGAGTAGGCCCCTCACTCATTTGCCGTGGTCCCCTGTTTGCAATCCTCGGAGACTTCCTTGAAGACGACATCTTTCATAGTCTTGAAAGATTCCGAACTTGACTTTCCCAAGAAAGATGACAACTTTTTCGAAGATTAAACAAGTGAAGAAGACAAAAGAGGGAGATCGATGTTTTTTAGGGTTTTTGAGCGAAGAGGAACTGACTGTATATAGGTTAGTCGAAGGGAGGCATACCAAGCGTCGCAATGGAAAGTAAAAGATGCCCTTTTTAAAAATAACTGCCTTTTTAAAAAAATAGATAACTGCCATTTTTAAAATATCAACTCCTTTTTGAAAAAGAGAAATTGCACTTATCACGGAAATTGAAAATAGCAAAAATCAATTATAGATAGATGATCGTACCTTTTCCGAGATGTAATATGAGAGAAAATAAAATAACTTACAGTCAAGAACCTTCTGAGTCTGAGAGACTTTAGACTTTAACTTCTTCAAGCTTAAGGATGTTGAGTCCGGAACGGATGATTTCAAATTGATTTTTCTCCAAAGGCTTTGTAAATATATCCGCGCTGGTTCTTTGAGTCAACAAACCGAATCGAAATTTCTCCATTTTGAACATAATCTCTAATGAAGTGATGTCGAATCTCTATATGCTTCGCTCTTGAGTGAAGGATTGGATTTTTGGTAAGATTGATAGCACTAGTGTTGTCACAGTTAATCTACGTGCATGAATCTTCAATTCCAAAGTCTCTTAGCTGTTGTTTTATCCACAGAATTTGTGAACAACAACTTCGAGAGCTACATACTCTGCTTCTGTTGTAGAAAGGGCTACTGTATTTTGCTTTCTTGAAAACCAAGACACCGTCCCGCTTCCAAGTAGTTGACAAGTGCCTCAAGTGCTCTTTCTATCAACTCGCAACCAGCTAGATCTCGCATCCGAGTATCCAAGAAGAGTAAAGTCTCCTTTTAGGATACCAAAGACCTATGCTTGAAGTTGAAGCAATGTATTTGATAATACGCTTTGCAGCACTTAGATGAGATTCTTTAGGGTCTGCTTGAAATCTAGCACAAATGCAAACACTAAACAAAATGTCGGTCTAGAAGCAAAGAAGATAAAGAAGTGAACCAATGATACTCCCGTATAGCTTTTGGTCAACTTTCTTTCCTCATTCATCTTTGTCTATCTTCAAGGAGCTTGACATTGGTATATCAGTCTTTTTGCAATTTTCCAGTCCAAATTTTTTGACAAGATCATTAGCATATTTTTCTTGATGAATAAAAGTCCCTTCCTTCCATTGTTTCACTTGAAGTCCAAGAAAGAATGTTAGTTCACCCATCATACTCATTTCAAATTCATCCTGCATAGACTTAGAGAATTTCTTGCACAAGCTTTCATTAGAGGATCCAAAAATAATATCATCAACATATATTTGAACAAGCAGAAAACTTTTGCTTTCTCTTTTGATAAACAGGGTAGTGTCTACTTTACCTTTGACAAAGCCATTTTGAATTAAAAACTTACTCAGTCTGTCGTACCAAGCTCGAGGTGCTTGCTTTAAACCATACAACGCCTTTTTCAGTCTGAATACAGAGTCAGGTTTCCTTGGGTCTTCAAACCCAGTGGTTGTTCCACATAGACTTCCTCATGAATAAATCCATTCAGAAAGCACTCTGACGTCCATTTGGAATAACCTGAAATCCTTGTAACAGGCAAAAGCAAGTAATAATCGAATTGCTTCTAACCTTGCTACTGGAGCGTAAGTCTCGTCATAGTCTATCCCTTCTTCTTGCGTATATCCCTTGGCCACGAGTCTTGCTTTGTTTCTTATAACTTTTCCTTTCTCGTTCATCTTGTTTCTGAAAACCCATTTAGCTCCAATAATAGATTTACCTTTTGATTTAGGAGTTAACTCCCAGACATCATTAATGCTGAATTGTCTGAGTTCTTCTTGCATAGCTTCAATCCAGCTTTCATCAGATAAAGCTTCTTATATGCTTTTGGGTTCTATTTCAGAAATAAGAGCCACAACACTAGACTCTTCGCGCCTTTTGGACCTTGTGCGAATTCCTTCATTAATGTCGCCAATAATGAGATTTTTGGGATGACTGGACTTATGCTTCCAATTCTTCGGTTGATTCGTCAAAGTTGATGATCACTTCCTTCATTTGAATCTTCAATAACCACTTGTTGCTGGTCTTTCGTAGTCTCGAGCTGCTTCTTTAGACTTTGTAGAGTCTGAAGCTGGTTCAGATTCTTCAAGATGAGTCTGAATAGATTCATTTTGTATAGAATCCTAGAATTTGACATTCATTGATTCCTCCACAGAATAAGTCTTCTTGTTATAGACTCTATAGGCTTTGCTTGAGGTAGAATATCCAACGAAGATGCCTTCGTCTGATTTTTCCTCAAACTTGCTAACTCGATCATTTGGATTTTTCAAAATAAAGCATTTACATCCAAACACATGGAAGAAGGAAACAATAGGTTTCTTTCCTTTGAATAATTCATAAGGGGTCTTTTCCATAATAGGCCTTACGAAATTAGTCGATTTTGGTTTACGATGTGCGTGGAAGTTTATACGAATGTGTGTAGTTTGACTTTCTATCATCTTCCAGATAAGTAAACAATTGATTCATTTGATCGCGAATGGTGTGAGAAGTTTCTCCTATTCATTCAGCAACGGGTTTCACCAAAAAGGGGAAAAATCTCAACAAATGAATCGATAGGGCGAATGTCGAGGAAGGGGCTCCTTTGTTGATGTTGGATACAAAAGTAGATGGCGTCAATGTAAAGGAATTGAAATGCAGGTTACTTGAATTCTGAGGTTGTGAGAAAGGCGAGGGGTGCGAGAAATTAAAGTGTTGGAAGAGTAAATGCGCTGGAAATTAGAGATGAAAGTAAAAGAAGAATAACCGATGTTTTGATACTGATTGTGTTTTTCTAGGATGATTACAATGTGAGCTTTTATATTCATCCATCAGCACTCGTATATAAGCGGTGGTACATTTTGAATTCACTAATAACTTCTTAGTACTATTTACAGATGTTTGTAAGAAGTTACAAATATTAGACACAATATAATATTTATCAGCATCGATTATCCATAAGAAGTTACAAATCTCAAGATCATAGGCATAACTAGCTAGCAATCCCGTGTTCGTGTCAATGCGCCAACTTTGTCATAGACGGATGTATTCACAATCATTTGTTTTGTTCATTAACAACACTGCTTTAACACTCAGCAAATTTCGCAATTATTTGTTGTCCACGAGTTTATCAGTGAGTTGTCAATCTCCTTCAAGCTATCGATTGGTGGAGGTAAACGTCGATAATCATTGCACTATTTGTTGTTGATGGCTTTATAAATGAGTTATCGGTTTCATTCAAGTTGTTGACTATCATGTTCACATACTTTAACCAAATTTTGCCCTTATGAAATGAGCTTGTATGCATCAATAATAGCTTGTCAAATTTTTCGTGTCAAAAAAATGTATCATGCATTGGGGCACTGTCTGGTCTAGTGCTCTAGAAAGCTGCTTCAACTATGAAATGTTGCGGCTTTTATAATGGGCACGTACATAATTATAGCGAGGTACATATCATCTTTCAGAAATTTGCTATTCAACATCAAGGTGCTGTGGCTGTCGGACTCTTCATAGCATTAACTACGGCTTTTAGCACACATACTAAAAGGACGCTACATTGATTTTCCTGATCCGTCCAACATGCATGAATAGCACCGCTTTTGGAAACTTATTTTTCCACTGAATAAACTATGGTTAAAGATATAGTTAGACAGAACAAATTGACATTTACTCCAAATTAGTTTCCTTCCCTCGAAGAATTCCAAACCGGTATCCTTAATCCAAGCCTATCCTTCATTAGCATTTTGTCTAATGTTCCCTTAAAATGTATATGTGTCAAGACACATGGTAGATGACTACAAGACGAATCTAACATAGAGAATGACAGATCCAACATGGAAAATTAAAATATGTATTTTGATGGAATATTGGATGGAATACATATGGAGGGTAGATTTGGGCTAGGGGTACTGGATTGAGATTTTTTGTAATAAGAAAATTACTTTCGAATAAATGTGTCATGAGGTACAATTTGTGATTTTTAATGGTATTAAACCTTTAAAATATGATTGACATGATCTATGAGCTTATATCACAATCTATGGTGACTTATCATGTTCATAATTATCTTCTTTTTGTATATATTTTCACCAAATGGCCTAGCTATCTGAAATGAATCACGTATCAAAAAATTTACTACAAAGATTATTTTTGATGTCGTGAGAAAATGATCTAAATCTTTGTTCGGAAAATTATGCCAGTGGTCCATTTGCAATAGAAATGTAAACCAAAGAAAACGTCAAACCTGGTTCGAGAATGTCTAAGGCATATTTCACATTGCAAAAGCCACGTGATTCAGTTGTATTAGTCATCTATTGGAATACATTTCTCTCTTCTTGTTCAAAGTTTGCATCCGCCTCAGAAAATAATCTGTCGACCAACTTATGGGAATGTTCAACAATTAGACAATTTCAATCTTGCCGAGTTGTATTGGCCAAACAAAGAAAATTTTCCCAAGTTTTTTCTGTCATTAGATGAAGATATTATCTGATTTATTGCTTTCTAGAACCACCTTGTCCAACGTCTTGGCCTTTGTGGAGCCAAGGCCAGCCTCGATAGACCTGTATCTAAGCACTTGCGACTTGGACGCAAGAGCTAGGTACCCAAGCTTGGGCGCTGGAGACTCAGCCTCGACAAACCTGAGCACTAGCACTAGGGGCTTGGGCTTGACTTCAATGAACCCAAGAAGGTCTTTAAAGACTTGGGCATAAGAGCAGGTATCAAGACATGATCGCTAGGGACTTGAGAGCAAGCATTAGGGCCAAGCTCGGCTGCCTATGACTTGGACGCAGGAACCATGTACCATGGCATGGCCATCAAACATCGCAGCATAGGCACCGATGTTCGAACTTGGCCTTTGTGGCTCCAGGCCAGGTGCCTGATGATTTAGGGCATGTGAGCTAAATGTTGACCCCACTTGAAAAAACAATAGATAGATAATAAATGAAAAAAAAAAAAAAGTTCCAAATGGAGGCACAAAAAGTCTTCATTTTCTCAAATAAGGGATCTAAGTTGACCTTATTTCATATAAAACCTGAAGTGACCATTGTTGTTTCAAATAAAGGTTGGAAGTGGCCATAATTGTTTCAACTAAGAGCCCAATTTCGCCGATCACTAGTCAGCTAAATATTCCAATTGATCAAAGGGCATTTTCGTTCAAGTACAATTTTAATTTTAATTTTAATTTTAATTTTCTTTTATTTTCTTTTCTCTTTTCTATTATTTTTCCTTCAATGAGGGCCAGTGGCCGCAAGCAAGGATCAAGCCCCCGCTAGCTGTTGGTAAGGGTCAACAAGGGCCTATAAGCCTTTCCGAACCATGGGCAAGGCCACCCTTGCTAGATCTAGCGAGGGTTAGCCTTGCCTAGGGCTAACATGGGTGACCTCCCCCAAGGCGAGTCATCCCTCACCTACCACTAGCAAGGCAACCCTTGGGCAAGGATTGACCTCGTTGATGATCACGAGGGCAAGCTCCCCCAAGGTGGGGCTGTCTCTTGCCTATTGCCAGTGAGGGTGACCACCCCCCCCAAAAAAAAAAGACCTCTCTAGGGGAAAAGAAAGGGAAAAAAAGAAAAATCAAATAAAAAGGTAAATGACGAAAGTGTCCTTATCAGCCAAAAAATCAAACTCTTATTTAAAATAGATATAATTACTTTAGGCTCTTATTTGAAAAATATATATATACTTCATGTCTTTATTTGAGATAATAATGACACTTTGGGCATTTATTTAAAATAAGATCTTCTTCATATTCTTATTTGAGAAAATGAAAGCATTTTGGTTCTTTGTTTAGAATTGCTTCATAAATGAATGAACAAATAAATAAAGAAGAAGAAGAATAAGAAGAAGAAAGTAATAAACAAAACCCAAACACATCGGGTTCGGCCCATATTTTAAAGTCCAATCTGCTCATCACTTGAGCCCATAATGTCCAGAGATCAAGCCTATTTTCTTCAGTAACCCATTCGCCCATCAATTGGGCCCTGGGGGCTTCAGTGCATGCATGAGCCCGTCCAAGACCCAGACCGACCTCTGAATATCTCTGTCGAGTGATTCCGATTTCATTGTTGCCAAGCATCATCATCGCGAAATCCTTGGAGTCCTTCGTTGCTCTTCATTCATCAACAGTTTAGTGAATTCATGCGATCGACAAAGCAAACAGTTCTCCACATGTATAGATGATATTAAAAAGTTCAATCCAAAAGTTTAAGTTATTAGGTGGAATGATATTATATGAATATATAGAGCATTTACGACCCGTCAGCCCATGGAATTTTGACCATGGCACGTGGAATTTAATAAATAGAGGTGGACACACATTCACAAAAGGGATAGCATTAATTTTAATACCATGATAAAAAAAAATCCAACCCAAAATCTTAAGTTGTTAGATGGATGGAAACTACATGAATAATATTGAGCATTAGAATCTGTTGTTAAGTACTGTTCCCAAAGGAGATTGGCCGATTCAACAAGGTTCGCAAAGGCGACATGGTTGTAGTAGGAGGCTAAGAAGCTTGCCAGAGGTTTGAGGTGATGGCAGTAGCAGAAATCTCGTATCGCCTTGCGATTCTCAGTTGTGACTCGGCACATGGCGTTGCGACGATCTCATCATCATGTTGACACTTGGTCGCTGGATTTTCTTTGTTGATACATGTTCGTCGTCATTTGTTCTAATATAAAGTCTAAATCTCTTCTTCAATCATAGAGGCCGTGCCTCTATCCTACAGTTGCTCTGTTCTTACACCCTCAACGTGGTAGTCATACGTTTGACGAAAAGCCAGATAGAGATTCGACATGTCTTCAGTTTGGTATTCGCCGTTAAGTTCTAGATTTCACCTCTGTCGCTATCACTCATCGGCGAGAGGCCTTCACACCTTGTCGGTCTCTCTCAGTTTCGATATTATCAGCCCGGCGTTTTTTTTCCCCACGATAGTGGTGAGGGCACAGGGAAGAGGCTTTACGAGTTTTCTCGTATCCCTCTAAATTTCAATTGTTCAATTTTTTCAATCCTAAATCTCTATGGGTGGTCGACCAAAGCATTCTCTATTTGATGGCATGTGGCCGGCCACCAGAGCCGTATGATAGGCTGAGATTAAGGCCCCCTCAAGTGGACCGGACCCGGACCCGGACCCATTAAATGGACTTTAACTTCCCAAGTTTCACAACTAAATTGACCTTATTCCCATTTTAAAATGTAACCCGATTCCATTGGCATCAACAAATCTAATGAATTCATGTACCATGATTTGAGAGCCTCATTTCTTGTATTTTTCAAGATATATATCTCCTTTGATCGAAAAAAAAAAAATATCTATCTTCTTCTTTTTATAATGAACTTGAATTGCCCATGTCCCTAATTGCAATGAAACATAGCAAGAAATGTGAATGCTAAATAATAGTGTCAATTTCTTGGATTAGGGGTCAACTTATGTCATTATTGACAAATTAGATCCCTAATTTACATGAAATGTGATAGAGAAACATAGGTGCGGATTTAAGTATTGACAGCAATCTAAAATCTCAGATTGCATTTTAGGAAGCCAACTGAGAAGGTGTTGAGGAAGCTGAGGTCGTCTATGAGTGGTAACGGGTAGTAAGCTGACTCGATTCTGCTCATTTCATGGGAAGCCTTTAACGCGTGGAATGGAAGCCTTAAGCTTGTAGTATACCCCACCCAATAAAGAGTCAAACATCACAAGTCTTGAGCATGTTTATGCTCTTGTGCTGCGATTAACCTATTCATTCGTGCTGCTTATTGCAACACTTTAATTCATTTCCATCTATTTATGGACCCATGCCTTAAAATCATTATATTACCCATGTATTTCCATTGGGCAAAATTGAGTATTACAACTGTTCCCCCAAAATATATATATAGGACCTCCTTATTAGGTGAGGCCCATTATTTTAATATCGTAATCGGCTTCAACATTTGGTCCATTTATTCAAAGGGAATTTTCCATAAGCCTCATCCAATAAGACATGAGGCCCATTTTTTTTTCCAAAATAAAAGTGAAGATTGCATTCGGCCTATCTATTATTTTTAATGATTGTTCTCCTTTAAAAGTCCATTAGGCCTTTCCATGCAAAACTCTTGAAAATGCTTCTCTTTTTTTTTTGATATATTTGTCTATTGAATGTCAGGAATTCTGCATGATAGAATCCCGTAGATCTCGGACTCGGACCAGGTCACAAATTTGATGATCAATGCCTGAAAATCACGACTGCAAAATTGGCAGTGCAATACGGAGCAAAACTGCCTTGGAATATTTTTGCCCTCCAAGATATGAGTTGATAAAATAGGATCAAGAACACACCTTCGAGAAGCAAAAGGTAATGTCTGTTTCCAACTCGATCCAATTATCATGATTGGATGAAAAGAAGTATTTTATAAAATGGTCAATATCACAAAAAATTTTAAATGGGTACATCATAAATTTATCTAAAATTAATTTTTAACTATAAAACACCCCAAATTGATAAAACCGTGACAAATTTACCCTATATAATTTATTTATTTAATTTATTATTATTATCTTTTTTTGGTAACCAATGATCCACCTAAGCCCCCTTTCGCTTACGCTATTCGGGGTCACAAGATCCTCCACTACACTTGATGGCACCTTCGAACTTTAGTAGTGACTATATCTTGAGGGAGACTAGCACAGGACCCCAACACCATGACTCCCCACTTACAACACATTAGCAAATACGGGTTTCGAACTCTCGATCTTAGCGATGAAGGAGAAACTCTCAACCAATGCAGCTATCTGCGGTTAGGTTACCCCATATAATTTGTTACAAAAAATCCCAACTTGGTACATTTGTAACAAATTTAGTTTTTCTGTTAATTAGAATATCATAAAAAACTACAAACTGGTACACTTGTGATAAATGCGGATAAAACTTCAAATTGGGATATCATATTATTCAACTCAATAATTTAATGGTAAAATTTAATGAAAACTAACAGAGAATAAATTTGTCATAAGTATACCTATTTTGGATTCTTTGTGGCTAAAAAATTAGTTTTTGGTAAAATTATCACAAGTGTACAACTTGGGATTTTTCTAGTATTAATCATTTTTTAAAAAAATACCTCTCATGATTGAACTCTAGATGACTAGAAAAGCCTCCTTTATATTGCAAACATAGAATTTGTTGCATTCTTCATAAAAATTTCTTCCTTTTTTTTTTTCTTTGGTCGGTCCTACCTTATTCCTATTCTAATTCTCATTCTCAGACTTTTGCCCTGCCTTTTTGTAAGGCGTTGGAGTTAAAACCCACTCTTGTAACTAATTCATTCCTACCCCAATCCCCCTGAAAAGATGGGCATTCGAATCTCTCTCATCCCCATTCTATGTTAGAAGGGTGGCCACTGAATTTCTTCCCTTAAGCACCATCTAAATATATATTTAGTACTATGACCGAACACAAAGTATATATTTATTACAGGTGGCAAACCTATTCATTAACTCATGTTTGATGGGCCATATCATAAATGAGTGGGCTAATATTTTACAAATAAGTTTAAATGGGTCCAAGAAATAAAAGGCCAACTATAAATGGGTCAAAATGGGTTAGGAACAAATCCATTTGAGACCCCTTTTATTTTCATTTGACATCCATTCGAAACCCATTAAAGACTGGCCTAACTCTTTGTTTCTAATCCTTTCTGACCAAAAAAATAAATAGACTGGCCTTCCTCTCCCTCATCTATGTCTTCCTCTACGTCACCTCTTTCATTGGCTTCCCCTACCTCGGCCGCTCCCGGGTGCCCACCGTGTTCATCCCTAGGAACCGAGTATTGCCCCTTTGCATCCTCTTTGCCGCCGCAGGCCTCTTCCTCTCCATCGCCTGCAATTTTGAGAGCATCTATGTGGGCGCTCCATACTTGTTCCTCCTTGCAAGCCAGGTCATGGAGGTCATGGCATTCTTGGGGCGGTTCTCGCTGCCGCCGATTGTAAAGAGGAGGAAGAAAATTTTATTTTATTTCTTGAGCTTCAGGTCACAATGCTTTGCACGCGGCACATGCAACAATTGTAATTTTCCTTTTGTTCTTGCCTCCACACAACCGAACTAAACTCCAAAATCCTCATTCCACAGCATCAGACCTCCAGACTCCCCTCCCAGATTCTTCAGCTTCTGCTAGAATTCACTCACGATCCACTCATGTCTAGGCTTTCTTTTTAAATCAGAAGAGCATAAAGTAATAGAAAAGGACTCACCTGGAATAGAGTTGTTGGAAGATAGTGACTTGGTCAATTATTTTTATTTAATTGACTTGGTCAATTGAAACGTGGCAAGACTAGGCTTTCTTTTTTCTTTTTTATTTCCGTACTCTTCCCTAAACATTGCCTCTGATGATGACGCGTGATATTCTAACTGCCATGAAACCCTCATTTTTCTTGCAAAGATTGGCTTTCTTGCGTTTTCCAACTAGAAAGAAAGTGACACGCAAGTGCTTAGTTGAATACTTACAAAAAAAAAAAAAAAATGTAGTTTTTTTTAATAGAAAAAAGAATGTAGTTGAATGATTGCCTTTTTAAATTCAAGCATTCATTCGAATGTAGTAACTTTTTCATTTAGGCCCACTATAAATAGTAATTATTTTCACAATGAAAAATGTTTTCGATAAGTTAATATCAACTAATCTTTACGACAGTTCAATGTCGTTTTGTAATAGTCCAAATAGAGGCACATCATTGGTCTTCTATAGTCGACATTGCGTACTTTTCCTTCTCTCTAAGATTGATTACTCCAAATTAGACATGAATAATAATTGGTCGATACTATTTTTCTAGTATTCAGCGAAGAAGCAATAAGATAATCAATTTTCATATTCAAATATGATCTCAATGAGATGACAATAAATTGTTGTAGATTTTGTTGCTTATTTACGTCATACTTTGCACCAGGAAAAAGTTATTTACTTCACTCCTACCTTCTTTGGAATTAGGAGGTCAGAATTCCTCCCAAGAAAAAGATTTCTATAAAAACCATGTGTCATCGTACTCTTATTTCAAAAACAGCAAAAAGCTACAATTAAAGAAGTATTAGTAACTATGAAATTCATGATTAACGAAAACAATATATTGTATAAAAGAATAATTTCTTTTTAATTTTTTTGTCCATTTCTTACTCCTTACATTGCATTGTATCGTCAACAAAATTGAAGAAAGTTATCATAAATTGTATCCAGGCTTATCCTTTAGTTTTTAGTTTTGTTTTCTGGTTGTTGGTTTTCCCCCTTTCGTACATCACATTATGTCATTAACAAATTGAAGGAAGTTTTTAGGAAATAAATCTGCTTTTATTAGAAACATTATAACTGAAGGACCCGGTTCATTATTATTATGAAAAGCAAAATATACTTCACATTGATGAAATTATAAAAAAGAAAAAGAAAGAAAGCCATGCCAAGCATGGGTAAGAGCAATGGTTTACCTAATAATTCATAGAGGAATCCATTAATCGCTATGTAGATAACTCTTCCCATTGCTTAGATACCACGTTAATTAACAAAAACCAAGAAGTAAATGGCCTATATGTCATGTTACGTATATTATATTAAGTGAATTTTTTTTACTCGTTTTACTTTTTAATAACTCTTAATCCTTTTTTTGTAATTAAATATACGATATATAAAAATTTACAACTAAAATTTCAAATAATTAAAGATTATTTAACAAATGACCTCACAGAGCTCAAACATCGACATGGTCAAATGTTCCATTGATTACAAAGTATCATCTTGTTATTGCGGTGAACACATCGAAAATCGACTGTTCTTCCTTTTCTTTTAAGATGAAAACGGAGGAATACTTTGCTCATGCCGGAAAAAGTTGTCAGGATCAACTGCGGTCTTCACATGCACCAATCTGTCGAAATTGTCCTTGAAGTATTTCTTTCCCCAAACGCTGGCTTGCTTATAACTCGTGTAGCCTATCACATTGTTCATTCCTATGTCGAGATCCCTATAATTGATGTAGGCCTCTCGAGGCGATTTCGACACATACTGCGCCATATAACTGTAGAAGCTTCGTATCCAACTCACATGCTTTGGCGCAACCTCGTTGCCTCCAGTGGTCCAGACCGTTATGTGCTGGATCGAGTACAAAACCCCAGCTCTGTGAGGGAAGGGAATGGCAGATTCAGAAATTTCTGCCATTTTCCCGCCATAGGGGTTCCATTCCATTGTAGGCACCCCTTGATCTTCCTCAAAGAACCTCTCCCACATGCCCTCTAAGCCAGTCTCAGGGATTGGCTCCTTCACATAATCCGATTTGTTCTTGAAGAACGCTTTGGTGTTGGAGCTCCTGTTGAGCAAGACTTCCGAGGGTGTTCCGCTCGGAAATTCTGCGAAGTAGAGGACGGACTCAATCCAGCTCATCTCAGTGCAGTCCTGTCTCGTGACGTTGAGCTCCGGGAAGCGGCTTCTTGTCACCTCGAGGAGCGAGTCGACCCCAGCAAGGTAAAGGGTTTTGAAAATGGCTTGCATCGTCCTCGTCCCGTTGGGGCCGGAGTTGTAGCTCTGCAAGATCAGCCGCATGAATAGGTCGTTGGGGAGCTTGTTCGCGACAAGTTGCCACTGGTGTACGAGCTTCGTCGCATTTTGCTCCAACGTCCTCAGGATCGTGAACACGGTCACGGTTGATGGCACCGGGACTAGCTTGACTTTCCAGGACACTACTACACCGAAGCTGCCGCCTCCTCCACCTCGAATCGCCCAGAAGAGATCTTCCCCCATTGATTCTCTATCTAGGAGCCAACCCTGAGCGTCGACCAACTGCACATCGATTACATTATCGGCAGCAAGGCCATATTTCCGTAGCAGCGTGCCGTAGCCTCCACCGCTGAAGTGCCCGCCAACACCAACCGTGGGGCAAATGCCGGCCGGGAAGCCTAGGGTGTTGCTCTTCTCAGCGATCCTATAGTAAAGCTCACCAACTGTCGCACCCGACTGGACCCATGCAGTTTTGTCCTCCGCATCCACAGAGATTGATCGAAAATTTGCCATGTCGACAATGACAAACGGGACTTCGGACAAATATGAAAGGCCTTCATAGTCATGACCGCCACTTCGGGTCCTCATTTGGAGTTTGTACTGTCGGGAGCAGATGATGGTGGCTTGGACATGAGAAATGTTGAGCGGTGTCACGATGAATAAGGGTTTCGGAGCAGAAGGAGTCAAGAAGCGCAGGTTCTGTATGGTAATGTCCAAGACAGAAGAGTACGAAGAGTTGATTGGAGTATAAACGAGTTTAGAGATTGCAGATGCGTTTCTGGAGTGAAGAGAGAGGCATTGGAGGAAATTTTCAGGAGTGCTGATATCAAAAGCAACCAAAGGAGATGCAAAGAGAAGGAGAAATGCCAAGTGATGGTGCAAAGTGAAGTTTGCCATCTTCATTTCGTTATTTTGATCTCTTGAGCTTGCATTGCCAACTCTATTAAGCGTGCCTTATTTATAGTGCATGCGAAAGGACACACGGTGAAACGTCGATGGTCGAATTCCACACTTCGCTTCCAATCGGTGATAATCGACATGGACGAAATTAGCTAAGTTTTATCCTGCATGATGACGTGCACGAAAGTTGGCACGATATTAGGGTTTGACTTTCTCATGTTCCCGGCCATTGAAGACTTTGAATTCCATAGACAATGTGGCACATTGCTTTTAAAGATTATATTTGTGGTCGGGGGAGAATGATTAAGACCTTTTTCAGATAATTATGCACGGAGTTATCTGCAACAGAAATATTACCAAAGGAAACGTCAAAACTTGGCTCTATCGAACTGTCTTAGAATTGATATTATACATAGCAACTCCTATCTGTAATCGATATAGACTTCTCTCGTCTTGGCCAAAGTGAGCATCCGCCTTGGAACAAAATCTTGCCAAGTTATTTCTGTGAATTTATTATTCGATTGATTGTTTTGGTGCATCACGTTATCCAAGGATACGTATTACATGTGCATCCTATTCTCTCTCTTTTTTTACTCAATTTTTTTTTTTTAATACAATATGGACAAGTGTTGGAGCAAGACGAAATATCTTGAAAAGTGTTAATTTTTAGAATCAGATAATGACAAAAATGTCTACAGTAATTTGACCTTAATTAGGGCTACGTGGTATATATTTGTATGAATGATTACTTTTAGAAAACTACATATGGAAAAAACATTACACAAAGACCATATGAAACATATCAATTGCATATTAAAACCCCCCTTAATTCAAAGTATGCCTAAGAATTGAAACACTGGATCTCAACGGTGCATGTCACATACTAGGTAGTCCTTTGATGAAAATGTTCTCTAGCTAATCCGCTATAGACACATAGCAAACATGTAGATTGCCATAAGCAACTAGCTCTCGAGCAACGTAAATATTCAACTCGATGTGCTTGGAGTGATCATGAAACACAGGGTTGAGAGCAAGGTAGGTCGTGGGTTGTCACGACATACGGCAAAAGGAAAAAAGAAAGGATGACCCCTAGCTCACGAAGTAAATGGTAAATCCAAATTGTCTCAACAACATAGTGAGCTATGGCACAATACTCAGCCTTTAAATTATAAAGGGCCACGCTAGGTTGCTTCTTGGTACCTAGCTTCTTGGCACTTCATGGAACAAGATTGGCATTGAGAAAGACACAAAAACCCAAGGTGGATCATCGAGTATCAGAGCACTTAGCCTAGTCCTCGTTCACATAAGCAGTTAATGAAGTGGGAGAACGCCTATCACTAAGAAGCAAACCATGGGTGGATACACTAGCTGCATACCTGTATTAGGGGTATTAGCAGTTCAGGTCAGGTTTCCACGATATCTGAATTGAACCGAATTATATGCAAGTGCATGTATTTTGACCCGAACCAAGACTCGATGGTTGGTTTGGTTTTTAAGTTCGCCGCATGAAGCCCACTTTGTGTAACTCCATTACTCTCTCCTCCCATCCTTTGCCCATTCTTTGGAACCAAAGAAGAAAAATTGAATCTTTTCAAACTGACCTCCTTCCTCTGCTTTTTCTTCACAAAAGACAATGAGTTGTCCTCTTTTCATGCTCCAGTTGAGATGATGAGCTTTATTGCCGGTGACCTCGCAACCTCACGGCCCATCTGAGCTCAACGACCCAAAACGAACGCTAAGATCCACTTGATTGTGCCTATATCTGTCTCCTCTTCCCCTCTTGACCTCGGATTGGGACTAATTCGACCCATCAAATAGGATCAACCCAAATTCGAAGGTGAGTCAAGCCCTAGTTCTAGGGCTTGGTCGAGCACCACTAGAGTAAGCATCAAATCTCAGCTTGTTGTCGTCGCCTGTTATCCTTGTCTATGAGGGAAGGCTCTAGTCATGCTAAGCCTAGTGGGTGCGAGTAGATAGAGAGATGCATTTAAGGTTACTCCAAATAGAGACGAGCGAGGGGAGACATGGCGGGGCAACAACATTGTGCGAGAGTTGGAGCAACGGCGGCAAGACAAAGAGGGAGATGGAAATATGATCAAGAGGCTAACGAGGACGAAGTCAAGAGTTGTGTTCTTGGCGATGGAGGTGCAGATGACAACAGGGAAGGAGATACCCAGAGAAAACTTGTAGCACTAATAGAGGATTCACAATTTCTAGAATGAGAGAATGTATGTTTTGATGGGTTCGGTTTGGTTATTTTTTACACCCCTAACTAGAAGATGAGGTAATTAGTGTTGATTTGTGAATTGACTAACCAAGATCACAGTAAAACTAATATCGGGCTTAGTCATAAATACATACTACAATGCACCTTATGATTTGTTGATACAACATAAAAAAAGCAGGAAGCTCACCAAAGTTAGCTGATAATAAATTCTTCAAAACCAAGGGTGTAAACATGAGGCTTAACCTTAACAAGGTCGAATTTGCATAAAAACCTATCGACATACTTGGTCTAAGGTTAAAGAAAAAAAAAAGTACCATTAGAGCGGTGATTAGCCTCACCAAGGAAATAGTGTAGTGGTCCCAAATCCTTCATAACAAATTCCTATGAGAGCCAAGTTATCAAGGACCATAATAAATTAGGAGCTTAAGAGTAACAAGTATATCATCAACATACAATAAAATGTATAGATCACCCTAAGAGGAAGCATAGACAAATAGCAAATGATCAACCTTACTTGTAGTGAAGGCCAAAGATAATAAAAAGCTATTGAAGTGATGAAACCATGCACATGGAGCCTATTTTAAGCCACAAATGGCTTTTCATAGACAACACACTTGATTAGGGAACTTAGGATGAGAGAAATGGAAAGGTTAGCGCAATAAACTTCCTGACAAAGGATGCTGTGTAAGAAATGATTTTTAATAAATAAATAAAAAAATTGGCATATGACCCATCCTAAAGAAATCACAATAGAGAGAACAAACTAAATTGTAGTGGGTTTAATGACCAAACTAAATGTCTCCCCATAGTCTAGTCTAGCTTGCTGCTTAAATCCCTATGCAACAAGGCAATATTTGCAGCGTTTGATAATTTCATCAGATTTTTCCTTGACCTTAAAAACCTATTTACAATCAATTAATTTCTTAGAATGATAAGGTGGTACAAGATTCCAAGTGAGGCTAGTGACCAAGGTGATAAATTCATCCGCCATGATTGCTTGTCAACGTTGATCAGCAATGGCCTTAGAATAGCAAGTCGATGTCTCTTCATGGAAAGAGAGAGGTTAAAAATTTATTGGGTTTAGAATTCTAAATTTGGCGCGGTCTGCATAAGATGAGTGGAGAGCTAAAACGGAAATGCACAAGTTGGACAAAGAGGGAGAGAAGAGTTTTCGGTGTCTGTTGAGGGAGGAATCAGTTCAGAGAGGAGACAGGATGGAATAAAGGAAATCAGCTTAAGGAGAGGGGCAGTTGAGGGGAAAAAGAAACAGAAGTAGGCTGGATGGGTTGAGAGGAGGAAAAAGGCAGGCTAGGACGTTGGGCTAAAGAAAATGAAAGAGACAACGAGATGGTTAAGCCGGATGACAGGAGAGAGGGCAAGGGGGAGGAAGAAGGACGAATGGGCTTCTTGGAAGAAATAAAAAGATAAAGGGTTTGACTTGTGTTGACACCTAAATTTTGGCGATTCGGTCATTTAATTATTGCATAGAAAATTATGGGTTAATTTTACCCCAGAAAAAATATTAATTGCATAGCATATAGATTTAGGTGCATTTATTTTTAGTTTGCATGTTTTGCATTTATTTTTTTGGACCAATGATGGATGGGTTCGAATTGGTAATTCTGAGCTTTAACTTGGCAGGCCAGACTAAGCCCATGAAGTGAGTAAGTTGGCCCAAGCCTCTTTTTTTGATGATTGAAAATTATCTCGTGAAAAATAGAAATTTTGAAATTTTTCCGGGATATGAATTTTTTTTTTGGGATAGGGCATATGTGATAGGAAGATATTGCGATTTAACTTTACAAGATTTGGATTTAGAGAAAAATTCTATCACAATCTTGAATAAAATTGGTGAAGGAATATTGCGTTCGAAAAAATCCTCGTGGATGTTGATCTAAAACTCTAGTCCACTCAACTATAAATAGGTTGCTACACCACAGAAAAAAGGAGGCAACACATTGAATACACGGCCACATTAAGCGGGCCAAACATTGATACATACGGCCATTGAGAGAAAAACGTGAGGGGGGTTCTCTTTTATCACTTTGTAGAGGGGGCACACGGTCGAGATACACGGCCATAAGAAAGCGAGAGGAGAAAATAAAGGGGGAGTCTGCTATTAGAGTTATTGGGTTGCATCTCACATTGCTGGCCTGGGCGCCTTCATCAACGTTCTTGATTGGCGTGCCTTCAATTTGCAAGAGACAATCCAGAGAGAGAAAGAGGGCAATCAAAAGCACAAAAAAAAAAAAAGACTTTGAAGCGGTGTTCCTTGTCTGGATTGGTACAAGCCGAGAGAGAGATAGCGGAAGCTTTCGCAAAGAGAGAAAAGTGGGGGCCTTCACAATTTGGGAATACACGGCCACAGCACAGCACACACCGGAGAGACGGCTTCAACTAGAGAGAAAGAGACGGACAATTTTACAAGGAGAGAAAGAAGCACGCTCGTCCAAGCCAAGAACGCTGGTTTTTTTTTTTCTTACGCCTGCAGCACGTCCTCCTGCCGATTACCTCCGCGAAGCGCTCACTGTTCCCTTCAGCGATCCAGGTTCCAGCTGTGCCGAGCTCCTCCCCATTGCCGCTTCCGTCTCCCGATTGAGCCGTGATCTTCTGTAGTCTCGTTCAACGATGAACCCACGAGAAGCTATAGCCCCGTGTGATCCAGTGACGACGAGCCTCATCGTCAAGTAGCAACAAGTGTTGTCTCCCGCAAAAAAGTTGCTCCCCCACGTCAATCTAATGACACAACTCAAGAATAATTCGCATGAGTCCTCTTGTTGCTGCGCCCAGTCCAATACGAGAAGTGTTGAACATCTCCAGCTTTTGGCCGCAGCCGGAGAATTTGCCGAGCACCACCCACGGGCACCTCGGCGACCCACCATCACAGCCACCATCTCTAGCCACGCCGAGCCTCCATCGTTGGGCCATTCTACCAAGCGGATTTTGGAAAAAAAATTCAAATTTAGGTAGATTTATTAGGTAGATTTATTTTATCTTGTTTTGATTTTTGATATTTTGTCTCTTATTTAAAATTTTTCTCGATCATGGTTGAAATCCCCGATGAACCGCTTCGATTGGCAACTGAATACGAATTTTTATTCCATCTATAAGGTTTTAGATGGAATAATTAATCACGCGGGAATAAAATTGATATCTTGATCTTTAAGACTTAAGATCAATTTATCGATTTTATTAGCGAAATAATCAAGTTTGGATTTTAATTTGAATGATGGATAATGATAACCATGGATGATTTAATGTTTATTTCTTAATTGTTTTGTTTATCCAAAAAATACAAAAAAAATTGCATTTGCATCCCATGTAGATTAGAATTGATTGCATGATAGGTTAGTTAGATTTTTTTTAAAGATGCATCTAACATTTCACTTTAGTTAGGTTTTTATTTTTAGTGATTTAATTACAAATTTTCATAAAAATACAAAAAAAAAAAAAAAAAAAGTCATGCCCATGTCATCTAGAATTAGGTTCATGAAATGCCCATCATCTAGTGATTGTTGTCAGATTCATTTAGTTAAAAATTGCTCGTCATTAGAATTAGGTCATTTGGTTAATTTAGATTGCATATTTAATTGTTGCATTTCTTTAATTTCGAATTTCATTAAAAAGGAAAAAAAAAAACTTAGAATTAGGGCAATCTTTGCACGTCATTGCATACTAGAGTAGCATGTTTAATTTTATTTTCTACTTAGTTATAGTTTGAGATAATTTTCTTTAGAATAGACTGCATGCTTATTTATGTCATATAGCTTAGGTCAATTTCCATGTCGTATCATTTCATGTTAAATTAGTAGCATGCATTGCATGATTTTCATTAAATGAGCGAAAACAAAATTGCGTGTTAATTATAAATCATATCTAGAATCGTTGATGTGAATTCTAATCTAACATTACAGATGCTTTCGTTGCTATGAGGTAAGTCCTGCATTTTATTTATTTGCTTTCATGAGTGTTAAATTGGTGGTTTGTGCACTCGTATGATCACCTCACATGTTAGAGAAGTAAATTAAAATCAATTAAAGCTGCTTGCCAAACATTTTTCAAAAATAAAAGAGAGAGGTACCGAAAGGGCGTTAGAAAAATCTAACGTAACCAAGTCCCCATACCCAAAGTCTCTGATTCGTAAAAGTAAAATAATTCTCATGTTATTTTACTTAGGTGTCTAATCGACCTATCGTAAATTGATTAGTGGCGACTCTCTTTTGCATGCTAAATATTTGAATTTAAGTCGAATTGGTATGGGCTTCCGAGCTAAGTTAGACTTAGTAATCCATTAGCCTAATTTTAGGTGGTGCACCCGAAATTTTGGTCACGACAACTTGTAATGATGGGTGACGGGACTAGGAGTCGAAGGATTTTATCAAAAGGTAAAAGTCTCTACATTAAATGGAGCCTGACGACTGTTAACGCCTAAATTTTAATTAGGTTTTTTTAATTAGGCCTTATTTTTTATTTTTCCTTTTTTTCGGATAATAAATAATATATAATAAAAAAAAACAACAACAAAAAAAAAAAACAATAAAAAAACAACAACAACGAAAAAATAACAAAAAAAAAAAAAAATAAAAAAAAAAAAAAAACAAAAGAGGCAGCCTATTGGGGCCGGGCCTTCGCACCCAGCCCCCCTTCTATTCTTCTTCCTTGCGCATGCCCCCCAGGGCCCGACCTTTTTCCCCCAAAGCCCAGCCCTCCCTACTAGTCTTCTTCCTTTGTCATCTTCTTCCCTGATCGGATGAGTAGCATACACCGGAGATCGGACGCACGCAACGTCAGAAAGGAGGAGATGACGGTGACGTATGACGCCGTAGGTAGAAAGGACGCACCTTCAATGCGAGGTGGCCTAGCTAGAGCCGCCTCGATGACGGGATGCCAATTTGGCCGACAAAGCATTCGGTGTGCGAAGGACCGGCAGTCCGGACCTCTGTCGATCGGCCTTCCCCCACCTATAAATAGGGCATCGGGGGAAGGCCAAACCACGACCAAGCAAGGATCCAAGGTAACCAACTCTGATCACTTCCTCCGAGAGACATCGGAGGAGGTTCGAGAGCTGGCCAAACCTTGGATCCAGATTTGGTCGGAGAAAGGTCAAGGTCGGAGAGAAAGGTTTGGGTCTAAGCGAGCAGGCTAGAAAGAAGAGGAAGACCGAAGGAGCTTGTGGGTGGAGCCGAGATCCAAGGTCCAAATATGAAGATTCGAGGACGAGGGTCAGCAGAGGGGCTAGATCTCTGGATCAAATATGGAGTCGCTATCACCCATCGCATCACCAGATTGGTCACCGCTGCCGTTAGGCCACCAACGTCACCTACTGCCGACCCCTCTAACGCCGTCATTATCGCCTAGTCGCTACCGATGACCCCTTCGAGCCAAACATGTAAGCCTCGCAATGCCCTTGCCTCGTTTTGAAGCTAAACCTTGACTATTATTGCAAGGTTCCTTAGAAGTTGCTGGTCTTATTATTGGTTTATGGGTGGTGGCAACCGCGAGGTGGAGGTCGAGCCTTAGGCTCAGGGTGGCTGAAGCAACGCCGAGGCACGCCTCAACCATTCCATGGCATTGCTCGCCTCAGTCCTTGTTGCGGTGAGGCGAGCAAACTAGAGAGAGAGAAGGACGAACCTAGCGAAATTGAAGATTTAGCGATCGGCAAGGAGGGTTGAAGACAGTGGCCGACTAGACGGGAGTTGGGTCGTTGGCCTTGGGTCAGCAGCCGTCACGTCGGCGAAGCCCGACGGTTGGGCACGGACACGCAACGCCATCTGTCGCAGCTTTTGCATCACAAGGAGGTGACCGCGCTATTAGAACTGGATCGGGCATGGGTTAGTGTCCGAGTAGGGTTCCTTGTAGGAAGCAGAGTCGGATTGAACCCAGGTCATCGTTGTCGGGTAGGGTTCCGCGAACCAGGTCATAGCTGTAAGTTGGGTTGGCGGCCAGAGTCCCCGTCGGGTGCTTGGGTAGTAACCGGGTAGGGTTTCTCAGTCAATCCGGGTCAATTGGGCCCAGTCGCATGTGGGCCAATCTCACACGGGCCCAGAAACAAATGATCCTTTTGTCTTTTCGTGCGGGGCTTTAATTGAAAATTTCTGGGTCGGGCCCACGCTTCAGGCCCATCCGAGCCAGATGTTGGCCATTCGAGCCAAGGGCTAGTGAACTGGGTCGAACCCAACCCAAGGATTTGACCTGGGTCGTTTTTAAAATATATTAATATATTATAATAATAAAAATGGTTAATACCCTGAAAAACCTCAAATTGATACACTTGTAATAAATTTATCCAAAACTATTTTTTTTTACTATGAAAAACCCCAAACTGGTATACCTATGACAAATTTACCTCAAGTGACTATAAAAAATCCTAAATTTGTACATTTATGATAAATTTATCCCAAACTAATTTATTAGACTGCAAAAAACTCCAAATTGGTAAATTTGTGACAAATATACCCTATGCTAAATTTGATTAATACCACAAAAAATCACAAAAATTGTAAATGTGACAAATAGAGCATAAAATCCCAAATTGGTATATTAGTCAACTATCGGTGTCATTTAACTTAATAATTTGACAATAAAATTTAACGAAAACTAACATAGAGTAAATTTGTCACAAGTGTATCAGTTTTGGGTAAATTTGTCAAAAGTATACTAGTTTGGGGTTTTTGGTGGTAAAAAAAATAGTTTTGGGAAAATTTATTACAAGTGTACTAGTTTAGGGTTTTTCAGGGTATTAACCCTAATAAAAATAAGATTTTAATAAATAAAATTCAAAAAATAATCAAAAAATAATTTATTTTCCAGAAAATAAAAAATCAAAATATCTCATATTTTCCCAAAAAAGCCAAAAAAAGTCAAAAAAAGTTTAAAAAAGTCAAAAAAAGTCTAAACAAGCCAAAAATGATTTACATTTTCCAAAAAAAGACCAAAAAATCCACACAAAAAAAAAAAAGTTTTTTATGTCCCAAAAAAGAATTGTTTTCCTCCACAAAATGCATGCAAAAACCCTAAAAATCCAAAAAACTTAGGGTTTAAACAAAATTAGGTATCGAAAGGGCATTAGTGATTAACTAGTGTAATCAAGTTCTCGATCCTAATATATCTGGTAATGTAGGAGTGAATATTTCTCCCAATATTTCTCTTGGGTTTCTAATTGACTCATCCCAAACTAATTAGTGACGACTCATTTTTAATTAACCTATAGATTAAAAAAATTAAACCATTAAGTCGTGAATTTGTGGGCTTGGGAGAGTTCAGGCTAAGCCTAATAGACCTAGCCAAACCATTAACCTCCACAGGCACCCGCCCTGATCGGGCGCTGAAAAAAGAGGTCGTGACAATGACTAATAAACACATGACTGCTTGACCAATTAAAACAATGATAGCCTTTGCGATTTGACATGTTCCAAAGAAATAACCATGGAACAGAATGGGGTGCGAACTCATTGTAGGGCACGAGACAAATGAAAAGGATAATAAACACCCAAAAACACAAAGGAACGAGTAATCAAACAAGAACCCAAATAAATAGTGGAAAGGTGAATATCAAGGAGGACAAGAGTTGTAAACATTAGGTAAGAAGAGCATCACCCTAACGTAAAAGAGGCATACGAACATGAGTTAATAAGATCCGAGACATTTCAATTAAGTGTTTGATTTTGCATTTTGCAAAACCTTTTTGAGATGGGGTGTTTGGACAAGAAAGACACGGAACGAATCACTAGTGTATTCATCATTGCCATCAGATAGTAAAAAATTATTGTTGGGACATTACATAGATTTTCAATAAAACAACAAAAGTGATGAAAGTGTGTTGGCACCTTGAAAGTATTTATCTTGGGAAAGACCCAAGCATACTGAGAGTTGTCATCAAAATTGGCCTAGTCCTGACATCATAATGAATTACAACTAAAAGAAAACATGCACAATGACTAACGGATTCAAAAGGCAATCAATGAGATTTGTCAAGCAGACAAAACTCACAAGATACTAACTTATAACTAGAATTGTAAGCATGATGCAAAACTTGTTTATTTGAATGACCAAGATAAACGTGATGTCCATGGGTGGCACAAAGATGCCATGAAGAGATGCAAGTGTGATGATACCAATGAGTTAGAAATCAGACCGAAACCATAAGATGAGTTAGCTTGGAGAACTTTTACTTCTCATTAATTCTTGATAGAAAAGGAATTGAAAACCGAGAAAAATATGAAGAATTAAGTTATTTCAATGATCTCGCCGCATTATTAAAATATAAGTTAAGATTCATAAGAAAGTTACTTGTTACCAAACACCCAATGCAGTATTTAAATATCCATATACTCTTATTGTTCGTAATAAAAACTTGTTTCCTAAAATAGATGGTAACATAATACATCAATATCAAAAACACCCCTTTCGACACATTTTTCAAGGATTCACGGCTGTATCGTTAAGGATGATATGATGCCACAAGTCCTCTCTCCCCAAATGGTGCTCTTTACATATTTGTCATGAACATGAAGTGACATTACAAGTTGTCCGAACTTCATGACTCACGATACTTAAGTTTTTTTTTGTTAATCTTGAGGAGGTTCTTTTGTTTCAGTTATCCTTCGATATAATATCGCTAGAATGACTCTGATGGATAGCTCCAAGTAAATTACGTTTGTGTCAATATGTTGCCATCAACTTCCAACAAGTGAAAACAATTAATATCAGCTAATTATGGAAAATGCTAAATATGTTTTCATCTTGAGAAGGTTCTTATGTTTTACTTGTCTTTTGATTGATTACTATAGCATCGCTAAAGTTCCTATGATGGATGGCTCTAAGCATGTCCGTTTGGTTCAACTTTGGGGAAATAGCTTTACATTTCCCCAAGTATCTTTAGAGAAATGGGCATTTGAAGAAGGCAATAGTGTTTGGATACTCTCATTTTGGTGTATTTTGCAAAGTAGCTTTGAGGTAAAAAGAAAAAGGAAAAAAAGAAAAGGAAAAAGGAGGAGGAGATACTGAAGCAGAGGGTGAAATGGTCGGGAGGTAGCCGAAGCTAGTGGTTGTGGTGGGGGAGGCGGCTAGTGGCAGTAGTGGTGGGGAGGCGGCGGGTCGCGCGACCCAGACGCCACCACCTAAGGCCACGCGACCCACGCGACGCCGGTGCATGGGTCTCTTGAGGTCAAGTGACCCTTCTCGGCGATCAGATCTGCCCAGCAAAGCTCTATCGGTTGAGCTACAAGTCCAAGGAGGAAGACGATGAACATTAATTTTTTAGGGTAAAAGAGGAAAATGCAATTATCAGTGAGGACAACATTGGAAGGAAAAAAAAATCATTAAACCCCTATTTAGCATTTCGAAAATACTGAAAGCCCAAAATAGGTCCCTTTCAGTATTCCAAATGTTGGCATTGGGCAAATGACACCTCAAAATACTAAACCAAACACTTAATATTTTTCCTAATAGGCTTTAAGGGCTCAAAGCTCTTTGGGAATGCTGAATCAAACGGAGCCAATATTTGTGCCGGCAGATTACCATCGATATCTATTAAGATTTTTTTTATTTGTAATTATGAAAATGAAAATAATTATTACCGGCCGATCTAATCACGATAACCATTTAACGAAATCGAATTTATTACCTTTTCGCATAAGCATACAGATCTATTTTGTAAAAAGACGAGTTCTAGCTGTACTGCATTCCACCATTATCTCCATCATCTATTTATATCGGGCATACGAGCTAGTTTTGGATTAAACATGAAAGATGAAAATTGCTCCAAAAAAATATGAAAAGTCAACGCATGGGTAAAAAAAAAGGAATAGTCCCACCCAAGATGATTGTAGTGCTTGGGACTTGAGCATGGACTCTTCGTCCGTATCCCAGAAGTATGTAAAGCATGAGCCGGCTTGCTCGTTTAGCATTTGCACATGGCCAGTAGCAAGGATGGTACGAGGGTGTACTCTGAAAAATTATCACATGAGTGTACTATATTTGTGAAATGACTAGGGCCACGAGCAATACACGTAATTTCATGATAGGAATCCATGAAAAATGAAAACCTACAAACTCATTAAAACTGGACTTGTTCGTGCACCATCGGGGTAGTCTTTATATAAGCGGTTTTTATATTACGATATCTTACTATATTTTACTTTAAATAACTGCTTCTACACAACCTAAAGATTATTTTGTAAAACGGAAAAAAAAAATTTGGTACTCCTTGTAAAAGAAAAAGTGGACCCTATTATCGTGTATGGTATATAAACTATTCCATTTATTCAGGTAATGCCAATTAGTCAACTTACTTAAATTTTCAAAGCACAAGGAAATTTATTCATGTAATGCCTGATCAGTAATCACTAACCGCTCATGTGCAGGAGGCTTGACATCAATTTTGGGACATGTATGAATCTATGCAAGAAACAATAATGGATAAATCTATGCATGAAACAATAATGGTTCTTGGTGGCTGCACCCAAGAAAAGAAGCTCTTTTTCACAATCAGGTACTTGTCCATTTGTGGAGTCAGTATGTTCTGAAGAAAAGAAAGCCCTTTTTCAACACTATATATCAGGCTTACTGACTTGCACTCCTGATTTCACGGTTAATGTTCAGCAATTCTGAAATTGCTGGTACGTTAGGGCTCAATTAAAATATAGATCTTCCTGAAGAAACTTAGAAATTGAGTCGATGAAGCGTTCTTTTCATTGATATGTTATATAATATACAAAGATATCACCACATATAATTATGGTGAAAATTAGAAGATAAAAGATAATAATTTTATTTACAAGGAAATTTAATAAAAAGACAAATCAGAAAATATCTCTAAATGATCAACTCTTTGATACTCACTTCATTTGTTATCTTCATACTAATTTGTAGAAGATTCTGCAATGCAAACATTCTAACTTTTTTCCCTTTTGATTTGTTACTTCTACACTTCCATTTGGACTCTTTTTCAGTAATTATATGTACTCGGTTGATATTCTTGCGATTGGCATGACATATGTGAATGTATAGTGGTGCTATTATGATCAAGTTCATTTTATATAAGTTCTATGGAGACTTAATAGGCTAGAGAAATGTGCAATAACAACTTCTCGAGCATAATATCTATATACTAGTTTTAACACCTAAATTTTGGTGACCCGATTAATTCTTTATTGCATTGAAACTTAGGGATTAATTTGTAAGGCCTAAACATAAATATTAATTGCATAGCACGTGGTTTTAGGAGCAATTATTTTGCATTGGACCGGTGAGAAATGGGTTTGAACTGATAATTCTGAGCTTTAATTTGACGAATTGGACTAAGCCCATGAATAGAAGTAATTAGCCCAAGCCCGTTATTTTCTGATAACCGAAAATTAACTTATAAGGAATGGCGACTTAATATTTTTGATGATGTACTGGTGGATTTTTCGTATATTCATGCAATCTATTCATATATTGTCAGTAAGGGCAAGCGTGGGAATGAGATATTGTGAGATCATCTTTGCAAGATTCGGAATCTAGGAAAATTCTATTACGATCAAGAACTTTTGGCAATATTCAATCAATCTTTGGGTTGTTGGATGATCCAATGGAAAAGAATTTTTAGCTGATCCTGTAAATGTAAACGTGCGGACAAAGAAATCAAGAAAAGGCAAGAAAGGATTAGGGGATGGGAAGGAATGTTTTAAAAAAATACTCTTCAATGAGGAGCCATGGATCCGCAACGCATACACAGGAAAGAAAAAAGGACAGAACCTCACGAAAGAGGGAAGTCGGTGGGTGGCTTTCTTTGATATATTCATATATCCTATTTTGGAGTGCAGAGTCGGACACTATAAAAGAAGGCTCACAATAGACAAAAAGGGGGGAATTCTTAATACGAGAGAGAGAGAGAGACGTGAGAGAGGAAGGAGCATGAGTCTTCTAGGCCAAGTCTTGGCCAAGACCCATGCCGACGCTTCTACCGTGGTGCTTTCATCATCCGCGATACAATGTCATATGTTGGAGAAATCTTTCTGGAATATTTCGAAGCTGACAAAACATTTCCATCAGTCTAGTCTGAAGTCTTGCAGACTCTACCATTTAAAGTCTGAAGTCTTGAGACTCTACCATTTAAAGTCTGAAGACTTGCAGACTCTACCATTTAAAGTCTGAAGACCTTCGGACTATCAGACTCAAGACTCAAAGTCTATTCTCATTGACAGTTGGTAGTTGTCGAAGAAGGTCTATCCAGGACTGTGCGTTTAGTTAAGGATTTGATCTTGTCGTCTAACGAATATCTCTTGGCTGGATATGACACAATGGATTACTTTAGTCAACATCAAGATTGATTTTAGAGATCCGTTGATTGGCGAAGTATACTTGGAAGGTTCTACTTATGGAAACCGAAATCCCGATTGTATGGGCGAGCAGGATTGATGGGCTATCATTATGTTCCTTTAATAGCTCGAGTAATCTTTCTAATTGATTCTGTCCAACGGAAGATTGGAAGAATTCCTTTGGTAAGTGCCAACGGGTATGATGGCATAAAGGAGTATATAAGGAAGATGTTCGAGTTGTTTCGGTGTGTGCGCGATAGAAGAATTTCAAAGTCTGAAGCTCCTTGTTCTTTGTCTATTACTGAGCGAAATCTTGTACGCAAAAGAGAGACTATATTTTGAGATATCTTGAGGAAGTGTGGTAGAGTATCTACACCGTGGAATCAAGAGAAAGCATTGCTGTAACATCTCTCTTGTTTATAGTGAAATCCAGCCGGTAGACTGTCAGTGAGGAAGAGTGGACGTAGGCTTGGAATAAGCTGAACCACTATAAACCCTGTGTTCAATTTTCTCTTCCCTACTCTCTTTTTACTTTGATCATAATCTGTCTTGAAGAACTTATGTTCTATTGTTTGCCTAGTATTGCTTTCGTATATCGATAAATTGTTTTTAAACCTATTCACCCCCCTCTAGGTGTATATACTAGTTATATCAATTGGTATCAGAGCTTGTGTACTCACTTTGTTTGAAGTGTTTTACTTCAGAGTTAAAGATCCATGGCTAGTATGTTAGCACCAGGGCTGGTGGAAGGGCAAAGCAATACCAGACCTCCTTACTTTGATGGAAAGGATTACAACATCTGGAAAAACAAGATGAAAGCATTCCTAAGATTGAAGGATCCTCAGGAATGGGATGTTGTAGAAAAAGGAATTACTCTTAAAGCTGCATCCGAATCGAGAGAGGAAAAGTAACTGTTGAGTCTAGTGAAATGACTCAGGAAGAGATAATCAAGAGACAAGCTCTTGATGCAAAAGCAATTTATTCCTTATATTGTGCTTTGTCACCTACTGAATATAACAGAATATCTTCTTGTGATACAGCAAAAGAAGTCTGGATAGATTACATATTACTTATGAAGGAACCGATCGAGTGAAAGAGACAAGAATCAACATTCTCCTTGGTCAATACGAAGCCTTCAAAATGAAATCAGGAGAATCTATAACTGACATGTTTAGTCGTTTTACAGAAATCGTGAATGGTCTTGAAAATCAAGGTCAACCAATTTCGGATCCCATGAAAGTAAACAAGCTACTGCGAGGACTCTCCAAGGATTGGAATCACATAAAAACCTCAATAAGAGAGACACAAAGAATCATGCCACTATCTCGTCAATGAGTTGGTTGGAACTCTTCGATCTTATGAAGTGGAACGAATCAATGAAGATGAAGATCCTAAAGGTAAGAAATCCATTGCATTAAAATCCAATGATGATTCGATGTTACATTCTGAAGATGATATGGATGATGAGGAGCTTGCTCTCATGATAAGAAGATTCAAGAAGCTGAACAGAAAAGGAAGAAGATTCAATCCAAAGAAATAGAGTTTTTAAAAGCATCAGACTAAGTCTGTTGAGGATGATGAATCAAACAAAGACATAGTCTGCTTTGAATGTAAGAAAAAGGGACACATCAGACCCAACTGTCCTCTTCTGAGGAAGAAGAAAGGAAAAGCTGAAAAGTATCGAAAGGCTCTTAAAGCGAAAACCCGGAGTGATACGAGTGTGAAGAAAGTGATGATGACTATGCCAATTTATGTCCGATGGCTCAATCGGATTCGATTCAAACTCCGAGACAGACTCGGATTCGGATAGCGAGTTTGAGGTAAGTAATTTTAAAATCCCTGTTAAAGTTTCTAAATACATTGATGAGATGTGTTCTAGTCTTAAAATTTCTCTTAAAAGGATTTCCGAACTTAAAAAGGAAAATTCTGCACTAAAACAACAGGAAAATACTTTGAAAGAAAAGTTGAAATGTTTAGACATGAATGTTTCGACTCTTAAAGAAAGTGAAGGAAATCTTTTAAAAGAAAATGAATTCTTAAAAAATGACATATCAAATATCTCAAAAAGATTTTCAATAGGATCCGAGAAACTTGAAAAAATTCTTTCAAAGACAAAGACCTTATTTTAATAAATCTGGTTTGGGAATGACTGTAGAAATCATTCCTCTAATTGATTTTCCTAAAGTGAAATAAAGAATTAAGTAAAGACCGACAAGAGATGCTTACAACAATCATTTCAAAAAGGTTTTTGTGAAACCAGTAGGTCGAAATGCTCTAAAATGTTCAAGGTGCAACAGTGCAAATCATTTTGAAAAAGAATGTCCTATGGTTTGGAAACCTGTTAAAAAAGTATGGGCAAAAATCACATATCATACTAACACCAATGGACCCAAGAAAATATGGGTACCAAAGAAAGCTTGAGTTTTTTTTTTAAATGCAGGTCACTATCAAGAAAAGGGTAAAATGGTATTTGGATAGTGGATGCTCAAGACATATGACAGAGATTCAAAATGCTTCATAAAACTTGTTCAAGCAAATGGTGGAAAAGTTTCATTTGGAGGAAACAGCAAAGGAAGAATTGTGGGGTTTGGAACTGTAAAAATTGGAAACCTCATGATAAGCAATGTTTCCCTAGTGGAAGGACTCAACTACAATCTGCTCGCATCGGTCACCACTGTGATACGGTTTCAAAATAAACTTTCAAGAAGGAATTTGTTCGGGAACCAAAAAGATACTACTCGAGTCATTTATGGGTCGAAGACATGGAAACATCTACCTCTTGGACGTAAATCCAGATGAATCGAAATGTCTAATCTCATTACAAGACGAAGCGAACTTATGGCACGAAAGCTTGGGCACATCAATATGAAGCGAGATAGCCAAAATTTCAGCAAAGAAGCTTGTTCGAGGTTTACCTAAATTATCATACCAAAAGACCAATCTATGTACTCCATGCGTATTGGGAAAACAGGTAAGAAATTCCTTTAAACCAATAAATCAAGTTTCCACTAATCGTGTATTGCAGCTTCTGCACATGAATCTGTTTGGACCAACCAGAACTCAGAGCATTGGGGGTAAGAAATATTGCCTAGTAATTGTGGATGACTACTCACTATTTACTTGGGTATATTTCCTGACAAGTAAGTCTGAAACTTTCTCTTACTTTGAAAAGTATGCTAAAAAGGTTCAAAATGAAAAATGGTATGTTATCTCTAGTATAAGAACATACCATGGAGGTGAATTTGAAAATAAAGATTTTACAAAATTCTGTGATGAATCTGGTTTTCAACATATGTTCTCCTCTCCATATACTCCAGAACAAAATGGAGTTGTGGAAAGAAAGAATAGATTGCTTCAAGAAATGGCTAGAAATCTTTTGATTGAAAGTAACATCTCTTCACGGTTTTGGGCTGAAGCAGTTTCAACAGCATGTTATATTATCAATAGAGTTTTTCTAAGGCCTATTCTGGAAAAAACCCCTTATGAATTATTCAAAGGAAAGAAACCTATTGTTTCTTATTTTCATGTGATTGGATGTAAATGCTTTATTTTGAAAAATGCAAATGATCGAGTTGGCAAGTTTGAAGAAAAATCAAACGAAGGTATCTTCCTTGGATATTCTACCTCAAGCAAAGCCTACGAGTCTATAACAAGAAGACTTATTCTGTGGAGGAATCAATGAATGTCAAATTCCAGGATTCTACACAAAATGAATCTATTCAGACTCATCTTGAAGAATTTGAACCAGCTTCAGACTCTACAAAGTCTAAAGAAGCAGCTCAGACTCAAAAAGACCAGCAACAAGTGGTTATTGAATATTCAAATGAAGGAAGTGATCATCAACTTTGACGAATCAACCAAGAATCGGAAGCATAAGTCCAGTCATCCCAAAAATCTCATTATTGGCGACATTAATGAAGGGATTCGCACAAGATCCAAAAGGCGCGAAGAGTCTAGTGCTGTGGCTCTTATTTATGAAATAGAACCCAAAAGTATAGAAGAAGCTTTATCTGATGAAAGCTGGATTAAAGCTATGCAAGAAGAACTCAGACAGTTTAACATTAATGATGTCTGGGAGTTAACTCCTAAACCGAAAGGTAAATCTATTATTGGAGCTAAGTGGGTTTTCAGGAACAAGATGAACGAGGAAGGAAAAGTCATAAGAAACAAAGCAAGACTCGTGGCCAAGGGATATACGCAAGAAGAAGGGATAGACTATGACGAGACTTACGCACCGAGCAAGGTTAGAAGCTATTCGATTATTACTTGCTTTTGCCTGTTATAAGGAGTTCAGGTTATTCCAAATGGACGTCAAGAGTGCTCTCCTGAACGGATTTATCCATGAGGAAGTCTATGTGGAACAACCACCTGGGTTTGAAGACCCAAGGAAACCAGACTCGGTATTCGGGCGAAAAGGCCTTGTATGGTTTAAAGCAAGCACCTCGAGCTTGGTACGACAGCTGAGTAAGTTTTTAATTCAAAATGGCTTTGTCAAAGGTAAAGTAGACACTACCCTGTTTATCAAAAAGGAAAGCAAAAGTTTTCTGCTTGTTCAAATATATGTTGATGATATTATTTTTGGATCCTCTAATCAAAGTCTCAGGCAAGAAATTCTCTAAAACGATGCATGATGAATTTGAAATGAGCATGATGGGTGAACTAACATTCTTTCTTGGACTTCAAGTGAAACAATGGAAGGAAGGGACTTTTATTCATCAAGAAATATATGCTAATGATCTTGTCAAAAAATTTGGACTGGAAAATTGCAAAAATACTAATATACCGATGTCAAGTTCCTTGAAGATAGACAAAGATGAAGGAGGAAAGAAAGTTGATCAAAAGCTATACAGGAGTATCATTGGCTCGCTTCTTTATCTTATCTGCGTCTAGACCTACATTCTTCGGTGTTTGCATTTGTGCTAGATTTCAAGCAGACCCTAAAGAATCTCATCTAAGTGCTGCAAAGCGTATTATCAAATACATTGCTTCAACTTCAAGCATAGGTCTTTGGTATCCCAAAAGGGGAGACTTTACTCTTATCGGATACTTAGACGCAGATCTAGCTGGTTGCAGAGTTGACAGAAAGAGCACTTCAGGCACTTGTCAACTACTTGGAAGCAGGACAGTGTCTTGGTTCTCAAGAAAGCAAAATACAGTAGCTCTTTCTACAACAGAAGCAGAGTATATATCTCTTGGAAGTTGTTGTTCACAAATTTTGTGGATAAAACAATAGCTAAGAGACTTTGGAATTGAAGATTCATGCACAGAGATTAACTGCGATAACACTAGTGCTATCAATCTTACCAAAAATCCAATCCTTCACTCAAGAGCGAAGCATATAGAGATTCGACATCACTTCATTAGAGATCATGTTCAAAATGGAGAAATTTCGATTTAGTTTGTCGACTCAACGGACCAACTGGCGGATATACTTACAAAGCCTTTGGAGAAAAATCAATTTGAAATCATACGTTCCAGACTCAACATCCTTAAGCTTGAAGAAGTTAAAGTCTAATGACTCTCAGACTCAGATGGTTCCTAACTGTAAGTTATTTTATTGTCTGTTATATTTCATCTCGGAAAGGTACGATCATCTATCTATAATTGATTTTTGCTACTTTCAATTTCCGTTATAAAAGGCAATTTCTCTCTTTCAAAAAGGGGTTAATATTTTTAAAAAAAGGCAGTTATCGATTTTAAAAAGGGGGAAGTTATTTTTAAAAGGGGCATCTTTTACTTTCCTTTGCAATGATTAGTATGCCTCCCTTCGACTGACCTATTTATAGTCAGTTTCTCTTTTGTTCAAAAACCCTAAAAAATTCATCAATCTTCTTTTCTGTCGTCTTCACTTGTTTAATCTTCAAAAAAGTTGTCTTCTTTCTTGGGAAAAGTCAAGTTCGGAATCTTTCAAGACTGTGAAAGATGTCGTCTTCAAGGAAGTCTTCGAGGATTGCAAACAGGGGACCACGGAAAATGAGTGAGGGGCCTACTCACTTCGATCTCACCGAGGAAGATGAGTTACACAGTCAGAATCGAGCCCACAACCCAACAGTCTCGGCAACGTCATTCTCCACCAACTAGTCCACGGGGTGTTGGGCATCCGAAAAGAGGAGGAAGTTATTGAAAAAGCTAATCTCGTAAGGACCCAAAAGCCCTCCTTTATTTATAAGCTTTACCGTTCTTTAAAGAGGACCAAGACTCCATTGAACTACATAGACGAGTTTCTCAAGAACAAGGGATATGGGAATGAGTATATCTTTCTCGAAATATGGAGGATTTGGGAATTGCTCCTAAGGGAATGGTGAAGAAGCCCTCGGCAAACATTCCTAGTGATCCGCGGATTGGAACACAAAATCCGATAGATGGGAATGATGATGATAAACTGTACAGCCAATTTCAACCAAGAATGGGGGTTGCGGCGAAAAATCGGGGAAAAAGAACAGACTTGTTCCGATCGAAGGAACAGAGGGATCTTTATTCCAGACTGTTAAAACGTGGGGTGATAAACCCTAGGAGTGTGGATTTTGATTTCCTTGATGTAGTGAACATTAAGTTGAGGGAAAAGTTTTGTCTTTTTCAACTTGAACAGTTTTGTTCCGATACTTCAGAAGCCTATACTAAATTAACTGCATACTTCTATTCGAATCTTAGCTTCTTGGATGCGAATAAAATCTCTTTCAGTGTCCGAGACAAAGACTTTGTAGTGGATGTAGATATGCTGGCTGATGTGATTGGGGTTGAGAGAGGAAGATATCAACCTATCAATGTCTCCATTGCTCGTGCCACGTTGGAGCTTGTTAAGGACGAAAAGACGAGGGAAGGATTTCCTACTCAAGGATGCGTGCATTCAATATTCTGCTTCACAAGATTGTGATAAATTGCCTCAGACCGAAATCTACTTCAAAGACTGATGTTTCTAACTCAGAGGCAAAGCTAATGTATGTCATCCTTACTAGGAGAAAGTTTTCTCTTCCTCATACCATTCTGTTCCACATGTACAGGGCAGTGGTGAAGGACAAGGGTCAACTTCCTTATCCAGGTCTTGTGTCAAAGTTATTCAGACATTTGAATATTCAACCTCCACATATTCTCTGTGTTCGATCGTGTGATAAAATGGTGGTAGGATTGAAAATGGTGTCCAAAATGCGTCTGAAAGAACTTGACAAGGAGTTGGAGAAATTCAAGGAGACAACCCCTGCCAAACCTCATCAAGCCTCTTCTGCAGCAAAAGGAAAGGGAATGAGCCCATGGTTGCTTCATCCAAAAAGAGAAGAGCTCTCATCCTTGAGGATGAAGATGATGAGGATGACATCACCATCTCTCGCTTTAGCTTTAAAAATCTGAGTCGTTCTGTTCCAGAATCAATGGAACGACAGGAGAAGGAAGCAGAAGAAAAAGAAGCAGAGGAGAAGGAAGCTGAAGAAAAAGGAGCAGAGGAGAGAGAATCTGAAGGAAGAGATGCAGAGGAAGGACAGTCTGAAGAAGAAGAAGAAGAAGAAGAAGAAGAAAGAGGAAGTCCAGAGGAAGTCCAGAGGAAGTCCAGAGGAAGAAGAGCATGAGGATCACTCTTCCCCACCTGAAGGCATCGAAACAGGGGGAGATGGTGAGAATAGAGAAACATCCTTATATCCTGCTGCCAGTGAAGGAGTCAGCCGCTCTCCAGCAGATCCAGAGGACATTCATGCCTCTCAATTTCCTGAAGAGGGACATGATGCTTCATCGCCAAATCCGCGTGACTATGCTGATGTACCATCGTCTGCCTTTACTCCATCTGATCGTGCCAACGCCAGTACGCAGACTAATGATTCAGCAGATTTCCGCAGAATTCTTGATGTTCTCTTGGAAATGCGGGTCGATATATGCTCGGGAAGCGAAATTCAGAATTTGCGGAATGCGGGACAAGCTTCTTCGGTTTCTTTAAATGATCGATCCAAGCTCTTACTCTTCGAGGTCCAAGCAAATGCTAAGAGTGAAAAGGTAGCTCAACTGAAGGAAGATTTGAAAAAGCTGGAAGGCATCGTCCAGACAATGGGAGATTTCCAGCTTGTTCGTATTCCCAAGCAAACCTGACTCTATTCCATCTCAAACTTTTTTTCTGATGACAAAAAGGGGGAGAGATGTGAGCTTTTGAAATCTTTGAAGTTAATCTTTGAGTGTGTTTGTTTTGATGACTGACTTTGTTTAACTTTGAGTATGGTTGTGAACTGGACTGAATTTGAGTTTTGAACTTGACTGATTACATCAAGTAACTATTGATATTTTATAAATGGCTTTACTCTCATGCAAGACTAACCTATTTTCTGTGGTTGCAGATTCTAGTATTACTTTTAAGCCATTAACCTTTATGAGATATCCATATTTGTTTGAGTAATGTTTTGCGGTCAAAGATATTCAAATCTGCGAAAGTTTTGTCACCATCAAAAATGGGGAGATTGTTGGAGAAATCTTTTGGAATATTTCGAAGCCGACAAAACGTTTCCATCGGTCTAGTCCGAAGTCTTGCGAGACTCTACCATTTAAAGTCCGAAGTCTTGCGATTCTACCATTTAAAGTCTGAAGTCTTGAGACTCTACCATTTAAAGTCTGAAGACTTGCAGACTCTACCATTTAAAGTCTGAAGACCTTCGGACTATCAGACTCAAGACTCAAAGTCTATTCTCATTGACAGTTTGTAGTTGTCATAGAAGGCCTATCCAGGACTGTGCGTTTCGTTAAGGATTTGATCTTGTCGTCTAACGAATATCTCTTGACTGGATATGACACAATGGATTACTTTAGTCAACATCAAGATTGATTTTAGAGATCCGTTGATTGGCGAAGTATACTTGGAAGGTTCTACTTATGGAAACCGAAATCCTGATTGTATGGGCGAGCAGGATTGATGGGCTATCGTTATGTTCCTTTAATAGCTCGAGTAATCTTTCTAATTGATTTTGTCCAACGGAAGATTGGAAGAATTCCTTTGGTAAGTGCCAACGGGTATGATAGCATAAAGGAGTATATAAGGAAGATGTTCGAGTTGTTTCGGTGTGTGCGCGATAGAAGAATTTCAAAGTCTGAAGCTCCTTGTTCTTTGTCTATTACTGAGTGAAATCTTGTACGCAAAAGAGAGACTATATTTTGAGATATCTTGAGGAAGTGTGGTAGAGTATCTACACCGTGGAATCAAGAGAAAGCATTGCTGTAACATCTCTCTTGTTTATAGTGAAATCCAGCCGGTAGACTGTCAGTGAGGAAGAGTGGACGTAGGCTTGGAATAAGCTGAACCACTATAAACCCTGTGTTCAATTTTCTCTTCCCTACTCTCTTTTTACTTTGATCATAATCTGTCTTGAAGAACTTATGTTCTATTGTTTGCCTAGTATTGCTTTCGTATATCGATAAATTGTTTTTAAACCTATTCACCCCCCCTCTAGGTGTATATACTAGTTATATCATCAACGAGCTGCCATCCTATTGAGCTACCACTCGACTGCCACTAACGACACTGTAACTCCACTGCCACCCCAACTACTCGAGTTACGCCGCTGCCGTCCCTGACTGCCCTGTTTTGCCGCGGCACTTGACGAGCCGCTGCAATCTCTGACCTGTGACGTCCTCGCTGTTCGTATCGATCAGAGGAGACTCACTTGGTGATGACTAAGCTGCCCATGACCTTGCATTGGAAAATTGTAGCTGTTCCATCCCACGATGGACGACGCTACTGGTCTTGCGTCACACCAAAAGTTTCTTGGCGCTCTTCGCATATATATCGTCTCTGCAGGATAAGAGGAGAACTCCAAACGGTGGTCAAAGGAGCTCTAGTGAGGCAATCTGAAGAGGGGACGTCTGACGAAGAAGAAAGTCCACTTGAAGACTTTCAGTTGTGTCCGGCAACATTGACACAGCCCTCACTAAGCCAAGAGCCCTCTCCACCGTCGAGTGCCGCGAGCGATTCCCAAGACGCTATCGTGAGCCAGCTGCCGTGAAGCAAAGTGGATCGCAATTCCTATGATCCGGTACCTGTCCAGTCTAGGAAACAATAATCAAGGTAGGTAAAGTTCCCATCTAAATTAATTCTTAAATATTTCGTTTGCTCATTTGAGATGTTGCATTCTTGATTAAATTCCCGAACAATGTTATCTTGTTCCATGTTTCCTTATTAGCTTTTCAAATTAGGTATTAATTTCTAATTTCATAATGTCTATATGATAGACAATCCAATTTTTTAAATATGACTTGCAATCATACAGAAAAATCACCAATCTGATCTCACGCCCGAAATATGATTCGCGATTTCATTAAAAGTTGACTAATTTGATCTCATGATCACCAATCTGATCTCACGCCTGAAATAAAATATGATTCATGAAATATGCTGCTGTGTTTTTTTATGCCTTTGTTTGAATTGATTTTGCTTCCATAAAAGAAAACCCAAAACAATATATTTGAGTTGGATTTGGATTCATGCTAGAATATTGCTTGTTTTAGGATAGGTTGCATATTTAAATTAGGGATTTTACTATTTCCGAATTTTTGAAAAAAAAAAAAACATAGCTTTAGGATGTTAGGTTTCCTTTTCCTTAATTAAATTGCATGTTTAATTATTGGGTGATTTTAATTTCAAATTTTGATTAAAAAGAAAAGAAAACATAAAAAATATATCATTCAATTAACAGAAAAAAAAAACATAAAAAATATATCATGCGTGTCATGTAGAATTAGGTCATCCCTTACATGTCATTTAGTCATCGCACGCTTAGGATCATTCAAATGTGTGACATATAAGGATAGTTGCATTAATATTTACCCCTCATTAGTTCATGTCATTTAATTAATGTCACATGACATATAGTTTACATATTAGGTTTATTTAATTGTATGTCGCACGTCATGTTAGAAAATTAGGTTTTATTAAATAAGAGAAAATCTTTTCTTTTTTTTTTTTTTTAAAGATTGAATGACTATGTGGTGATTTTAATTTCATTACTACGAGGTACATTTTGCAATTTATTTATTATTTTATTGGGTATTAAATTGATGGATTGCACATCCACATTATCACCTCACATGTTATGGAGTAATAAAATAAACTCAAGCTACTTGATATACATTTTTTTTTTTTCATGAAAAGAATGGCACCAAAAGCGTAGACCCATCAAATGGGTGGGTCGGGTCGAAAATGGGTTGACCCATATTTGACCTATTTAACCCATTTTGACCCATATTAATATTCTAGGAAAACCCACTTCTACTATATGCTAATTGGATTAAAACTTCAAATTAAATTAAAAATAGTAAATAAAATAAAAAAAGTTAAAAAAAAACCTATAAATTGAAATATTTATAAAAAAATTAGACTATGCACATGCTTCTCTTATTTGAAGTGAACATACCATTGAATAACTAAAAAATGTAACATGAAATTTTTTTTAACTAAACCTAAAAAGCTCATTTTTATGATTTTTTTTATAAAAAAAAAGTATTGTTAAAACATTTTTATGCAATACAAATTTTTTAACAATTTTTATGCAATACAAATTTATTGGAAAATTTTTATAATTCTTTTTAAAATATTTTTTAAAAAATCGATTTTCTAATTTTTTAAAAATAATTTTTAATTATTTTTATTTTTTAAAATATAATTTTAATAATTTTTATTTTTAAATAAAAATTATTAATAACTATTTTTCTTTTTCTCTTTTCTCTTTTCTTCTTCTTTGGTTGGCCAGCCACAACGATGTCTAGCGATCGACCATAGGCAAGATCGAGCTTGCCGGCGTCGGGTGAGGCTCGATCTCGCTAATTTGGCGAGGTTGAGGCCCCGCCTGACATCGGCAAGCTTGAGTCTCGCCAGTTGTTGGCGACTTGTCGACAAGCTTGAGCCTCGCCTAGTGTGGCACCCCTCAACGGCCCCCGAACCATTAGGGTCGCCACAATTCGATTTCCATTCTCTTGCTTGACTTGAAGGTCTATCAATCCTAGGGGTTTACATCTTTTAGATCGGTCCCTGCACAATTTATATGGCGGAAGCACACCCATCAATTCCCTTCCTTATATTCAGAAAACGATGCACACCAACTAAACATTTATAGGTAAAAGCCGAACACTTTTATTTACTTAAACCGGATGGACATCATTCATCGGTACATCAAAATGCCGTAATCTTCTATACTCGGCTATACTTCAAAAGATGACCAACATTTCCTCCACAGTCATATACTCAAAGTCCATCATTCAGTGTCGGCGTCCAAAAGTTCCTTCATTTGCTATCTTTCTCCTCGCGGTCATATCCAACCACTTGATCCATCTACCGGTGGTAGTGGTAGCAGAGGTATCTTATCTAGTCTGAAATGTTAGTCCCCAAACGGGGTGAGTACAACCACTCAGCAGTAAAGATCCACCAAACTACACAATGCAACAAGCAAGACAATCAAGATATCACGAGTAAAGCACATATCATTCATGTTATCAAGCATACATTACCATGCAGTCGTGCATATATTACCATGCAGTCATGCATATTTTGCCATGCCATTGTGCATATACCACCATGCAGTCATGCATATCTCACCATGCCATCGTGCATGTATAACTATGATTCATATCACCCATGCTATCAAGCATACATCACCATGAGATCCATTCACGCCTTCATGATCGTATTTTCAATATCAAAAAGTATCAATTTACTTTCATAAGCAGATCATGCATCATGCCATATGCATACACCCATGCACATGATTCAATTTCAACTCTTATCTTTCACAAGGATCTCATTATTTTTCATCCAGGGACTAATGTTTGCATTCCACAATTTATCGCTCGCATCCAACCTGGTATCGCGAGGAGCCTCCGGCACACACCTCCGGGCATCTCGCATCCCACCTGGCGTCACGAGGAATCTCCGAGGCTTGCCATGAAAATGGTTACCCCTACCCTCCGGGCATGCATCATAATACAACCCCTCACCCTCCGGGCATGTATCATAATACAACCGGTTATCCCGACACTCCCGGGAAAACCTCTGGGCATGTATTCATAATACAACCAGGCATCCAAAGGGCATCAACTCATTCGAACCTCTGGGCATCCCAACTCCCAGGGCATCATCGGCTCACACCTCCGACGGTATCATCATTATCTCAATTTATATTCACACATGTATCTCAATTTCAACATGGCATTTGATGCATCAATATCAAGGGTCTCAACCAACATTTCATGCCATATAACATGCCATATGTCATCACATATGCAGCAAGATCAATCACTCAGGGTATTACATCTCATGGATAAATTCATTTATTTTTCAAAGCACATCAATATCTCGGGTAAATCAGAATGCCTTTCTCTAATTAAAACTCCAGAAAAATTAGTAAATGACATTAATAAATTCTGAAAACTTGACACATTATAGACGAGACCTAAAGGCAGATATTTCATGAATAACTCCATACCAAAAGAATCTCACACAAAACAGCACGGTCCATGCATCACAGTTTTCAAACTTCAATATTCCAGCTTGCACAGTTTCGGGAGTAATTTAAATTAAATACCCAAATGAACTCCAAAAATCATGAAATTTTGACATGTTATATAAAAGTCCTAGAGGTAAATATCTCATGAAGAAATAGAAACCCAAATCGTTTTAGGTTAATAGATATAGACGGTTATTTCCCCCTGTTCTCGGTGTCATCTTTTCCAGATTATCATCTTTCAAAAGAAACTCATTTCACCGACTTAAATATGTTCATTTCTTCTAAATTTTTATTATGTTATTCCTCAGAATATTACCTACAATTTTAGTTAAGGACACACGAACAAATTTTAACTGTATGATTTTATAAAAATCACGAAATCATGCTGGGTCGAAGTAACGTTTTTCCCAGATCCAGTTTCTTCAAAAGACGACGATTTCACCGACCTACCTTTGTTCATTTCCTCTGAAATTTTGATATGTTCTACCTCAAGAAGTATAATACAACTTTCATTAAGAGATAAAAGTGATATTTTCACTAAAAAGTTACTTTACAGGCCACAAAATCTCTAAAGGTCAACACAACGAATTCCAGATCTAAGTTCTCCAAAGAAAAATCATTTCACTAACTAATGCTTGTTCGTTTTGCCTCAAATTTTAGTATGTTGTTCTTCAAGGTGTTCTCTACAACTTTCATGAAGAAGTAGAAACAATATTCCAACTAAAAAGTGACATGCAGCACACAAAATCATGGATAGTCGGACTGGTCTTTCCAGAAACAGCATGCATGACCAACGAATCTCTCTTGAAAGCTCCGAAATCTCATCCCATCTACCACAACCAAGACTTACCATCTACTACACATACACACAGCAATGCAAAGGGTAGGTTTTAGGACTCTACTTGCCTCAAATTCGAAGGAAACACAGCATGACAAGGCGGGGCAATTCGGCGAACGACGGCGGACGCGCAGACTCCTTCTTCCTCTTCTCCTCTCGCTTGCTCGCTCTCCCTCTTTCAGACGGTAACTCTCTCTCTCCTCTCTCTCTCTTCCGGTCGAAATCCCCCTCCCCCTTTTCCTTTTAGTTGAATTAAAACCCTTGCATGCTTTACTTCTTGCATGGAGGGACACTTGTCCCTAAGAAGGAGACAAGTGTCTTCTTGTTGAAGACACATGGAGGAGGCCCATCCGGCTCCTCTCTCCCCTTTCCATGCGGTCGACAGCCCTATGGGCTCTATGGGCCGCTCCTCTTGGCCCACTTTAGGCCAACACTCTTGGGCCTAAAGTCCAAACTTAAATGGCCCAAGTTTATTTTCAATAATACATCTTAATCCTCATTTAAATAAATACCTAATTGCATAATAAAATGGCCAAAAGACTTTGTGACATTAATCCATAAAATCAAATCTATAAAGTGCATAGTCAAGAACAAAATCTTCTTTATCAAATTGTCCTATAGCACCAACCTTGATCATCCATTAACATAAGATGTATTTCTAGCCAAATAATTCTCCATTAAAATACTCGGCATTAATCTATTAAAATTCTTTGGTCTAAAGGCCATAACATAAATCAATAACACTTCCATCACCTTTTCATAGGTCGTAATGCATCCAAAGGTTGCCATGAAATTTTGGGATGCCACACCTAGCCTATCGCCGGCCGACGGCCAGTTGTCGCCTTGTCGGCCGCTAGCTAAGGAAGGAAGAAAAAGAAAGAAAAAAGGAAAAGAAAAAGAATTGAAATATGAAAAAGTAATTATAATTTCGATTTTTTATAAAAAAAACATTTTATAAAGTTAAAAAAGCCATGGGTTTAAACTTTAAAGTGGGTTTCCTAATAACCTATTTAGACCCTTTTTTTTTTTTTTTTGTGTTTTACTTTCTCATACCCATTTCTGATCCATATTTAACTTTCACTTGACCCATATATGACCCATTTAACTAAAAATGGATCATAATATGGGTTTATGACCCATTTTGCCAGGACATTAGATAAATCTAATGTATCAAGTCCTTATACTCAAAATTTTTGATTTGTGGGAGTAAAATAATTTTCACATTATTTTATTTAAGTGTCTAATCGACTCACCCTAAATTGATAGTGATGCTCATAATTGAAAAATCATTTGCATTTAAAGAACTTGGACTTATTTCGTGAATTGATATGAGTTTGGGAGAGTCCGAACTAAGTTTAAGCTTAGTAATCCATTAGCCAAATCCTAGGTCACCCAATGTTAGGTCGTGACCACTAGTTATTTGTTCAACAATAAATACTGCATAATAAATTAAATCTTGACCGTTGAAAATGACGAGTTTAATCAGTTCATGCAATATACCCATTTTTTAAAGAGAATTGTCATCGGATTAAAAAGACTGGTTGGCGCCTTCAACACCGGCTTCCAACTCTTCCTAGGCATTTGGCTAGTCTCCGCTAACTACATAAACTACAACGCTGCCAAGATCAACTGGGGGTGGCGCCTCTCCCTCGACCTCACCATGGCCCTCGCCACCATCATGACCCCTTGCGCCATCCTCATCTTCGACACTCCCACAAGCCTTGTCGAGTGTCGCAAGTCCATGGTGTTTGAATTGCTTATAGGGATGTGAATCCTGCAACAATGAGAAGCCGATTTTCTATTGGAAGAGATTTTCTTGAATTTTATATGACAAATAATTCGTATATTATATGATTTGTAAACTTTAACTTAATATACAATATCGTCTCTGAACTTTTAATTTATCTAATATAATTCTTAAACTTTAATCTAATGTGCAATGTCGTCCTTAAATTTTTAATCTATTTAATTGTAATTCAGAGCATGTATAAAAAATTCAATGACTACATTAAATAAATTAAAAGTTCATGGATGACATTATACATTAGGCTAAAATTAATTATTATTTATATCATTTTCCCTTCTTCTTTAAAAGATAACATTCTTCATGATTATTAAAAAAAAAAAGAGATTCGCGATCTCAGCGGCCATTCGCATGCTCATCTCTGCCAAAAGAAAACCCCCCAAAGAAGCTAAGTCCTCCGGACAGCGCGGCGTTTAGCGAACGGTCACTTCCCCCCTTTCCTTTCTTTACTGTCCTCGGCGTTTCACAAAGTGAATATCGTCATTCATCAGTCGTTGGTCACCATCGTGGACACCGTCGCTTCATCACAGGCACACTGAAACCCAACTGCACCAAGGGCAGCGCAGCTGCACACAGCGAACGAGAGCAGCAACAATGGAGCACCCCCTCTCCCCCAGCTCGACCCCTCTTGATCAGCGCGACGAAGCTCTGTCTCGGAGGATGAGGAACGGCATCTGCTTCTCCTTTTAGAAACAGGGCCATTGGATGAAAGACTGGCCGGACAAGTCCCACGCCAGATTGCAGCCATCCGCCACGGCACCGGCTTCGTCTGTAATAAACAGGGCCACCTTTCCTCCTGAATACGTACATTGGTACATTATTGAAAGCTGTCCACTAGCCCGATTTTAATGATGTTTTGAGCTTTGACCAATTAGATCATGCAACCAATTGAGGCGTTGTTCTTATTCCTAGCTTGAAGTACTCGTGAATTGTGGCGCTGGAAGGTGATGATATAGCTTTTGGAAAGTTATATTCAAACAGTAAAATTATCTAGTTTTTGAATCGGGTACATTTGGATAACATGCTTTTTGTATTCTATATGGTCCATAAAACTTTTTTTTGCTTACATAAGTAGGAGTCTACGGTTTCCAACTGTGCTTCTTGGGCCTTCGTCATTAACTTGAAAATTGAGAAATCACAACCTTCCATATTGAGATAAGTTGAAACTTAGATTTATTACATTTTAATCTAATAATGAAAGATTATACTGATAAGATACTTCTTAGAGACCATTGACTCATCTCATATGGATGATGTACTTCACAATTTATTATTTTGAACATGTAACTATATCATATCCATGGCAATAATGATGATTTGTGTAATCAATTTACATAGCCCATTGGTAGCTATATAACATCTTGATTACACAAGTCAGATTTGTCACCACTCATTTGGTAGTTAATTGATTTCTAAAACATTTAACTTTTTTACTACTTATAATTTATATTCTAAAGGTTTCACACTAGATACACTTGCCTCGTGTCATGCATATCAAATAAAAAAATCATTTCCAAAACAAGGAGCATGGCTCCCAATCAAAGTCATTGGCAGGACAAATCCCATTGTATGCCAAACAAGAAATATCACTAGTATGCCCAACAAAATCCCCATATTACTAATACTTAAAAAGTTTGATTATGTTATTGTAAGTGCAAAGCCATTCAATTTCACAATCTTGGAAGGAATCATCGTGCTCCAAGGCCCCCCATTGTTTTAGCAAATGTCTCCTTTTTACTTTTTGGAATCGGGACATTCTTAACTTACTTTTCAGTCTTTGTGGACTTATTCCTCTTGACTCTTGGACTATCTGTGTTACGAACGATGGGTCAAAATAAAGTTATGTCCCATTCAAAGATTTACAAAACGAATACTTTTATGATGGGGAACTTAAAAAAAAAGAAAAGGCCAAACCTCTGATTTGAGTGCAAAGATCATAATTATTCACACGTCATTTTTAGCTAATAAGTCATATAAAGTTAACAATTCAAGATTGGGGCTCATGATCGTGACATGACCTATTTCTTGGCAAAAAAGACTCGTGTTAATGTTTTTCCAAAAAACTTTCAATTTCCATAATATCCTGTCTAAACTAAGACATTGATTCACCAACAATCTAAAGAAGTATTTTAAAAGTTGACTTTTTATTAACCTTTGGTCAACATTTTGCAAAAATTCCAAAAAATGAAAAATCATTATTTTACTCCCTGTGCATGTTTAATTAGACTTCTAATTCGTCAATTCTAAAAATAAAAATAAAAAGAAGATCAAGAATTCGTCAATCTCCCCAGCTCGACCCCTCCTTTTGATGATCGGCACGTCGAAGCTCTATCTGAAAGGATGAGGAGCAACATCTGCTTCTCCTGTGAGAAACAGGCCCACTGGACGAAAAGATTGCTTGGACAAGTCCCCCACCAGATTGCAGCCGTTTGCCATGGCCCCCCACCTTCTCTTGATCATCGGCCATGTTAGAAATATAGATATATTTAGGAGATTTATCTTAATTTATTATGATTTGATGTAACTGATATTTTATTACTTTAAATAGTTAGGCTCTAAGGTCTATACATAGACTCATGTATTCTTCATTAGAGATATACAAAATATTACATTTTTTTGTCAATACAATCCTCACCTTAGTATCAACAGAATATATGAACGAAGCTTTGACTCAAGAGAGGAGGAACGGCACTGGGTTCGTCCGTAATAAACAGGGCCACCTTTTGCCCTGAATACCTTTCATTTTGTTACATTATGGGCTCAATCTTACAATAGGAATTATTGAAAGCTGTCCACTAACCGAGTCAAATGATATTTCGAGCTTTGATCAATGGGATCATGCAACCGATTGAGGCATTGTTCTTATTCCTAGCTCGAAGTACTTGCGAATTGTGGCGTTAGAAGGTGATGAAATAGCTTCTAGAAAGTTATATTAGAACAATAAAATTATCTAGTTTTTGAATTGTGACAAATGCATAGCTTGCCGTAGTGGCAATTTTGTTCATTCTATTAACATATAAATGATGTTTTCATTTGAAGACTACGCATGATAAAATGGAATTTTTGTATCTATGATTTTTTGATAAAAAAAATCATTTTTTTCTAGTCGAAACTTAACTAGTTCAAGAATTTAAGCCAATCAAAAAGTGAGAAAGAATAAATGAGGCATTCAAAACTTTTATTCTGTATGCATATAGAACTAAAATTATGACCCAAGTGCAATTTCATTATTAGCATTTATGTTGATTTTGCCGACGAATATACACTTCCTCTACAACATCGATTGCATAAGAACATGAATATTAATAATATGTATCCTTGCAGGAAAATAAAAATAATTTCAAACGACGAAGAATATTTCATATTCAATTTTTTTTTTTGATTTAGCCATTAAATTCTTTTTTTTCGCGAAGGAAACGAAGGGAGCATTAAGAGGTGTCTCCTCCGTTCCATTTCCCTCTCTCCAACCTCCGCACGAGACGCGGACAATGCCCGTCGGTGTCGCGCACCGTCTCAGTTCTTGCCCCGGATTGTTCGTCAGACTCAAGCCCGATGGATCTTTCGGTTTATCCGCAGCTCTGCGTCGCTCTGTCCGCTGTTCCAGGACGGACAGCGAGCCGCCAGGTACTTTCTCTTGCCTCGGTCTCTCAGAAAATGTGTCGTGTACGAGTTCCGGCTCTTAGTGGGTTCTTTTCTTGGCGTGAGTTGATGCCGACGTTTTGTTACAGAGGCGAGATTCCGGCATTTTAAGGGCGGGGCTGCTGATATGGCGAAACTGAGAGGGTTGGAGCAGAAAGTGGAGCTTCTTGGTATTGAACTGTGAGGATCCTAGCAGGCCTGGATTCTACAGCAACTTGTTTTGTCCAAAGGTTGCTCATATCGCCGCGCCCCCCTTTTTTTTTTTTACTGTCGTAGCTTTCTAGAATTGCGAACTTATAAGTCGAAGTTGGGGATGTTAATTGCGAGCATGTTGGTGCTATGGTGTCTCTTTATGCTTGAGGTTTCCAGTGGAATTCGGTTTGTGACTTTATGCGCTTCTTCAATTTCTGTTCGTCCTTTTGCACGTTGCAGTGCCGAGGGGGACAGAAAGTTGAGAGAAGTCTCTCTTCCACATCGTCCAAAGCGGGTATGTCGTTTCTTTGAGTTTGATGAACGTTTTCTTCCGGCTGATATATTCTGTTCTAGTCACAGTGGGGTTTTGCTTCTCTAACTGTCTTGAAGGGAGTTCGCAGTGTGGAGGTGTTTCCGAATGGAATGTGGATGGGCTGGTCAGGTAATGTGATTATTCTTGGTGGATTATCGTGAGTTTGTGAAGCATTAATCTTAGCGTGATCATATGAAATATTTGCGAATCATATGAAATCTTAGCGTGATCATATATGTCTTCCCATGAGTTGTTTTATTCAATCTTTCAGTTGTACTTACCTTATCTATAGGAGTAGATTTAGGAAATAATATAGTTGTGAATTGTGTATAAATATGTACATTTAGAATACAAGAAAAATTGAATCGGTTCACATTGGGATCTTCTATCTTGTGTGCTTTCTCAATAGATATGAGTGCTTGGAATTGGACCCAATAGTGACTTCTCATCTAGGCCTTTGCAGACATGAAGGCCAGTTCCACTGTACAGATGGCAGAAGAGAGCCTAAGGTTGGAAACCTTGAGTGATAAGGTACGCTCTTAAATTTTTATTTGGCATGGTCAATTTACTCTTTTAGTATTTGGGGAAAATTGTCTGTACAATCCTGTGTTTTGGTCTTCTGTAAATTATCGCCAAACCTGCATTGTGAGTACTTGTGCTTTGTGGCTTTTAAAAACTCGTGAGGAATGTCTGATGTGGCATCCAGCTGGCCATTAGACACTGCTGAATCTGAAGTAACATGCTTGGTTTGTAATGTAGACAATACATCAGATATCTAGACATTGAAACCCCAGTGCATCTAAGAGTTAGGGCTCAGGTTTGTAAGACTTGCACGGGAAAGACTTGGAGATTGTATCTTTCACCTTTTCTTTGGGTTTGGGAAAGGTGACTCAATTGAATGGATGGGTACAAAAATCTTATGAAAATGATTATTTATAACATGCAAGCTTCAGACTTGTGAGAGCATACATCAGCTAGCCTGGGTTTAGCTACCAGTAACAATAATGATGTGCTCCAAATGCCAAATCTCTTTGTCTGTTGTAAATTTATATAGAAGAGCATGATTTGTTAATTGAAGTTATGAGCAAAAGATCTTTTATTCACACAGTAGGCTGACAGACCGATTTCTCATGTAAACAAAGTAAAGAACTCCTCGCCTTGATCACTTGCCATCAACAATCACAACAATGGAGTCTCTAAAAATGATCGACCATGGGTGTCATTTTACTTTTGGAGGTTTGACATTTCAGTTGTGAGGGCAAATTAATGAAGCCTCTCTCTCTCTCTCTCTCTCTCTCTCCCCCTTGATTTTTTTTTTTTGGAATAAAAGTTCAACAGTGTTCAATTTTTGTTTGCTTTTATCTTCAGATGAGCCATGTTGGTTGCTTCTGATGAAGATGTGCTAGCCCAATATCATGTCCAATGATATTGCTTACAAAGTTTATGAACCATAGACATGTAGAGTTGGTGTTATACCGATCTACAGAGTACAAGGACTAAAAATGTCTGTTCTGCACTGTGGGTCAGTAATATGCCTCATCAAAGTGTGATCAAGGGACGCTGGTATGGTAATTTTGTTCAAGTAATTTATCACACGAAGAGTCAAAACTTTCTATATTGATGTCTGATTCTCAAGGAGATTTTGTACATTAGCATTGACTGTTTGCAAAATAAAAGTCGTTTGGCACGCAGCCCCATCGACATGACTCCACAAGTTTGAGTAGTGCTATTACCTTGAGAAATTTTGTGCTTGCATGGGGGCACCCAAAAATAAAGAACCTCAGTCCTTAATTTCATAGCCCTGAATTATGTCCATGCAGACTTTGGATTTTGTCCTAAAAATCAACATCGGCGAATGATGGCATTAACCACCTAAGTTGTAGCTCCCAACTGGTTAGAATGTAGAGTTAAGAACGTGAACAGTTTTTGCTCATTTTAAAGAAAGTCAAGGTCAAGCCACTATTGATGAGTATACAAGCGACATAATTTACTGCGTGATAGAGACTAGTCTGCAAAAGAGTACCTGCATCTATAGGGTACATTGTGCTGCTAATTTTTGGGTCAAATTGTGTTGTTGTCTTCATTTAATAACATGGTCAATGCATATTCATGGATCTTTTTCAATGGAGGTGAGCATAGTTTAAATGCCGATAACTTGATTTACTTTCCTCATTGTCTTCTGAGATTTTGACACATTGTGTTTGCATAGTGCTTCCTTATTTTTCTTACCAAAACTTTGACTTTTGTAGCTAGCTCAAAGTCCTTACCAATTGCTAGCATGCATCATAAACATTTTCCCAGCTTTTCCTTTGTTCTTGTTTTTTCTTTTTTCTTTTTTTTTTTTTTTTTGCTTTTGCAGCCATTGCTTATGTGTTTAAGTATTTATTATGTTCTCAGGATCAGTTGAATTGGCTCTAGTGTTTACCTCTGATATGTGGGTATAATATCCTTGTGATAAGCGCTAATTTTTTTTTTTGGGTTCCCTACAGATTATTGGGTACATTGCAGAACGAAAAAGATCAGAGGAAACCCTTCAAAGAAATGGAGTCAAACATCTATCTGGCAAACAAGTTCTCTATTTTAATTGCTTCTGCTATGATCTTGCAATGTAATTCGGGTTAGTCCGAATGGATGCGGAATTTTCTCTGTCAAAAGAGAAAAGGGTGGCTATTACCATCCATTATTTACTTATCTACTTGATTAATTAGGATCATTTACCATCCATTATGTACATATCTACTTGATTAATTAGGATTGAATAGATGCTGTACTTGATAGGACATGCAACTTGTGGAGTTTACCTCTTACTTATGATGCTGGAACAATGGACTTAAGATTGAGATGTTGCATCAGTGCCGTCTTAGCTTAGGTATACTGGTAGCATTTTTATGGTATGGTAATCTGCCACAGTCTCGTTCACACTTTTTGTAGCCTGTACTGATAATATATTCTTTAAGAAACTAGAAGATGACAGGTTTAATGTTTATTTCTTATCTTAAATGAGTATCAGATCAGACTAACGCCTTTGAAACTTTCTTCCAGAGTGCAATTTCTTTTCCTTACAAATGGAAAGGACAATTTGTTGGTTGCAAGTATCGGACCCTGGACAAGAAATTTTGGTCGGTAGATTCTCTTGCCTTGGTGTTGTAGAAACATTTTGGTTAAGAGTAATAAAATTCCAGCATGCATCTTAATAATATTTTGGTGTGTTGAACTGAAGAAGTGGGAGTGCTTATGGATGCTAGTTTAGGTCTTCTGAAAACCGAGAAGTAAATAATCGAAGAGTGAAATGGGAAATCTTTGATATCAACAGCATTTGTGAGATTTGAAACCACAAATTTTATGGGGATAAAGTAAATCTTTACAGGCTGTGAGCAAAATCTAGTCCTTGGTTGTATAGGTTTTCCAATCAAGTCCTTTAACTTTTGTAAATTTTCTAATCAAGTTCTTACAGCTCCAAATCTGGTTAGCCGGAGCTGACATAGATTGTCTTTACCTGCATTTGTTAAAGAACCTAGAAAATCATTTTTTTGGGGTACCTCCAAGAGGCATGCTCTGGTAATTATCCAGTGTGCATTGAAAGCTAGGGTTTTTTTGGGTACGGTGTCTCGTGCCAAGTGAAAGGAAAGCTCCGCTTGCTCCAAACCATGAGATCCAAGAGAGTGCCCGGTCATCATCATTCCACTCCCTTCTTGGTCTACTTCGGTTACAACTTTATCTACGGTGCGATCAGACCAAGTGCAAGATTGGATCAAGGAATTGCGTATGAAAGGTGTTTATGGTCTATCTAAGACTATCTATCTAGTACGTGACATGGATGTGCTATGGATGTTGGGCCCATAGTCAACAATTCAACTCAGTACCCACTCATACCATCTCTTCAGTTTATTTAGTACTGCTTCTCATTGAAATTATTTATGGTTTAACGGTTTAATAGAAACTATCAAACATTTTTAGTGAAATGCTAAAGCTTCTGAGAAAGTATGCATGTCTAATGTGTATATATTCCATGTATTGGTGCTGAAAGTCTTGTTTTATTTGAATATAGAAGCAGTGGCTCAATATTTAGTTTACTTAGTGGCTCAATTGTGTTTCTAGATGTAAAGGTCTGGACAAGCCAGAAATTAAGATGCATACTAGCATCAGAAATCTGATTTCTAGTCCGAATCTCATGGTAATTCATATGTTTAGAACTCTATGTGGCCTTTACTAGAGACTAGACAGATCTTTTCATCTGCATTGAGAAAATATTCATGTTTCAACAATGACGTTTTTGTCAATACCACATATCAATTTTCTTCTGGTCATGCTTCGTTATGTCAATTTAAGAGAATTCTGGAAGTTTCTTACAAGAGTTTTCTCTCTGCTATGAACTTTCAGGAGAAAGGTACTGAAAAGACATTACATGGACTAGATGATATATCAGAAGCAGATGAAACTGTTATTGTAACTTTTGTTATCCTCTCTCTCTCTCTCTCTCTCATATTATAATGCCGGTTATAGGTTGAAGGTGAAATTGATAAGCTCTTGTTGGAGGAAGCTAGTTTTATAAATTGTGCAGGTGTTCCTATTGGCGCCCCTGGAAAAGTTTCCAAGAAAGGATTGCCTTCTTCAGGCAAGGTTTGTTACTTGTTTTAGGCATATCCCATTTTGATGTCAATTTAAAGTTCACAATTTAACATGCTGAAACTTAGGTCTTTCCAGGTTCGACAACTGACCATCTCTTATCAAGTGAAAATCTCCTAATATTGGTTGTATGCTGGTGAACCATTTGCTTTTATGGTAAACTAAGATTTCACAGACGGGAGTGTGAAAGTTACTGACGGTATAGGAAGGTCCGTTTGCCAAAACATAAAATCTGATAGTTGTCTACTGTATTGCTTTCTCCATAACCTGAGGAACATCAAATTTTCTTGAGTTAAGTTTCCATATCTTGCTTAATTTTTCAACCTGCTTTTTCCAATTCTGGCAGGTTTCATTTATTGCCTCTCTACTGCTAAGAAAAACACTTGTGAAGCTGAGAGTTTTCATTATCTTATTGTTTCTCTTCCTGCCTACTTTGAAAGTCTGCCAATTAATCTGCTTTCAAGAATTAGAAATATGAAAAAGAAATATAAACTACTGTAGTTTCATGGATTTTATAGAAAAAATTTCCTCCTTATTTCAGAAAGAAGAGTGTTGGTGGCAAAGAGGCTTTTCCTCGAAAGCTTTGGAAAGTGAGAGTGCTGATTAGAGCCTTGTATGTTGTGTGGGAGGCAACTTGGTACCATATTCTCACCTTAGACAACTTGCGGAAAAGAGGGATTGCGCTTGTTAGTAGCCCAGACCTCTTATGGCATTGGACTATCTCATGTTATAGGAGGTTCTACTGAACAAGAATTATAGGATTGGTAGGATCTGTTTTGCCTCATGTTTAGAAAAGGAACTCTTCGATCCCCTTGCTACTTTTCAGTAGATGTAGAAAGAGCGGAACGAGAGAACTCTTGAATGAGAGGAGATGCTTATTTTTGGCAATTTTGGGAAGGGTTGGAAGTATTGCTCTTTTGGTATAGTGGAAACTTACATGTGGACATAAATCCTTTAATTGACGGTATAGATGCTGTCCTGTAACTGAGCTCGTTTAGTTTTGAGCTCCTTTTTGTATATGGGTTTTGCACTCCCTCAGTGCCTTTGATTACAGACTTAGTCAATGTCATTTGCCATGTAGACTTTGACCAACAAAATTACTACATGGAAGTTGGTGAATATTTTAAGGAACAACTCCCATCAAATGGACAAGACAATGCTCTGGTCAATGCCGAGAATAGTAACATCAACCGAGCAAATTACCATTCCACTAAGCCATTGGGGCATTCACTTGCCGCAAACAAGAAAAGAAGGATTTCTTCAATTACTCTCTCCCTTTTTTGGTTGATACAGAAAGAGCGGAGTAAGAGAACCTTTGAAGAAGCAGAGCCTTCCCTTTTTTATATTTTTTGAAAATTGGCTTAAAGGGTTATGGTTATAATCTTTTGGTATAGTGATAATATGCATATGGATCTGAGCTTTCATTGACATAGTACATGTTTTGCCTTGTCGCTCATTTCTTTTATGGTTTTGAGCTCTTCTCGTGTATGCGTTTGCACCCCCATGCTGTCCTCTGGTTGATTTGCTTTTTACCTATCAAAAAATAGTTAAAAAAAAATGGGAATTCCATTCATTCTTGCATTCAACCATAACCCTTTCAATCATCTCCCTCGCATTGGCCATGCGATCAAAGCTAAAATCATCAACACATTTCTTCAGCTAATGAGCCCATTCCCAAGCGGTGTTTGACGTTGGGTTTCATCCCATTACATCAAGTGGTCTGTTCTCTATATTCCACTGTTTATTATGTGAACAATGGATACTGCAAGGAAACTTCTGACATGATACCCGTTAGAAATCTTTGCATCTGATGGCTTTGTTTCTGGTTTGGGTGGGGACGGCTTGTGTTAGGTTTAAAACTTTCTGGAGTATTTAGCTTCCACCAGTGTTTGTTTGAGTGCTTGCCTAGTTGCAGTACTAGTTCATTAACTAGTTGTAACTAAGGGACATCCATCCGGTCCGCTGAATCCATTCTAAATCATGAAAATGGTGGTTGTCGGGTATGGGGGGAGAATCCTCCAAACCATCTGCACAGTCTCTTGAGCAATGGGCTCAGTTGATATGCCACTCTCACCTATCGCATCTCTCTTGCCATAGCCTGAGACCTTGTCAGTCAGCTTTCGCAGTGCAAAGCTTATATGAAGCAGGTTAATGTGGTTTAACATCTTAGATCAGGAATGACTATGTTGACGTGTCAAGGTCACCTATCACATCTCTCGTGTTAGTGTGAGACTTTTGGGTCGGCTTTGATAGTGTGAAGCTCATATGAAGTAGGTTAATGTGGTCACCTATCACATCTCTCTTGTTTCACAATGATTGACATTCTGAAGAGTCGCGACTTCGGTATTTTCGAGGCAGAGAACCATTACTTTAACCGTAACTTTGGGTGGGTTTATAAGGGATATGGAAGATCTTATGGGCAGAAACTTCGGCAATTGAATGAAAAAATCCTTACGAAGTGTAAAAACTGTGGCTGTGTTGCATCAGATAATTGTACGGCTTTGCATCTGGCAGTGGTGATTTCTATTTCCTGCTGCGTTAGTTCTGATAGGTGGAGGCCATACAACTGTCGTAGTGTGTATGAATGCGGTGATAAAAGTCAGGGTGCCACTATCAGAAAATAAATGATTTTCTACTGTCAACACCAGTGTTGTCCTTTAATATCCTGCATTGCTACTAACTTTTCATTGTGCATTTCACTGTTGGAATTTGATTTTCATAATTAGTCAACTATTTGTTACTCATTCCGCCGTTTATGTTAATGTTGATAGGACACAGCTTATCAATACTTGTGGAACTGCAAGGATTACTTGGATAAGGTGCGTAAACTCCATGTGTTCTTACTGATGCATATTTTCATTTCTAAAAGATTGCTTTATGTAATTCTTTCTGTTTTCTAAAACACCTCAGGCTTCTCGAATAATCCTGGCAACTGACGGCGATGCACCTGATCAAGCTTTGGCGGAGGAGCTTGCAAAGTGCCTTGGAAAACAAAGGTTAAACTTGTATGACTGATTACTTATGTTATTTATAATTCATATTGTCAACCTGGTCCTTTTTTTTGGCATGGCCTGCAACCTTAGTTTGCATATCATACTTATCTGGCAGGTGGAATTCTATTGGCATCATTTGTGTTAGTGCAAAACTCTTGCAGCTATTTAAATGGTGAAGATGGTTGAAATTGTAAGGGAAGACGAATTATCGATGATATTAAAAAGACGTCAATGTTCAAAAATTATAACTCACTCTGTCGAATTATCGATGTTATTAAAAGGAAGAAAGCATGAAATGGGGCAGTTATCTGGTGAATAATAAGAGTGTGCAATATCTCTAATTACATAGTGGTTACTAGTTATTGTGTCGTCTTCAAGCAAGCCTGGGCTTCAGACTAAGGTTATCCATTTGTGACCAGAATTTTGCAGGTTTTAGTTGTGGAAACCACCTCTTTGTACCAACTTTATCAGTTCTTGTTTTCATCTGGAAAACTTGCTCCTTTGTATTCAGAATGCATAGATGTTAGAAGGTAAATTGGCCAAAAAAGGATGACTTCAGTAGTTTCAACGATGCAAATGAGGTTTCTCTCTCTCTCTCTCTCTCTCTCTCTCTATATATATATATATATATATATATATTGGGCAAGGCCTACAAGTGAATTTTGTAGTACTATTACTGTTTGATCTTTTCCTTATCAATTAACCAAGAGAAAGAGTAGCACGTGTTGAAGAACGAGAGTTTACTGAATGCCAGTTCTGTCAAGCACGCATGTTCCAAAAGTCTAGGCAACTCTTAGAATCCTGAACCTTGGGTCATAAGCAACATAGTATTCGCATGTCCTGTTATCTAGTTAAATGTCACTTGCTATCTCCTACCACAGTAAAATAGCTCTTGGTTTGTCGTCACTCATAAAAACGCTTTGATCTTTGCGCAATGGAAGGAGTCAATTCCGTTCCTTGCAGGGTCTTAAACATTGGACATTCAGATCGTTGGCACAGGGTGGACATTGTTGTAAATCCAGAAAGCCCGGCTTTTTTTTCTCTAGTGTTTCGAGAAAATTTCCTCAGTCAAAATAATCTGTGAATTATACAGTTTAGTTTCAGTGACTATGAAGCATTTTTGGGCTTTTGCAATTCGTCATGGCATCTTTTATAAACAGGCGCTGTGGTTTTTGTCTTCCACGTGACAATAAGATATATTGTGATACATAGAAGATATTACTCATTCTTAAAAGGACATATTGCCACGATTCATTGTTTTCTTTCTTTTTTTGAAGCATAAAGTTTTTGTGAATTTAGTCGTATGATGAAAATGTTGGGATCTAGTGGGAGAACATTATTTATGATGTGATCTCACGTGTTTTTTGGGATATGGTTTTTATAGTAAAATCTTATCTTCAGGCATTGATCCACTTTTCTCTTCTAAGTGACGTTTATTTCACCATATGGTTCCACATTCATACATTTTCGTAAACCGCCTTGATGGAAGGCAGTTTATAAGGATGATCGTTCATTTATGTAAGAGCAATCACAAAATTTAACGCAAATCCTCTCATTTGAAAATACACCATTAGTACATGAGGGGATTACGTTAGTAGAATGCACCCATAATCTTCATCGAATTGCCCGTACTTACTATTGAATTTCCGTGGATTTCTGACGAACACCAACTCGAATAATGGCTGGAGGTCAGATTTATTTTTATCATGTTTTCTGCATATGATTCTAATCGATAATTGAATTTTATTCTTTAATGCATGATTAGAATCGTTCGTTTATGTCTAACAAGAAACCTCTTACATACCTAACCATGTTTTAAATACATGTAACAAAATCATGTACCTCGATCAAATCATCTCTTATGATTAAGTTTAATAAATAAACCGTGCACCTCATATACAAAAAGATCGCATTCAAGATTAATAGCATCTCTCTCAAAAATTATTCTTTAAATGATTAAAAGTAATATCATTTGAATTATTATTATCTACGGTGATTATGAATACTTTTTTTTTTACTCGCAGCTCATAAATGCATTTCTCAACCATTTTTTCAATCTCCTTACCCACATCACAACAAAGTTGAAGTTATTCCGTGCAACTTCACTTGTGCGAGGACCATGCTCCTCATCTTGAAGAGCATGCTTCTCGATATGCTTTTACATCATATTCTTGGGGCCCTATCTCGAGCACCCAATACTCCATTTACGTGATATTTATGTAATATAACTTGTAGTGAGAGGTTTCTCATGAACTCAATATTGACGGACTGAATTGAAAAATCAAGCATTGGAGATTTTGGCTAATCCGGGGCAATACGCTCGGGTCTACGAAATGAATGTCGTATGAACTATCTGAAGCCATAAAAGATTCATCATTTACCATAATTAAGAGTCGTGAAAATTTTCATGCAATTTCAAGAAATCTAAGTACTATTACAGGCATCGAGACCTTATACAATCTTAGAGAATGGAGTCACTTGGACGTTGACAATGGAAAAATCGTTGGTCAAAATAAATTATGGAAAATGTTAAGTAGTGCCCATTGAGCACGTGTTTATTGGATCTCTATATATGTTTTGGAAATTTCAAATTCACTACTTGACGTAAGTATTTTTTTATAAAAAACATGTGCCATGGAATTTGTCATTTTCATTTTTCGTTAATTTAACTAGTGTCCTAAAGACAATTATTATGAGACCCTTAACAAATAACCCCGAACGTGATAATGTTCATGTGAAGCACTATAAGAAATTCCACACAAAGTTCATACGTGTACATTGTCAAATGTTCCATTTATTACAAAGTATCATCTTATTACTGCGAGGAATACACCTAAGTTAAAATGAAAACAGTGGAATACTTTGCTTGTGTCGGAAAAAATTGCCCAGATCAACCGCGGTCTTCACACACACCAACTTGTCGAAATTGTTCTTGAAGTATTTCTTTCCCCAAGCACTCGCTTGCTTATATAACCTGTGTCACCTTTCACATTATTTGTTCCAATGTCGAGATCCCTGTAGTTGATATAGGCCTCTCAAGGCGATTTTGACACATAGGGTGCCATATAACTGTAGAAGCTTCGTATCCAACTCACGTGCTTTGAAGCCACCTTGTCGCCTCCATCAGTCCATGACGTTAAGTGCTGGATCTTCTCCATCATCGGAGAAGAAGGCGGAGCCGACGAGTCGACAACTACGAGGGATTTCTTTACTTGTTTGTGTTTCTTAGCTTGTTTGACTGATCGGGGGTAAAAGATCAGAACGAGTTTGTGTTTCTCAGCTTGTTTGGAATTTGGAATTAACGTGTTTCGGGTCGAAACATTGTTCCAACCCTAACCCGAACCGAAACATATTTCTTTACTTGTTTTATATCTGTTACCCGAACAATTTTAAGATCCAAAACACATACTTAACTTGTTTCGTGTTCGGGTCATGTTCGGGTTGGGTCGGGTCGGGTTTTTTTGACACTCCTATTGTACAGAACGCCAGCTCTGTGAGGGAAGGGAAGGGCGGATTCTGAAATCTCGCTCATTCTCCCGCCGTAGTGGTTCCAAATCATTTGAGCCACCCCTTGATCTTCCTCAAAGAACCTCTCCCACATCCCCTCTAAGCCACTCTCAGGGATCGGCTCCTTCACATAATCCGACTTGTGCTTGAAGAATAATTTGGCGTTGGAGCTCCTGTTGAGCAAGACTTGCAAGGGCTCTCCACTAAACCCCGCGAAGTAGAGGATCAACTCGATCCGGCTCATCTCGGTGCAGTCCTGTCTCGTGACATTCAGTTCTGGGAAGCTGCTCCTCGTCACCTCGAGGAGCCCGTTGACCCCACGAGGTAAAGGGTGTTAAACGACGCTTCCATCGTCCTCGTCCCGTTGGGGCAAGAGTTGTCGATCTGCAAGATCACCTGCATGAATAGGTCGTTGGGGAGCTCGTTCCCAATAAGTTGCCACTGGTGCACGAGCTTGGTCGCATGTTGCTCCAACGTCCTCAGGAGCGTGAACACGGTCATGGTTGACGGTACCGGGACCAGCTTGACTTTCCAGGACACTACTACTCCGAAGCTGCCACCGCCTCCACCTCGGATCGCCCAAAAGTGATCTTCCCCCATGGATTCTCTATCCAGGAGCCGACCTTGCACATCGACCAACCGGGCGTCGATTACGTTATCAATAGCAAGGCCGTAATTGCGTAGCATCATGCCATAGCCTCCGCTGCTGAAGTGCCCACCAATGCCGACCGTGGGGCAAACACCGGCCGGGAAGCCTAGGGTTTTGCTCTACTTGGAAATCCTACAGTAGAGCTTGCCGACCGTTGTGCCCGAATGGACTCACGCGGTTTCATCCTTGTTGGAAACAGATTCCTGAAAAACGAACCGATACTCGAACGATCGAATACTGAAAATGAACGCGGAAAATGTGTACGGGAAGAACATGTAACATAGATCGAAAAATATATTACAGAGACAGGCATACCTTGTTTACTACAGATTAAGTACCATTGTAGTCTCGGAAGAATGAATTGAGGCCCTAGAATTCCGTTCGTCAAGAGAGAAAACACTACTGTCTAGGGAGAGAGGGAAATATGTTCTATGTTTTTCACTATCTGTTAACCAACGTTCTCCCTCTTTTTATTTATTTATTTATACAACAGGTTCTACACTTTCTTATGAGCCCTTCACGTACGGGCCGAGTTTTGGTCCAACATGGGCGGATGGGCTTAACTTGACCCATCAAATAAAAAAAACCCATTATCTCTCACTCGCACACAATAGGCCGAACAAAACTCTTATCTCTCTGCAACATTCATACCAGTAAATAATCCATACAACCAGCACACTTTGAGAGCTCGTTACCATACATCTATTAGGAACATATAACAACTCATAATGAACATTACATTTTTGAATAGATATAGTATGCAGTACTCTAGATTAATCGATCACATTTATATTTCTCTTGATCTCTTTTTAACAATGATATATTATATTCACAATTATGATTATCTCAAAACAATCATAATTTGTCAATCAGTTAATATAAAACTAGAATGTGATTATCTAAACTCGATATTTCTCTTTTATTGAAATTCTCAATTTTAGTTCAACTTGCTTTTCCAGAAATGTTCCATTGGATTAAATCAATTCATGATCATTGGCAACATTCTAAGATAACAAACACTGAATAGAAATCTTGAAAATAAGTAAGAGTCATGAGGACACTTAATTGATGAACTCTTCTCCTCAAGAGTTTCACATGGTATAAAAGTTGAGGTCAAAACTTTTGTCACTTTTGTTGGTCGTTTCATACATATGTAGTATGAAATATGTATTGCAGTATTAACTCATTTCCCATTGGGCGTATGTTTATATTTTCAATATCGTACAGATGATAGTTCAAACATATCTAATATCTAACTTGAATTTACATATCTACTCTTTTACATAATTCATCAGAACTCACATCTAACATTAAAGACAAATAAAATGAAATATGTGAGTTATTTTACTTTCGGACATAGTAAATATTTTGTCTTCATTTTGACACTCAATTAAGGTGACATCTATATTTTAAGCTTAAGCTCTTGATTATCACCTAGATAATAAGCTTAAAAACTGCCTCATCTCTATTTATTACATAGTAAATAGAGGCGATTAATTGTGTAAGTAGGCTAATCTCTTATGTGTCCAACATATTTTCTCAATTTCATATAATGTACTAAGCATTAATATGCATAAATGTCAAATAAAGACTCATAGGCATTAATAATGAAAACACAAATTCATTAAATGTGAACACTTAAGAGAAATTATAATATTCAGTACATCAGCCTCTACGTAATCCTAGAGATTTTACATGGTCACATAACACATATCTAGATATTGGCTTTGTCATAGGATTTGCTACCATTTTATGTGTAGATCTGTACTGTAAATTCACATTTTTTTTGTGCAATCATATCTTTAACAAAATTATACTTAGTATCTATATATTTGGTTTTATCATGATATTTTGGATCTTTGGTGTACGTTATTACTACTTGGGTATCACAATTAACCAACAATGAGTTTGCAGCATTCTTAATAACACATAAATGATCCAAAAATCTCTTAAGACAAACACATTCTTGTATTGCTGTTGATAATGCCACAAACTCAGCTTCTATCGTGGACAAAACTATACACGTTTGTTTCTTATTTTTCCAAGATATGGCTTCATTATTCAATAAGAAAACAAATCTAGATGTAGATTTCCTTTCATCTAAATTCCATTAGATACCTTAGTATTTTTTTTTTGACAGCTTTCCAACGTGTTTGACCTAGAGTGAATTGATATATACTTACCATTCCAACTACAAAACATATGTTAGGTCTTGTACACATCATAGCGTACATTAAGTTTTCAACAACATCAGCATAAGGAACATGTTGCATTTGTTCTTTTTCTTGTGGAGTCTTTGGATACATTTTATGACTCAATCTTTCACCTTTTGCAATAGGAGTATCTATGGATTTACAATTTTGCATACGAAATTGTTCGAAACCTTATTTATGTACATTGCTTGTGAAAGAGATAATGATCTCTTTGAACAATCCCTTGAAATCTTAACTCCAAAAATGTATGCAGCATTACCCATGTCTTTCATCTCAAAGGTGGAAGATAATCAACTCTTAACAGTATTAACAAACTCCATATTGCTTCCGACAATCAGTATAGCATCAACATACAATAATATGATCAATTTGTGATCTTTTGATATTTTGATATACACACAATGATCCTCATTAATCATTATAAAATCATATGCCATTACGACATTATGAAAATGTATATATTGTTGTTTCGACGACTGCTTAAGGCCATATATAGATTTCAAAAGTCAACATACCTTTTATTCTTGACCTTTCAGAATAAAACTAACAGGTTGTTCAATAGCTAACCCAATAGCTGCTTCGGTGGCTGCAATAGCTATAACAAAAATGGAGAAAATATCTCCTTTTAATTGTCGACTATCAAAACAAATCTAAAAATGGATCTCACCTGAATCATCCCATCTATCCTCTTGAGGAGAGGTTTGGTTTCAAACCCAATTTGAATAGAAGAAGTATGCCATGCTAATGTGCCTTGGATGATCCACATCTCAAGATCAAGTGTCACACCCGAACCCCGAGCACGTGTCCATTCCTGTCTAGTTGATAATAATTTGTGACTTCTCATGATGAATCGCCAACCCTTTCCATTTTATTGCACATGCGGAAGCGAAAAGAAATTCCCCGACAGTAATCATCTCGGATAGAAAAGCAAGATACGAATTCACAAAACAAACATACTTTTATATTCACATAATGTCAAGCACAAGGTCTATGACCAAAAAAGGCCACAAAAACTAACTTTCCAAAAAGAGACAGTCCTAGCTGACCAGCTCCCGGTCCTCCACTTGACGACCCTGAAAATATTGTCCCACAATAGGGTGAGATAAAATCTCAGCAAGTCTAAGCTCTAAACCCCGATTAGAAGGGAAATACGCCCGGAAGCGCCCTAACCACGCAATCATACAATTAGCATAGAGGACTTACCTCGCCTCAGTTCCACCCTGTAGGTCAACATAGTTCATATACATTATGTATAGAATCGATACATCCAACAATTGAAACGCATCACTCAACTCAATAAATCACAGGGGTCCAGATTATAGGGCCAAATCGTTATGACATATCCCATACCATGTCACACAATTTTATCCCATAATACGGCGCATCTATTTCACTCAACATGCGTTCCAATTGATAATTTTGCCCACTCGAGGGAACGGCCTACTCTCAAGTTCGGCGGTCTACTGGCGTAGCTAGGCATCGTCTCACCCCATTGAGCACGGCGACATCTCTCAATTTGACGGCTTCCCCGAATGGGCGTAGGTCCAAAATCTACTACGACTCGAGTCCCAATGAATGGGTAACGTCTGGCTTAACAGCCCAGGACTGTTTCTCTTAATCAACACACAACCACTCAATCTCACTGTGCATTGCACTCAAATGCATCCATTAAAATAGTGATCCTGGCTTATTTTCTTCGTATTAAAAACATCCCAAAAATAGTTGTGTGTTGGTACACTGTCAATTCGAACCAGAAGACTGATACCTATCTTTTTCAAACCCCACTATTTGATATAGTACTTAAAATCCATTTTCGGTGTTAAAACCCGACACTCGGGATTTTCTGAATAAATATCAAAATCCACAAATTTTGGAATTAAATACTCAAAATTCCAATTAGCACTCAATTTTCACAACTAACACTCAATTGTAGAAATTAACCACACCATTGCAATCGGCACGAAATTCCGGTCACCGGCTATCCCAACCTAAATTCCGGAAAATAATTAATAAATAATTAATTTCGAAAATTAATTAATTAATTCAATTTAATTTCTAAAAATATTAACCTAGGCCAAAATTATTAAATTAAATACAGATACGGACCCGGAAAATTGCCGAACCCTTCTAGATAAATAGTACAATTTATTTAAGCCTTAGCTAAACCATGCTAACCACCTAACATGCTCAACTAAATAATTTAATTTCTAATTTAATATAACTAACCACCTAATCCCTAATTAAATAAATCTAAACACCCCTCAAACGTCATTAACCTACTATGTAGAGTTTAGAGTATAAACTCACCGGTTAATTGCGGAAACCGGTTCACCGCGACGACGGCCGAAATCCAAATTTTTGGCGGCGTCGGTGGACACTCAGGCTGGGCCCAAAGGCCTTGCAAGCCCACATAAATTTCTGGGCTAGATCTTGGGCTTGGGCTGCAGCTGGGTTGGGCTTGCTTCACGGGCCCAAGGTGGGCTTGAAACTTGGGCTGAACTAAATTCACTTGGACTGTTGAAAAAGGGCTGAATTCTGCAAGCTGATGGGCCAAAGACTGCTGGAGATGTTGGTCAAACTTGGAAGTGGGCTGGTGGTCTGCTTGATCGACTTCACGCGGCCCAATTGAGACAAAAACAGCGAAGGAATCGCTGAAGCTACAGGCGTTGGATTCGCTGGCGTTGAGCTGCGGGCGATGCTTCGAGTGAGGAGATGGGGCGAGCTGGCAGCTGCAAGGAGAAATAACGTGGCTTCAGTGGGACGTTGGGCGAAGACTCTGACGTGGCGCTGTAGGTGGAGTCAACAATGAAGGCCAGCGAGAGAAGCTTTGACCGAAGTTGAGGTGGCTTCAGGCATGTGGTGCAGAGGAGAAACGGTGGGTGGAAGAAATTGATGATGATGCTGGTGAAGGATGAAGACACGGCAGAGAGAAAAATCGAATGAAGAAGGAGCTGCAGCTTCGATTGAAGAAAGCGGTCGCATACAAGAGAGGGAGAGAGAATGGATAGGGACGAGGAAGAGACGTGCGAAGAAGGTTAAGGGAGAGGAAGCAAAAATCCAAATAAATATCTAATACTCATCATGATTCTGGCCTTAAAAGTCCTCAAGCCTATCTACTTGGTCTCATAATACTTTCTCAACATTTTAATCCCACAATTAATCAATTTTGATGCCCAAAAGTTGCACCCCCATCATGCTCCGAATTTCCTACATCTTAGGCTTCAATTTCTTTATCAAATTTCCCAAATTTGATGTCCAATGTTGTAGAAGAAAAAGGCCATACCATTTCTGCAAGTCCTCGACACCTAAAGGCTCGGTAAAGAGGCCAAAAATCCAATCAATTTGGCCGATCCAAATTTTCGCTAATTTCCGCGACGTTCGAAATGGTTTTCTGTAAAAATCTCAGAATCTCTGAAAAATCATCGGAGGATGAGTTGACGTTCTTAAAATAGATTGTGACATGACAGAACTTTCGATTTTTGAAATTGGGTTCAAATTCGCGGTTAATTTCAATCCGGTGCGCTTTTAGCGTGACCTAGTCTACCGGGTAACTTTTAGGAATTTTTTTAGTGCAATTGACTCGTGATCGATTCATCTCGAGTCACATTGTACATCTTCAACACATTGGCGACTCTTGATTATCGTGAAAATCTTAAGGTATCAATTACGGACATCGGATACCAAAACGATATAAAAATCGGTCTAGTGCCGATCGACGAGTATTTTGCAATCAGGTGGAATCACCCACACTCTGATCACATATCTCAATCGAATCGACCTATCTCCGGTCTCTGATCGATTTTTGACAGTGCCGTAATGACCCTTGCGGATCAACACAGTCGAACAGTCGATTCCTAGTCGAATTTTCAAGTCTATTGCGTTAAAATCCCTTAATGGTTTCCCCAGATAGTCTAGTTATCTTGTGAGGGACCTTCTCAGAGAATAAGGCCATTAGTGCATCGATGAAAAGCCCATTTCATCTCATCGAAATCAGAGTCGAAAATCAAGATGTCACATCAAGCGTTGATGAGCACATTGAACTACCATGTGGCTGAAAGCCCCCACAAGCCACGCACAACAACACAATTATCAGGGGGGCACTCTACCACTAAGCTAATAGCCCGTCGTGTGGGCCTCCCGCTGGGGCCCGCTATGTCAAAAGCGAGATGATCGAATGTACTTATTCAATCGAATAATGAGAAAGGGTATAGCAGCTTGCCAAACAAAGGCTAAGAGAAAAATGAGAAAGGGTATTACTGGCATAAAATCTTACTTAACAAATATAATTGTTGAACGCTTTAGAGTGTAGTGGATAATTTTTCAAGGGGCAGAAGCGCCGATTCGGTATAAACTGGTTGAGACTTAACAGGACCACGAGACGCAGGTCAAATTGGCACAAGAACCTGCTAGTATAGGAACAGTATACCTTAGGGAGACTAAACCAATTCCACTCCAAAAGTCGAAATCTAGATTCCATATATATTTCTTCTTCTAATTCTCCATAGAGAAAAATGGTCTTTACATCCATTTGATGTAACTTAAGATCCATACTAGCTACTATTGTTAGAATAATGTGAATTAAGATAAATCTCATTACAAAAGAAAATGTTTTCTCATAATCAATTCATTCTTGTTAATTATACACCTTCGCCACAAGACGAGCCTTATATCTTTCTATTGAGCCATCAGTTTTACGTTTTATTTTGAGAACTCATTTGCTCCCAATGGCTTTGCGTCCTTTCGGAAAGTCAATTGGTTCTCAAACATTGTTTGATTTCATTAACTCAATTTCCTCTTCTATTACATGCATCCATTTTTCCCTATTCTGACAATTTAGAACCTCATTTACATTTTTTCGCTCATCTTCATCTTATGGAGCAATCATAAAAGTTTCTCCTCCAATATCAAAACGTCGACGGGGAATGCTTTTGCGACTTGTTTGCCGTATGGGAGATTGTACACTTTGCACATTATTATCTATTATGCTCCCACTCGATTAGATAATGACGATATCGTCTCATAATGTGATTGTAATTGAGAATGAGTCGAATTTAATTCATCACTTCTCATGTCACTCCTACTTGGACAAACCCTACTATATTCATCATCTTGATCCAAGGTTCCAAATAGAGAGTAGTCTTCACCTATTTCACTCTTCTTAGAAAATTCATTTTCTAAGAATGTGACGTCTCATGATTTAAATTCGGTCATACTCTCACTTTCTTGCTCACCTATACACACATACCCTTTCGAGTATTCTAAGTATCTTACGAAAATACTCTTATTATCTTTGGGACCCAATTTCTCATACTTGTGAGAGTGTTTATTGGTATAGATAGCATAACCCCAAGGTTTAAGAAAACTTAAGTCAGGTTTCTACCTGTCTATAACTCATATGAAGTGGAGGTAATTGATTTGGAAGGTATACGATTAAGTATATAGACAGTAGTCAATAAAGTATCACCCCAAAAGGTGATAGGTAAGTCAGCATGCGCCATCATGAACCTAACCATTTCTAGTAAGATTCTATTTCTTATTTCTGCAACACCATTTTGTTGATGAATATAGGGAATAGACAACTATCTTTCTATTCATTTTTCATCACATAAATTTATGAACTCATCAAATAAATATTTTCGATCTCGATCGAATCTCAATACTTTTCTTTTCTTATTTAATTGATTTTCTACCAAGTTCATAAACTTTTTGAAATACCTCAATGCTTCAGATTTATGAGAAATCAAATAGACATGTCCAAATTGAGTATAATCATCTATAAATGTTATGAAATAAACAGCTCTATACCTTCCTCTCACATTCATTGGATCACAGATGTCAGAATGAACTAATTGTAAAGGAAATTCAACTTTTTAAACTTTTCCAAATGATTTCCTTATCGTTTTCCCTACTAGGCAATGCTCACATATGGGCAAATCGATTTTTTCAATATTGCCCAATAAACCCTCTTTGACTAGCCTATTCATACGTTGTTGACCAATATAACCAAGTCTAACATGTCACACATTCACATCATTATCATATAAATTAGAAAACGTGAAGAGAAAATAACAAACATTGACATTACCATAGTTAACAACCATCCAAAAAATAACCACAACTATAGTAATTTGTATCCAAATACAAATCCATACAATTATTATGGAAGTTCAAACTAAAACTAAGTTTTACCAACACTAACACAGACATTAAATTCCGACGAATCTCCATAGCATATAATACATCATGTAGGAACAAAATACGTCCACCACACATGTTTAATTAGCAAGTGCTAATTCCTTTTACTTCAGTTTTAGAGTTGTTTATATATATATATATATATATATATCCATTTAGTTTCCATTTAGTTTCAGTCAGTACTCGTCAAAATTCCATAAATGATTCTCTATCCTTCACTACATGGTCTATTGCTCCCCAATCTACAGTCCATAAAGGATTAGATTCAATTAAGAATACATAACTTGATATATAAGTAAAGTTCTTAAGAATACAATGGGTGTTTACTTTCGTTGGCTCGCGACAATTGCGAGAATAGTGACCCTTCTTGTCACAATTTTAACACTTCATCATTGACAACTTCTTCATTCGAAGACACTTTCATCTTTCATGTTGATCAACTTTTAGTTTTTTTCCCGAAGAACTTGCTTCATTGCCTTTCCACATTTTGAATGAATCAGGACCTTTGCGCTTGGAGCTCGAAACTTCTTTAGAGCTAAAACTAGCATAATAAATGTCAGTTTCTAGCTTAACCACCAGGAAGCGGTCCTCTTTTAGCTCAAGATGGTGCATTGCATCCTCAAAGGTTTTAATGTTCTTGTTGTGTGTCAGGTGCACCTTCATATGCTCCTAACTTTGAGGCAAGAAACGGATCATTGCTTGCTCTTGCTACTCATCAATCAAGACATGGCCAGCATCCTTTAGCTCATTAATCGTGTTTGACATCTTTCTTAGGTATTGTTCATGGTCTAACCATGATACTTCTTATAAGAGTCAAACCTCAGAGTAAGGTGCCTCAGTTTAGTCACCAATGTATGATTAAATTTTGCTGCCAATGCTTCCCACATTTCTTTGGCATTCTCAAAACGCTTGAACTCTCGCATGACATTATTCTCCATGCTACTCAACAATGTAATGCAAGCAAGGGAGTTCTTTCTCTTCCATGTAGCAAATGCATCCTTATCTCTTTTATATTGTGCAGTGTTTCCATATTCAGGTTCTTCCATAATCAGATTAAGAACTTCTAGTGCCTCTTACTCTTCCAGCACATATTAGATTTTCATATGACATATTTCATAATTATCGTCATTCAGCTTTTCACTTTTGTTCAATTCAAAGACTATGCTCTTAGTTGCTGAAGCCATTGGATCTGAATATATCAAACACACATCACGAATTATTAATGTCTATCATTTATGTATCCATTTTGCATAAACTCATCATATCAATGAATAATTTCAAATAAGGTTTCAGAATAAAAAAAGTCACTATATTTCCAATCATCATTCAAAAATCTTAACTTGGAATTATCATTAATATAATATTCTATGTAAAATAAGTTATTTGAATTTACAGAAACTTCTATGAACTACCCACAACAACTAATAATAACAGAAGTAATTGACATTGAATATCCATTAACGATAGAATAAAAATATTTCCACATAATGTAACAAATACATCAATTGCTACAACGACATCAAACTGGCATGGGATAACCCTTCCAAATGATCTTGTATCTTCTTATTGACCTCGAGAACATGTTCAATTAAATCACCACTTTCCCATCGATAATCAACCAACTAAGCTATCATCCTTGCAAGCCTCGTCTTTTGTCTTTTTGACTGTGTGCAAATAGGTGTACGCATACGAAGGGGAGGCATTGTTCCTGCAACAAATGCAGAACAAAAAATGATTACTTATAATCCATAGGGACAAAATTGAAAAGGAAACACATTCTCCATTTTTTTTGGGTCAACGGCCAACAAGTCAACGGTCAACGCAGTCAAAGAAGTCAACGGTTAATAGAGACCAGGTTGGGTCAAATGAGTTGAGTCAGGTCAAACACGGGTCAAGTCAATTGAACGACCTGACCAGGTGACGTTATCGTGACGTCACTAGCACGTGCCCCGCGTGTGTGTGAACAACCGCCGGTTGACGTCACGATAATGTCATCTGGCGCCTGTGGCGCACGAGCAAGGCGATTACCTCGCGCGTCGTCCGGCAGCCCCTGGTGGCGGGCCACCCGATGTTTTTCTCGTCTTGACGAGAACTACAACTTTACACTATCAAAAATGAGTTTTGATTCACGGAAAATCAAAAAAGGGAGGCAAACAGTACGGGCTTGTCGGGATTCCCGTCCCTGAACATCCGATGGCGACGTTTCTCAAAAATTCGGCCATAAACAATTGATAAACATCAACAATGATCAGGAAACATGAACAATATCACTTTGATACCAATGTTGGAAACAAATTCCTGAAAAACGAATTGATACTCGAACGATCGAATATCGAAAATGAACACAGGAAACGTGCCCGAGAAGAACGTGTAACACCGATTGAAAGATATATCATGGAGACGAACACACCTTGTTTACCACGGATTAAGTACTGTTGCAGTCTTGGAAGAATGAATTGAGGCCCTAGAATTCCGTTCATCAAGAGAGAAAACACTGTTGTCCAAGGAGAGAGGGAAATACGTTCTGTGTTTTTCACTGTTTGTTAACCAATGTTTTCCCTCTTTTTATTTATTTATTTATACAATGCACTCTCTTATTGGCCCTTCACTTATGGGCCAGGTTTTGGCACAATATGGACAGATGGGCTTAACTTGGCCCATCAAATAAAATAAAAAACCCATCAATCCTCCACATCCACAGCGAACGATCGGAGATTCACCATGTCGACGATGATAAACGGGACTTTGGACAAGTATGAAAGACCCTCATAGTCGTGAGCGCCGCTTCGCATCCTCATTTGCAGTCCGTACCGTCAGGAGCAAATGATGGCGGTTTGGACATGGGAGACATGGAGCGGTGTGACGATGAGTTATAGTTTCGGAGCAGAAGGAGCCAAGAAGCGCAGGTTCTGTATGGTAATGTCCAAGACGGAAGAATACGAAGAGTTGATTGGAGTATAAACGAGTTATGAGATTGCCGTTGCGTTTTCGGAGTGAAGAGAGAAGCGTTGCAGGAAATTCTCAGGAGTGCTCATAGCAAAAGCTACTAAAGGAGCTGAAAAGAGCAGGAGACATGCCAAGTGATGATGCATGGTGAAGCTTTGCATCTTCGTTTGTTATTTCGTTCTTTTGTGCTTGCATTACCACCTATACGAAGGGTGTCTTATCTGCGAGGGCACGACCGTCGAAAGTCGATTTTTTGTTTCACACTTCTCTTCCAATTGGTGATAAACGTATGGACGAAATTGTCGATTTTTGGTTCTCGATAACGACGTGCGTGGAATTTTATACGAATGTGTGCGGTTTGACTTTCTACCATCTTCCAGATAAGTAAAGCATTGATTCATTTGATGGCGAATGGTGTGAGAAGTTTCTCCTATTCATTCAGCAACGGGTTTCACCAAAAAGGGGGAAAATCAACAAATGAATCGATTGGGCGAATGTCGAGGAAAGGGCTCCTTTGTTGATGTTGGATACGAAAGTAGATGGCGTCAATGTAAAGGAATTGAAATGCAAATTACTTGAATTTTTAGGTTGTGAGAAAGGCGATGGGTGCGAGAATTTGAAGTGTTGGAAGAGTAAATGCGCAGGAAATTAGAGATGAAAGTAAAAGTAGAAGAACCGATGTTTTGATATTGATTGTGTTTTTCTACTATGATTACAATGTGAGCTTTTATATTCATCCATCAGCGCTTGTATATAAGCGGTGGTAGATTTTGAATTCACTAATAACTTCTTAATACTATTTACAGATGTTTATAAGAAGTTACAAATATTAGACACAATATAATATTCATCAGAAATGATTATCCACAAGAAGTTACAAATCTCGAGATCATAGGCATAACTAGCTAGCAATCCCGTGTTCGTGTCAATGCGGCATCTTCGTCATAGATGGATGTATTCACAATCATTTGTTTTGTTCATTAACAACACTGCTTCAACACTCAGTGAATTTCGCAAGTATTTGTTGTCCATGAGTTTATCGGGGAATTGTCGATCTCCCTCAAGCTATTGACTGGCAAAGGCAAACGTCAATAATCATTGCACTATTTGTTGTTGATGACTTTATTAATGAGTTATCAGTTTCCTTGAAGTTGTTGACTGTCATGTTCATATACTTCAATCAAATTTTGCCCTTATGAACTGAGCTTGTATGCATCAATAATAGCCATAAACTTGTCAAATTTTTCGTGTCAAAAAAATGTATCATGCATTGAGGGACTGTCTGGTCTAGTGCTCTTGAAAGCTGCTTCAACTATGAAATGTTGCGGCTTTTATAATGGGCACCTACATAATTATAGCGAGGCACATATCATCTTTCAGAAAGTTGTTATTCAACATAAAGGTACTGTGGCTTTGGGACTCTTCGTAGCATAACTACGGCTTTTAGCACACGAATTAAAAAGACGCTATATTGATTTTCCTGATCCGTCCAACATGCATGAATAGCACCGCTTTTGGAAACTTATTTTTCCACTGAAAATACGAAGAGTCACATGGCCGATAACTATCCTTCATTAGCATTTTGTCTAATGTTCCCTTAAAATGTATACTTGTCAAGACACATGGCCGATGACTACAAGACGGATCTAACATGGAGAATGATAGATCCAACAGGGAAAGTTAACATATGCATTTTGAGGAATATTGAACAGAACACAAATGGAGGCTAGATTTAGTCTAGGGGTATTAGATTGAGATATTTTGTAATAAGAAAATTACTTGGGAATAAATGTGTTATATAGGTACAATTTGTGATTCTTTAATGGTATTAAACCTTTAAAATATGATCACATGATCTATGAGCTTATATCACAATCTATGGTGACCCATCATGTCTCATGATTATCTTCTTTATGTATATATTTTCACCAAATAGCCTAGCTATCTGAAATGAATCACATATCAAAAGATGTACTACAAAGATTATTTTTTATGTCGTGAGAAAATTATTTAAACCTTTTTCGGAAAATTATGCCAGTGGTCCATCTGCAATAGAAATGTAAACCAAAGAAAACGTCCAAGCTGGTTCGAGAATGTCTTTAAGACATATTTCCATTGCAAAAGTCACATGATTCAGTTGTATTAGTCATCTATTGGAATACATTTCTCTTTTCTTGTTCAAAGTTTGCATCCGCCTCAGAAAATAATCTGTTGACCAACTAATGGGAATGTTCAACAATTAGACAATTTCAATCTTGCCAAGTTGTATTGGCCAAACAAAGAAAATGTTGCCAAGTTTTTTTCTGTTATTAGATGAAGATATTATTCGATAAATTGGTTTCTAGAACCACGTTATCCAGCGTCTGGGCCTCTGTGGAGCCAAGGCCAACCTTGATAGACCCATATCTAAGCACCTGCGACTTGGACACAAGAGCCACGTACCCAAGCATGGCCGTTGGAGACCTGGCCTCGACAAATCCGAGCACTAGCACTAGGTCTTGAGCCTGACTTCAATGAACTCAAGGAGGTCTTAATGACTTGGGCATAGGAGCAGGTACCAAGACACGATCACTAGGAACTTGAGAGCAGGCATTGGGACTAAGCTCGAGTATCTATGACTTGGACACGAGAGCCATGTACTGTGGCCTAGCCATTGAACACCTCGGCATAGGCACTGGTGTTTGAACTTGGCCTTTGTGGCTCAAGGCTAGGTGCCCGATGACTTAGGGCGTGCATGAGCCGGACATGGACACCTTTTGAAAAAATGAGAAATAGATAATAAATGAAGAAAAAATTCCAAATAAGAGCCCAAACTGTCTTCATTTTCTAAAATGAGGAATCGAAGTGAACCTTGTGTGAAATAAAAGCTTGAAGTGATCATGGTTGTTTCAAATAAGAGTTTGAAATGATCATAGTTGTTTCAAATAAGGACCTAATCTCACCAATCGCTAGTTGGCTAAGGCTGCGTTTGGCAACCACTTTGCCAAGGATCTTTAGGGGTCTAAAGGCCTTTGGGCCAAATAGAGAGTGTTTGGCAAAAAACTTTGAATGCCCATTGCACAAATGCTAGCCTTTTGAAGGCTAAAAGCCAAAGGCAGCCCCTTGGCTGCCTTGGCTTTCTAGCATTCTCGGTAAGCAACAGTGAATCTTAAAAAAAAAATTCGTTATTCCTTTTTTACCCTTAAAATTTTACTAAAATTCCAAGTGTGACCCTTTTAAAAAAACCCTAACTCTTCTTTTCCAAGCAACGCCGACTCTTCAGTACGCCGCTTCCTTTCCCTTCTGCGTTGCTCTTCTCGACTCTTCAGATACGCCGCTACCATGACGAGGGGCCGCCCCGGTGAGTCGCGGCGGCCCAGATCTGGGTCCTCATGGCTCAGATCTAAGTCGGCGACGGCCGATCGGGGTCGCGCGACCCAAGCGCGGCCCTTGCCGAGGTCGTGTGACCCAGGCGCGGCCCTCGCCGAGGTCCCCCGATCTCAGGCGAGGGTTGCGTAGCCTCAGCGATGGCCGATCGGGGTCGCGTGACCGCCGGAGGTCGAGGCGGCGCCGTAACCGAGGCCGCGGTGGAGGTGGATGATGACGGGGTCGATGGCGCGGGCGGGGAAAGAGAGGAGGAGCTCGAGGAAGGCGAAGAAGGGAGGGTAGTCAAGGGTCCAGGGGCTGGTCTCGTCGGAGTACCAACGGGCGACGATGAGGGAGTGGGTCAGGGTGAGCCAGTGGCGGTGGACCACGAAGTCGATGCTCTAGTAGGAGGGGACCAAGAGGAGCTTGACGCAGGCGGCGGCGGCCGCATGCCATAGGAGCTCGGAGGCCGGCGGCGGCGGTGGCGGCGGTGGCGGCATGGGGGCGGTGAGGTTGGGGATTGCCGACGAGGGTCTAGGTTGAGTCTGGTGGGCAGAAGAAGGAGCTACGCATCGTGCGGCACTTGGGAAAATGACCAAAAGAAAACTTTGATTTTTACTAGAATTTCCTTTAAAAAGAGTCTAAATTTGGATTTTATTTTAGGTTATAAGTTATAAACTATTTTGATGTGAATTTAACTAAAATTTTAAGTACATAATGTATGTATTTATGACCCACACTAGTCAAATTTTTTTATTTTTCTTTTGGTAATTTTTTTTTTATCATAAAAGTCCTTTGTCCCCCAAACACCATTTTGGTCAAAGGTACTTCACAAAAGACTTTCAAACTACAATTTACCAAACACAGCTTGCATTTTGAAAAACACCTTTAACTCAAAGGTCTTTGCATTTTTCTAAAGACTTTCCCCAAAAGTCATCCCAAACGCACCCTAAATACTCCAACCAATCAAAGGGCATTTATGTCCAAATATAATATTAATTTTAAATTATTTTATTCTTTTCATTTCTCTTTTCTATTTTTTTTTTCTTTCCAGCGAGGGCTAGCGGCTACAAGCAAGGGCCAACAACCGCTAGAGAGGGCCAACGAGGGCTCGGCGACCCTCGCCAACCGCCGGTAAGGGTTGGCAAGGGCTTGCCAATCCTCCTTAATCGCGAGTAAGGCCACCCTTGCCTGATCTAGTGAGGGTAAGCCTCGCCTAAGACCAACGTAGGCGCCTTCACCCAAGGTGAGCCGTCCCTCGCTGACCATTGGCAAGGCGACCCTCGCCTAGATTGGGCAAGGGCCGACCTCACCAATGGTCACGAGAGCAACCTCCCCCAAGGCAAGGCCGTCTCTCGCCTGTGGCCGGCGAGGACAAACCCTACCCAAACCTCTCCGAGAATTGTCAATGGCTAGCGGGCCAAAGACCACCGGCGAAGAAGGAAGACAAACCATAAAAGGAAAAAAAAAAAGGAAAAAAAAATCAAATAAAAAGGTAAATGACGAAAATTCACTTATCAATCAGAAAGTCGGGCTCTTATTTGAAATAAACGTAACTACTTTATGCTCTTACATAAAACAAAATCCACTTCATGCCTTTATTTTAAACAATGATGGCATTTCAAGCTTTTATTTGAAATAATGTCAACTCCATGTTATAATTTGAGAAAATGGAGGCACTTCTTGTTTTATTTGGAATTTTTTCATAAATGAATGAAAAAATTAATTATAAATAAATAAGAAAAAAAAAACAAAAGAGAAGAAGAAAAAGAAGAAAAAGAAGTAGAAGTAGAAAAGTAATAAACAAAACCCAAACGCATCAGGTTCAACCCATATTTTAAGAAAAGTAATAAACAAAACCCAAACGCATCAAGTTCAACCCATATTTTAAGTCTAATATGCTCATCACTTGAGCCCATGATGTCCAAAGATCAAGCCTATTTTCTTCAGTAGCCCATTCGCCCATCATTGGGCCCTGGGAGCTTCAGTGCATGTGTGAGCCTGTCCAAGACCCAGACCGGCCTCGAGTGATTCCAATTTCATTGTTGCCGAGCGTCATCATCACAAAATCCTCGAAGTCCTTCATTGATCTTCGTTCATCAACAATTTAGTGAATTCATGCAATCAGCAAAGCAAAAAGTTTTCCACATGCATAAATGATATTAAAAAGTCCAACTAAAAAGTTTAAGATGTTAAATGGAATGATATTATATGAATATATAGAGCATTTACGACCCATTGGTTCATGTAATTTTGACCACAACACATAGAATTTGACAAATGGAGGTGGACACACATTCACAAACGGGATAGCATTGGCCCCAATATCATGATAAAAAATCTAATCCAAAATCTTAAGTTGTTAGGTGGATGGAAACTACATGAATATATTGAGCATTAAAACCCGTTGTTAAGTACTGTTCCCAAACAAGATTGGCCAATTCAACAAGGTTCGCAAAGGCAACATGGTGGTAGTAGGAGCTTGAGAAGCTTGTAAGAGGTTTGAGGCAATGGTAGTAGCAGAAATCTCGTGTCATCCTCCAATCCTCAGTTGTGACCTGGCACATGGCGTTGCGACAATCTCATCATCATGCGGACACTTAGTCGCTAGATTTCCTTTGTTGATGCATGTTCATCATCATTTGTTCTAATTGAGAAGTCTAAATCTCTTCTTCGATCATAGAGGTTGTACCTTTGTCTTGCGGTTACTCTGTTCTTACATCCTCAATGTCATAATCATACGTTTGACAAAAAGCCAGATAGAGATCCGACACGTTTTCAATTCGGTAGTAGCCGTTCTAGCTTAGATTTCACCTCTGTCGCTACCACTCATCAGTGAGAGGCCTTCACACCTTGTCGACCACCAGAGCCGTATCATAGGCCGAGATTAAGGCCCATTCAAGTGGACCGGACCCGGAGCCACTAAATGGGCTTTAACTTCTCAATTTTCACAACTAAATTGACCCTATTCCCATTTTAAGATGTGGCCTAATTCCATTGGCATCAACAAATCTAATGAATTCATGATTCGAGAGCCTCATTTCTTGTATTTTTCAAGATATATATCTTCGTTGACCAAAAATAATTAAATAAATATATATCTTCTTCTTTTTATAATGAACCTAAATTGCCCATGTCCCTAATTGCAATGAAACGTAGCAAGAAATGTGAATGCTAAATAATAGTGTCAATTTTTTATATTAGGGGTCAACTTATGTCATTATTGACAAATTAGATCCCTAATTTACATGAAATGTAATAGAGAAACATAGGTGCGAATTTATGTGTTGACAGCAATCTAAAATCCCGGATTGCATTTTAGGAAGCCAATTGAGAAGGTGTTGAGGAAGCCGAAGTCGTGTAGGAGTGGTAAAGGGTAGTAAGCCGACTTGATTATGCTCATTTCATGGGAAGCCTTTGATGCGTGAAATGGAAGCCTTAAGTTTATAGTATACCCCACCCAATTGGAGTCAAACATCACAAGTCTTGAGCATGTTTATGCTCTTGTGCTGCGATTAACCTTTTCATTCGTGTTGCTTATTGCAACACTTTAATTTCTTTACTTCTATTTATGGACCATGCCTTAAAATCATTATATTACCCATGTATTTTCATTGGGCAAAATCAAGTGTTACAACTGTTCCAAAAAAAAAAAAAAAGAAATTGAATTGGACCTCCTTATTAGGTGAGGCCCATTTTAATATTGCAATCGGCCTCAACATTTGGTCCGTTATTCAAAGGGAATTTTCCATGAGACTCATCCGATAAGACATGAGGCCCATTTTTTTCCAAAATAAAAGTGAAGAATGCATTCGGCCTATCTATTATTTTTAATGATTGTTCTCCTTTAGAAGTCCATTAGGCCTTTTCATGCAAAACTCTTGGAAATGCAATTTTTTTTATTTTTTTATTTTGTATTTGATATATTCTATTGAATGTCAGGGATTCTGCATGGTAGAATCCCGTAGATCTTGGATTCGGACCAGGTCGCAAATTTGATGATCAACGCCTGAAAATCATGACTGCAAAATTGGCAGTGCAATGAGGAGCAAAACTCCCTTGGAATATTTTTGCCCTCCAAGATATGAGTTGATAAAATAGGATCAACAACACACCTTCGAGAAGCAAAAGGTAATGTCTGTTTCCAACTCCATATGATTATCATGATTGGATGATAAGAAGTATTTTTAAAAATGGTTGATACCATGAAAAATTTCAAATGAGCACATTTTTTATAAATTTACCTCAAACTAAGTTTTTTACCACAAAAAATCCCAAAATTGATATAACTGAGATAAATTTACCGCAAATAGTTTATACCATGAATGGACCTAGACTTAGAACCAGGGAAGGAGAGTAAATTCTCTGCAAGTATGCGTCCCACAGTGGGTGAACAACTCCCGTTCAAACCCTTCAGGGACTGCCTTTTAGTAGAAAACCACTCAGCCCTTTAGTTCAGAGCCTAGAGACACCCAAAAATTTCAGGATGGAAACGTTTCTAATCTACCCAAGCTGCATTTCTCGGAGGATCCTACCAGGCTGGAGAAGAAGAGGAGTTTTAGAAAGCCATAGAGAGAGTTTGCATAAACACTCACTTTACTTCAAGGGACTCTGCCCAACACATTACACCCTCCTTGCCTTATATAGACAATAAAAGGTCACCAACAAACAAACAAGCAAGGACCAAACATAGGTCCGCAACAAACAGAGGCACCGGAAACTTCCAGGAGGGAATTATTCGCACACTATGAACAAGAATCGTATGCGTGAATACTTTCCCTAGCCTAGTGCTACAAGTAAAAGTGAACAGTACTTTTGCTACAGTGAAATTGTACGGACAACGGTTTTTCAGCGGTCTTGTCCGTCACGAGCATTGTAGCTACAGACTGAGTCATCTGAGCTGTCTTCTAGGAGACGTGCTTCATATTTTTGTTCAAGGGCTTCAAGGTCTTCAGGTGAAAGGATTTGGCTCAGTCTTCGTGATGAGGATGCTTCTTCATGAGCCCAATGGGATGCTTCTTCTTCAGCCCAGTTTGTGTTGCCAATTTCCCAAGTGTCGGCAGGAATGTTTGGTTGAGGCCAGTTGGATGGCTGTGCATAAAATGATGTATTCATGTTTTGGAATAGGGACGAAGGTCGTAGTTCGTAGGGATCCTGGGACAGAGGACCTCCAAAGCGTGCATAGGGGTCCTGGGTGGATTGGACAATATCATCTTCTGTCATTTCATGATCTTGAGACGATGCAGGCTTGTCCGTATTGTTCAAGTGCTTCCTTGGCTTCTGGTTCGAGGTCATAATGTTCCCACGTAGTGGGTACATTATTCCAAACATTTTCAGGAATAGTTTTGTTTTCTTGGCACAAGATTCTCTGGAGTTCACGGTACTGATGTTCATCAAATCTAACAGATTTTGGATAAAATTTGTGAATCCGAGCTTTTCTGCAATTCAGATCGGGTTTGTAGGATGTGGTTCCTATCTCCTGTGCAGTATGGACGATGGTGCCACTATTTGTGAAAAAATGCTATGGACGTCGGAAAAACAGGATAGTATGGACTTCAGGATTTGGAGTCGTGGTTTTCAGTTCTTTTTCCAAAAGTTGTTTCCAGTGATTAGGATGATAGAATCAATTTAGAAAGTCTAAGAGATTCTTATCACTTTCTTTTTCAACATTTTTCCCGAGTAAAAATATCCTGGTGAGGTTGGCAACAAATCGTCTGGTTAGATTTATGTCTTCATTCTTTTTTAAAGGAAGGCGAACAAAGAATTCTGGGTTTTTCCATAAATGATGGGAACACTTTTGAGCGAATTCTGAATGGGATTCCGAACAAGATTCTAACAATTTTTACATGATTGGATCTAATAGACTCATCTGAATAGAAAAGAGTCTCTGAATATTGACGAACTCAGAGAATTGATCTTTATACCTAAGACATTTTCCATGAATGATGCGAAGTTGAGAGATTTGAGTCATGATGTCCCACCCAATTATCATATCTTTATTGGGGAGGTTTGATCCGAAGATTTTTGCGGTTATGGAACACTGAGGAAAGAACTGGATAGTTACAGGAGTGGTTCTGACATTTGTGGAGAAAGTATCTCCGAAGCCGAGTTGAAATATCGGATATAAGGAGTCCGAATTCTTCAGAAGAACTTTGGTGTCCAAATTGAACAACTTGCTCCTGTGTCAATGAGAGCAATGACAGTGATGGGTTTGGCAAACTTTGAGGTGAGGATTTTTACTGGGAAATGGAGACAGTGAGTTTGGCTTGAAAATATGTCAAGGTTTGGTTCTGAGAATGAGGATGATATATGAAAAATATCTTCAGACTCTGAGTCTGATTCAGTCTCACTGGAAGTTTGGTAAGTGGGGATGACACAAAGAGTTTGTTCAGATGGTTCTTCATCAACAGAGAATAATGATTCAATATCATCATTTTCAAGAGAAATTCCTGTTTCATTCTCAATGTGATGAATTAAATGATTCTGACCTTTTCTTGCTTGAGGACAATTTTTGGCAAAATGTCCTTTCTGATTGCAAATGTAGCAACGGTTTGATTTCTTATGGCCTGTGCGATCCTTTCTTTTGCGTAGGTATCGCCATTTCTTCTTTTTCCGGAAATGCTTGGAGCCATGTTTGGATTTCTTTATCCAGAACTTCTTGAAATGTTTCTTCTTCTTGGAATACTTGCCACAAGTACCATCACGTCTTGCCTGGAGCATTTGATTTTTAAATTCTAGCGAGAACAGCCGATTCAAGGCGCTTGTCATCTCGTGATGTAGGTGCGGACCATCTCGGCGCTTTAAGCATAATTCTTCGAGGCATAGATGAACTTCTTGCTGTATTTCACCCAAGGGAATATCTTGCACTCTTCTTTGTTTTCTAAAGAAAGATCTTTCAACCATCTGGGATAGTTCTTTAGGGATGGAAGTAAGAAAACATGCTTCAGATTTGGATCTGCTCCAACCCGATAAAAAGTGAAGCATCACTCGATAATGCTTATCGAGATGTTTCCTTTGCAAGGAGCAGCATCTTCTTTCGAAAAATTCTCTTCTTTTTATCTCTATGAGATCAGTGGGTTTTCCCACAAAGACATGATACAAGAGAGTAATGGCATGGCTGAAATTCGGTGACATCGAAAAATGAATCAGTCTTGTTCTCAAATTGATTGCCACCGAGTTTGAGGGTTCCCGTGAATCTTGTAACAAAGTTGTACAAGACATCATTCATATGATGGTTGGTGATGGACTGAGTATTCAACCAAGTATGAAATTCTTCAAGTCTTTTTAGCCATTTGTGATAAGGAATATCATCAATGGTGAAGAATTGTTTTGATGCCATGGACACATGGCGAGCAGGATTACTAGTCTGACCATTATCTGGGCCAGAATAGTTTGATTCCATTTCTTCATCTGGAGGATCAGCCATAAATATTGCTGAAGTTACTGACCCAATGGGGAGGGAATCAACTGTAGGAATAGAGAGGGATGGAGAAGATGAATAAGATGCTGAATCTGATTCAGTCTCAGGAGTAGTTTGCTCGACTGGAAGTAGGGACTGTTTTTCTGGAATGGCGGGATCGTTTGTTGAGTATTAGGATCGGGTTCCTGGTACCTAAATCCTTTAGAAAAGATTCTAATGATTTGATAACATCATCTAATCTGGCATTTCTCTTATAACAAGTGAACCTGATTTTGTAGGTGGCATCTTTTCTTTCCATTTTTCCTTCTACAAGGCTTTAAGGCGATTTCGTATTTCTGCCATATCTGGTTCCCTTCTGTAGGGGTCTTCTGGGATAGTGGCAAAGATAGACGTTTGTGGCGGTGGAGGTAAATATCCGGTTCTAATAGGAGGTGCCAATGGATCGAAAGGTCTGAACCTTCCTTTTCAAGAAGCTGGATTTGCCTCTTGAGCTTTTCTATTTCAGCTTTGGATTTTCAAGATAATGGTACCCCGGATGTTGTCCCGATTCCAAGGCGTGAAGCCTTTTCTGGAATTCGACAGTATCTTTTGGTACTTTCATCATACCTTTGGAGATCTTGTTGCACATTTCCGATCTTGGAATCAATTGCCTTGAAGGCATTGTTTTGTGCTAACAAAGTCTCGATTGCCAATTTAGAACAGCTTCAAAGCAAATAGGAGTCTTTCTTTGTCTCCCATGTTCATCCACATCAGTGGGGTTAGATATCTTAGGAACGTGACGATATTTGCCTTGTGGATCAATGAACTCTTCTGCGGCAGGGAACGAGAGTTTAGAACTTTCTCTGACAAGAGGGGGAAAGTCTGTTTCTTGGAACATGGTGATAGAAGAAGTGGGAGGTGTTTCTACTGGAGCCTCAAGTGGGTAAGAATGTTTCTTCGCCCATTTTAAGATTGGCTTATAAAACGGGGAAATAGCTTGTCTTTTTTGAGGAGGAGATGGGGGAGGAGATTTTGGTGGATCTGGTGAAACTTGGGTCATAGTTCTGAATTCTAGGGGTGGAGGTGGTGCATAAGAAACCATGAACTGGTATTTATCACACTCACCAAGAGTATCTACAGAGGGATCTCCGTTTAAGTATCTTTGGTACACCTTATCCTTAGGTTTCTTTCTCCGAGGTGGAGATCTTGCAAATGGATCTACTTCGTCAAGGGAGTTTGTGCAATAAGAACATTGGCAAAAAGGATCCCAAAAACAATGACCATAGTTGTCTTTGTAGTAATGGACAGGATGTCCATCACTATTGAAATGTCGAACAAGCTTTTTGGATCCGCTCGGAAATTGACCGAGGAACACATGGTTCAATCATGAAGAGGGTCTGGAAGATAGAAGGACTTTCTTCATTTTCCTTGCCAAATTTGATGGAAACAGTTCCATCTTTTTTCCGTACAAACTCCGAGTCTGTGGACTGGAAAGGCTTGTTATGCTGGTGTAGCTTTTCATAGTTGGTGATCCAAGTCTCTGGAAGGAGCTTGGCCAATGTATCCTTGGGGATCTGTTTGGGAACATGGATGCAGGATGCCTGATCATTCTGCATTGAGATAAACAATGCATCTTCATTACCATTATTGAAGTTGAGGTCAAGAGCATGATTCTGCACTCGATAGACCATCTGGTAATGTAGGGTTGCAGCTACAGAGTCAGCAGTTTGAGGGGCTCCAGTAAGTTGGACTTGGACTTTTAAGAAAGAAAGTAACTGGGGGTCTGAAAAAGCTATGTTGAAGTTTGGATATAGAGTAACAAAGACTGTTCCAAAGATTCAAAGTAGTTTGAACAAGATCGATGCAAGCATGCTGGTATTGTAAAAATCTGGTATCTAACAGTGCGATTCTTGCCACAACTGGCAAACCCTTTCGACCATGAAAGGTAAGAGCAAGTCGGACAGCTCCATAATGGACATGAGTGTATCCTTGTTGAGCCCATTGTCTGGGAAATTCTAGAGGGATTTGAAGAGTAACGAAGTACTCCTTTTCAGTGGCAGGAATGGGATGCTGGTCAAATTTGGAGGACTGGACGTATTCCAATTTGGTACGTTTATAATAAATTTACCCTCTGTTAGTTTTTGTTAATTGGAATATCATGAAAAACTATAAACCAGTACACTTGTGATAGACGCAGCATAAAAATTCAAATTAGTATATTTGCCAACTGTCACATATTATTCAACTCAATAAATTGACAGTAAAATTTAACGGAAACTAATGGAAGGCAAATTTGTCACAAGTCGGTTTGGGATTTTTTGTTGCTAAAAAATTAGTTTTAGGTAAAATTATCACAAGTATACAGCTTGTGACTTTTTATAGTATTAATCTTTTTTAAAAAAATCACCTCTCATGATTGGACTCTAGATGACTAGAAAAGCCTCCTTCATATTGCAAACATAGAATTTGTTGAGTACTTCACATAAATTTCTTCCCTTAAGCACCATCTATTTATATATTTGCTACTATGACCAAACAAAAAGTATACATTTACTACAGGTGGCAAACCTAATCATTAACTCATACTTGATGGGTCATATCATAAGTGAGTGGGCTAATTTTTTACAAACAAGTTTAAATGGGTCCAAGAAATAAATGGCCAACTACATATGGGTCAAAATGGGTTAGAAACAAATCCATTTGAGACCCTTTTTCATTGTCATTTGAGATCCATTAAAGATTGGCATTCCTCTTTGTTTCTAATCCATTTTGACCCCCCCCCCAAAAAAAAAAGACCTGTCTTCCTCTCCCTCCTCTGCGTCTTCCTCTACATTACCTCTTTCATTGCCTTCCCCTCCCTCGGCCCCTCCCGAGTGCCCGCCGTGTTCATCCCTAGGAACCGAGTATTGCACCTTTACATCCCCTTTGCCGCCGCAAGCCTCTTCCTCTCCATCGCCTACAATTTTGAGAGCATCTATGAGGGCGACAAGGAGGGCATTGCCACCACCACTCCATACTAATTTCTCCTTGCAAGCCAAGTCATGGAGATCATGGCCTATGAAGCACAGACACGCTGTCCAAGCTTTCATGTAGTGTTCGACACGCTCGGACACGCTGGGATACGCAATCAATGTGTGTCGGATTTTTCAACATGTGGTCAACTTTTCTCAACACGTTTCGACACAAGTGTCCTAGAAAAGATCATTGAAGAAGATGATGGAGGGTGGAGACGAGGGTGAGGGAGCGGAGGCGATGCCGTGACGGTAAGGGAGGGCCAGAGGAAGAGTAGAGATTGAGGCAATCTAGATGGTCGCAATTGCGATGCTACGATGGAGGGTCGGCAGTGAGGTTGAGGCTGCGGCTGCAAAGGAGGAAGGGCCGGAGGTGAGGTGGTGAGGTAACTGAAAGAGAGCAGAGAGGATCGTGTGAGAAGGAGGAGGAGAAGGAGGTCGTTGTTAACAGGTGATGGGGGGGAAGGGGAAGAAATGGAAAGAACCAGAGGCGGAGAGGAGGGAAAGGGTGGGGGGGGAGAAACAACGGGTGATGGGAGGGGTGGAAGAAAGGGGAAGAAACGACGCGGGGGGTGAAGGGGGTTGGGGTGGTGTGGGGGTGAAGGGGGCGAGAGAAACAATAGGTGATGGCCATCATTGAGAGGGGGTTGGGGGGGGCAAGGGGTGGGGGTGGCTTGAGGGGGACAAACAAGGGAAAGAAATTAGAGGGGTGATGTGGGGTGGGAAAGAAAATCAGGGAAATGACAGGTCATTGGGGGGGGAGGAAGGAGGAAAAGAAACTGAGAGAGGGTGGGGGTGGGTTAGAGGTGGCATGGGGGAGAGAGAAATGAGAGGGAAATAAATTTTGAGGAATGAGGGTTTAGAAAAAAAATGGAGGAAAATATTTTTTTGGACGGCGATGTTATATTTGTTAAAAAATAAATAAATTAGCTAATTATAGTTTCCAAAAATAAAAATACTAAAAGTTAAATAATGATAAATTTAAATTATTATAGAAGATTATAGATTTTTTTAAATAAGTTGATTATAATTTTTTGTTAGACATTAGTTTCATCTATAATTTTTGTTAAAGTTATAAATATGTTCCCAAATATGAGTACGCATTAACTATTAATATGTCTTTCAAATTTCCTATGAATATATTTATTAATATTATTAGTGTAAATTCATTGTAAGCTCTTTTTTATTATTTATTTATTTGTGAAGTTGAATCAAATTAATTAAAAATAAAAATATCCATTTAATATATAACGTGTCCCAACGTGTCGGAATGTTCTATTTTAGAGAAATAACGTGTCAGCATGTCGTGTCATGTCATGTCACGTGTTTGTGTCGCGTGTCCGTGCTACTTAGGTCATGGTGGATCTCACTGCCGTTGAATGTAAAGAGGAGGAGGGAGAAAAATTTTTATTTGATTTCTCAGGCTTCAGGTCACAATGCTTTGCATGCGGCACATGCAACAATTGTAGTTTTCTTTTGTTCTTGCCTCCACACAACCAAATTAAACTCCAAAATCCTCAGCCCAGAGCATCAGACCTCCAGACTCCCCTCCCAGATTCTTCAGCTTCTGCTAGAATTCACTCACGATCCACTCATGTCTCCGTCCTCACTAAAACAGTAACAAATTATCTCCCTTCAATTTCATCACGCGTACAGTCCTCAATTCCATGATCGTCTGCGCTTGCCAGTGTTGGTATCAGTGAGAGAGATATGTCAAGTTCTACCACCCTTTCGAACCCAATTTCCTACAAGACACTCCCTTTTAGCGTCACCTCTCATCTGCTTCCCAAACCAAACCGACCCTCCAGCTTCAGTGTTCTCTGTGCCCCACCAGTTTTGTCGAAAATTTCCCAACTTCTTGGGAAAGTTCTCGTTCGAACTTCTATTAGGGACGAAGACACAAAAGAGACCTCATCTTCGAGCTTGCCTTGGATTGGGGAGGACTAGACAGGGTGTACTTTTCCGTGATTCCGGGAATTTAAATGTGCGAGCATTTATTTGATTTTTGAATTTTGAGATATGTTTAGCTGATAGGAAATTTATGTAGGTTGAGCAGATTAATGGGAGGACAGATATGTAAGTGAACTTATTAGGAGTGCGAGGGCATCAAACGTCACTTGAACAAGATCCATCACCCTTCACTTCACCGCTATTTTCATGACCCCATTGATACCGCTCCATATGCCACACAAAGTCTTAGCCCATGACTTAATTCGAGCACTTGAGGTGTCTCATTGACTCAACGAGCTGGTCCATGGAATTGCTTATTCTTCAGAAGTAAAGAAAATAAAGAATTCCGACACGTTAGGACACGTTATATATTAAATGAATATTTTTATTTTTAATTAATTTGATTCAACTTCATAAATAAATAAATAATAAAAAGAGCTTACAATGAATTTACACTAATACTATTTATTCATAGGAAATTTGAAAGACATATTAATAGTTAATGCATATCCATATTTGAGAACATATTTCTAACCTAGGTAGCATGGACACGTTGTCCGTGCTTCCATGTCGTGTCCGACATGTGTCGGAGTGTGTCAGACACGTCGACACGCTTGGACACGCTTGGACACACGGTCAATGCGTGTTGGAAATCTGACACGCGGTCAACGCGTGCCCAACACGTTTCGACACGCGTGTCCGGAAGATGATGGAGGGTGGAAGCGACGGCAAGGGAGTAGAGACGAGGCCGCAACGGCGAGAGACGGCCGCCACTGTGATGCTGCGACGGATCCAACGAGGTTGCAGCTGTGAGGGAGAAAGGGCCAAAGGCGAGAGGAAGAGTAGAGGAAGGCGGTCATGCGGCAAGCGGCGAGAGGCGACGAGCGGCGAGCGACGAGGAACGAGAAGAGGAAGGGTCATGCAGAGCTAGGGTTTTTGATGGGCCATCACGTATTGGGGAGGGGAAGAGACGGACAGGTTTTTGATGGGCCATTGCGTATTGGGGGAGGGGAAGAGACAGGGACAGCCTGTCTGTCAGTGAAGGGGAGGGAAAGAAAAATAAATTTTGGGGGAGGGAGGAAATGGACGAGGGAAAGAACTAGAAGAGGGTGGGGTGGACCTTAGTGGAGATTTTTTTTTAATGGAAAAATAAATAAATGAGATTAAAATATAATTTCGAAAAATAAAAATACTGAATTTGAATTAAATTAATTAAAAATAAAAATATTCATTTAATATATAACGTGTCGGAACGTGTCGAAATTCTCTACTTTGTGAAAAATAACGTGTCGCGTGTCACGTGTCCGTGTTGCCGTGTCCATGCTACCTAGTTTCTAACTTTAACAAAAATTATAGATGAAACTCATGATTAATAAAAATTATAATCAACTTATTTAAAAAAATCTATGATCTCCTAAACTAATTAACATTTATCATTATTTAAATTTTAGTATTTCTATTTTTTGAAACTATTTTCAGCTAATTTATTTTTTTTAACAAATATAATATCGCCATCCAAAAATTATTTTCCTCCCTTTTTTTTTTTTTTCCCAAACCCTCATTTCCCAAAATTTATGTTCCCCCTCATTTCTCTCTCCCCCACGCCACCTCAAACCCACCCCCACCCTCTCTCATTTCTTTTCCTCCTTTCTCCCCCAATGACCTGTCATATTTTCTCTCCCACCCCACCCCACCCCACACCACCCCTATGATTTCTTTCCCTTGTCCCCCCCCCATGGGCCATCACCTATTGTTTCTCTCTCCTCCCTCACCCCCACGCCACCCCAATCCCTTGGGCCCCTCGCGTCGTTTCTTCCCCTTTCTTCCACCCCTCCATCACAACATCGCAATCGTGACCCTCTAGATCGCCTCAGTCTATACTCTTCCTCTGGCCCTCCCTTACCATCATGGCGTCGCCTCCGCTTCCTCACCCTCGTCTCCACCCTCTATCGTCTTCTTCAACGATTCTCTCTCGAACACGCGTGTCTGAACGTGTCGAGAAAATTGACCACATGTCAAAAAATCCGACATGCGTTGACCGCGTGTCCCAGTGTGTTTGAGCATGTCGGACACGTCAACACATCCGACACGGAAGCTTGGACAGTGTGTCCATGCTTCATAGGTTTTCCCCCTTCATGCATCCCATTATGTCATTAACAAATTGAAGGAAGTTTTTACGAAATGAATCTGCTATTATTTTAGGAACACTATAACTGAAGGACTCCGCTCATTATTATTATGAGAAGCAAAATATACTTGACATTGATTAAATTATAAAAAAGAATAAAAAGAAAGCCATGCCAAGCATGATTAAGAGCAATGGTTTACCTAACAATTCATATAGGAATCCATTAATCGCTATGTAGATAACTCTTTCTGTTGCTTAGATACCACATTATTTAACAATAACCTAGAACTTAATGCCCTATTTGTCATGTTACGTATATTAAATTAAGTAAATTTTTTTACCCGTTTTACTTCTTAATAACTCTTTAATCCTGTTTTTATAATTAAATATACGATATATAAAAATTTAAAACTAAAATTTCAAATAATTAAATATTATTTAACAAATGACCCGCACAAAGCTCAAACATCGACATTGTCAAATGTTCCATTGATTTCAAAGTATCATCTTGTTATTGCGATGAACACATCGAAACTCGACTATTCTTCCTTTTCTTTAAAGATGAAAACGGAGGAATACTTTGCTCGTGCCGGAAAAAGTTGTCAGGATCGACCGCGGTCTTCACACGCACCAACCTGTCGAAATTGTTCTTGAAGTATTTCTTTCCCCAAATGCTGGCTTGCTTATAACTTGTGTCGCCTATTACATTGTTAATTCCTATGTCGAGATCCCTGGAGTTGATGTAGGCCTCTCGAGGCGATTTCGACACATATTGGGCCATATAACTGTAGAAGCTTCGTATCCAACTCACATGCTTTGGAGCTCCGGTTGTCCATTCCGTGGCGTGCAGGATCTTGTACAAAACCCCAGCTCTGTGAGGGAAGGGAATGGCAGATTCAGAAATTTCTGCCATTTTCCCGCCAGAGGGGACCCAAGTCATCATAGGCACCCCTTGATCTTCCTCAAAGAACCTCTCCCACATGCCCTCTAAGCCACTCTCAGGGATTGGCTCCTTCACATAATCCGATTTTTTCTTGAAGAAAATTTTGGTGTTGGAGCTCCTGTTGAGCAAGACTTCCAATGGCTCTCCGCTAAAACCAGCGAAGTTGAGGACGGACTCGATCCAGCTCATCTCGGTGCAGTCCAGTCTCGTGACGTTGAGCTCCGGGAAGCGGCTACTTGTCACCTCGAGGAGCGAGTCGACCGCGCCGAGGTAGAGGGTGTCGAAAATGGCTTGCATCGTCATCATCCCATTGGGGCTGGAGTTGTGGCTCTGCAACGTCAGCGATATGAATATGTCGTCGGGGAGCTTGTTCGCGACAAGTTGCCACTGGTGCACGAGTTTTGTCGCATTTTGTTCCAATGTCCTCAGGATCTTGAACACGGTGACGGTTGACGGCACTGGGACTAGCTTGACTTTCCAGGACACTACTACGCAGAAGCTGCCGCCTCCTCCACCTCGGATTGCCCAGAAGAGATCTTCCCCCATTGATTCTCTATCTAAGAGCCGACCCTGGGCGTCGACCAACTGCGCATCAATTACATTATCAGCAGCAAGGCCATATTTGCGCAGCAGCGTACCATAGCCTCCGCCACTGAAGTGCCCGCCAACGCCAACCGTGGGGCAGAGGCCGGCCGGGAAGCCTAGGGTTTTATTCTTCTCAGCGATCCTATAGTAAAGCTCGCCGATCGTTGCACCCGATTGGACCCACGCAGTTTTGTCCTCTGCATCCACAGAGATTGCTCGGAAATTCGCCATGTCGAGAATGACAAAAGGGACTTCGGACAAATACGAAAGGCCTTCGTAGTCGTGACCGCCGCTTCGGATCCTCATTTGAAGTCCGTACTGTCGGGAGCAGATGATGGAGGTTTGGACGTGGGAGACGTCGAGCGGCGTCACGATGTAATTAGGTTTCGGAGCAGAAGGAGTCAAGAAACGCAGGTTCTGTATGGTAATGTCCAAGACAGAATAGTATGAAGAGTTGACTGGAGTATAAACGAGTTTAGAGATTACAGATCCGTTTCCGGAGTGAAGAGAGAGGCATTGCAGGAAATTATCAGAAGTACTGGTAGCAAAAGCTACCAAAGGAGCTGCCAAGAGAAAGAGAAATGCAAAGTGATGGTGCAAAGTGAAGTTTCCCATCTTCATTTTGACTCTCTTCCTTAGAGCATAACCTGTCGACCGAACTTATGGGAATATTCAACATTTGGACAATCTCAATCTTGCCAAGTTATTTCTGTGAATTTATTATTTGATTGATTGCAATAAAAATATAAACCAGAAGATGATGTCTTCAAAATACACTTCTCTCTCACTCCTCTGTCAGAGTTAGCATCCGCGTCAGAACAAAATCTTGCCAAGTTATTTTCTGTGAATTTATTATTTGATTGATTGCAATAAAAATATAAACCAGAAGATAATGTCTTTAAAATACACTTCTCTCTCTCTCCTCTGTCAGAGTTAGCATCCGCGTCAGAACAAAATCTTGTCAAGTTATTTTCTGTGAATTTATTATTTGATTGATTGCAATAAAAATATAAACCAGAAGATAATGTCTTTAAAATACACTTCTCTCTCTCTCCTTGGTCAAAGTTAGCATCCGCCTTGGAACAAAATCTTGCCAAGTTATTTTCTGTAAATTTATTATTCGATCGATTGCAATAAAAATAAAAACCAGAAGATAATGTCTTTAAAATACACTTCTCTCTTCTCGGTCAAAGTTAGCATCCGCCTTGGAACAAAATATTGCCAGGTTATTTCTGTGAATTTATCATTCGATTGATTGCTTTGGTGAATCACGTCATTTACGGATACGAATTACATGTGCATCCTATTCTCTCTCTTTTTTTCCTCAAATATTTTTTCTTTGTATACAATATGAGGAAGTGTTGGAGCGAGACGTGATATTTGACCTTAATTAGGCTATGTGGTATATATTTGTATGAATGATTACTGTTGACACTTAAATTTTGACGATTTATTTAAGTGTTTATTAATTGTATTGAAAAATTAAAGATTAATTTCTAACCCATTAACAAAAAATTTCATTTAAACATTAGGAGCATTTGTGTCACTAGTTTTAAAATTTATCAAAAAAAAATTACAAAAAAAAAAAAAAAAGAGAGAGTGAACCGGGCTAGGCCCAGTCCTTTTCTGTTCTACTCTCCTCTGGATCATTTTTTCACCTGGGCCAAGTCCAACCTCACTTTCTCCCCAAGCCCGGCCTCTCTCTCTCTTCCTCACGCCCTCATGCCGGTCTGGCTTCGACAAAAAAGAAAGGTACAAAGCCGAGGGGAAGAGGATCGTGAGCAGGATGGTGGCATGATCTGTGGGTCGGGGCTAGGCCAGCCAGCAAACTAGCCATGGTAGAAGCCATGCGCGCTAGCCAGTGGCCCTCAAAAGAGGGAGAAGATGAGTCTAAAAAATGGGAGAGCTTTGGAGAGACCAAGGGACTGGGGGGAACAGAAATAAAGCCAGCAAAACCAAGAGAGAAGGAGCGGGCCTAAGAGGAAAGCGAGCTTGAGAGAGTGTGAGCTCAAGGGAGTAAGGGAGGCTCGGTTTTTGCCTTGGTCAAGAGATAATCTAGAGAGAGACCGAGGATGGAGAGCTAGCAGAAGTTGGAGAGAGCTCGAGAGAGTAGAGGATGAGACGAAGTTAGAGAGAGAGAGAGAGAGAGCTCGAAGGAAAGCTTCGCCATCGTCAGTTGTCCGCCCGAGAGCCGCCGTTCGCCACAGCCCCCCACCCGAACCAGGTAAGTCCCCTAGGCCTTTGTGTGTGCTCTCTCTCTCCGATACACCAGACTGAAGCTCATGGCTGTTCGGTTCGCGCGAGCTCCGGTCTGCATCGCTTTACCTTTGTTTCCGATGTCTTGCTCATCGTGTGCCGAAGATCCCGTTATGGTTTGAGCTTCAGTTGAGCCAAAAACATCTTGTTACAGTAGCACACCTCATGTGTTTGACAAAATGTCCCAAAGAGAACCGAGAAGCAACCCGAGTTGAAACTTGGTTTGGTTCGTGCTTGCTCTTATATATGTCGGACCGTGCCTGTCTTTTATGTTTCCATTGCGATTTCATGCGATTTTCATGGAGCAATCGTGTATCCTTGAGCCAAGGGGGATTTTTGTGCCCGAAAATGGTTTGACTGCCAGTGTTTGTGGCCGACGGTGGTCATCGCCATTTGGAGTGGACAACCGGTAGACAATGGTGGTTCGGCGGTGGAAGGGTCGCTGGTTGCTATGCCGGTGTTGCTGTTTGGGTGAAGTTTTGGGGGAGGATGTGCAAGGAGATATCGGGGAGAAGAAGACACACGAAGAAGAAAAATACGTAGGGAAGTGACAGAAAAGATAAGGGAATTTTGGTAAAATATTTCTCTGTGTATATTTTTGTATGGCATTACATTGTACATTTATAATGTAAGAATGAAAGAATAAAATAGGAAAAATAAAATACAAGAATCAGAATTCCATAATTTCCTATTTACTATATTAATCAAAGATCTACTATAATAAATTATAATCAGAATTGACTCTAAGATCTTCCAACACTCCCCCTCAAGCTGGTGGCCTATATATGTCTAGGACACCTAGCTTGCTCAATATAAACTTGTGTTGTCTTTGGCATAATGGCTTAGTGAAAATATCTGTAGGTTGATTCACTGTTTCAATGCCCTTTGTCATGAGAACTCCTTCTTTGGTCGCTAGTGAAGTGACAATCAACTTCTATGTGTTTTGTTCTCTCATGAAAAACTGGATTTGCTGCTAACTTAAGTGCAGCATTATTATCATAGAACAATTCACTTGGTCCACTGACCTGTATTCCCAAGTCTGAAAGAAGTCCTCATATCCAGACTATTTCGCAGGTAGTTTTCGCCATGGCTCGATATTCTGATTTAGCTGATGACAATAACATGGTAGATTGCTTCTTTGTCTTCCACGAAATCAACAACTTCCCCAATTTAACACAAAAACTGGTGATGGATCTCTTAGTCATTGGACAGGTAGCGTAATTAGTGTCACAAAATGTTGTCATCCCCATATCATACTCACGAGATAGAAATATACCGAGCCCTGGGCATCCCTTCAAGTATCTTATTACTTTCAAGGCTGCATTCATGTGTGACTCCTTTGGCATATGCATGAATTGGTTGAGTATTTGTACTGCATAACATATATCAGGTCTTGTCATGGTAAGATATATCGACTTTCCAACAAGTCGTTGATACCCTGACGGATCCCTAAGTAATGGATCCTTGTTTGATGAAGAAGATTTGAGATCATACTCATGTGTCGTCAGCTTGATATTATGTTCAATGGGAATTACTATTGGCTTGCAGCCCGATAATCCAGCTTCAGAAATGATTTCCAAAACAAATTTCCTTTGACTGAGGGAAATTCCTTTATCAAACCTGGCAATTTCAATGCCAAGAAAGTATTTGGGAGACCCTAAATCCTTGATATGAAAATTGGAGTGCAAATATTCCTTGAATCTTGCACATGAGAATCATTGTTTCCCATAACCAATATGTCATCGACATATATCAGCAAATAAATTGATGAACTTCTCTCATTTCGTGTAAAAAAAGCATGATCATGTTTGGAATGCTGAAAACCTACATTGGTTAATGCAGCAGTAAACTTGGCATACCATTGTCTAGATGCCTGTTTTAACCCATACAAGGAATTGTGAAAACGACATACCCAATACTCCCCCTGTTTGCGTAATCCTTAAGGAAGATCCATGTAGATCTCTTCATCTAAATCTCCATGAAGGAAGGCGTTGTGGACGTCCATCTAATGTAAGGACCAATTGCATATTGCTGCAATAGATAAAAAAAAACCGGACGGTAACTTCCTTCTCAACTAGGGAGAATGTCTCGTGATAATCGAAGCCTTCTCTTTGAGTGAAGCCTTTAACTACCAATCTAGCCTTGTAGCGTTCTATGGAACCGTCTGATTTGAACTTGATCTTGTAAACCCATTTACATCCGATCAGTTTTCGATGCGGTGGTAAGGGAACAACATCCCAAGTATGATTCTCCATGAGTGCAGTAAGTTCGGACTCCATTACACTCTGCCACTTGGGATCTTTTGCCGCCTCAGTGAATGAAGATGGCTTGTGTTCTTTTGAAATTTGACCGATACAACACATATGTTATGCCGATAACCGATTGAAGGAAACATAGTATGAAACGGGATATTGTGTACCTGAAGAGTTTGCAGCAGAACATATATAATCTTAGTCCACATAGGTGGGCGAGTTTGTCTTCCAGAACGACGAGGTAGCTCAACCATATTCTCAGAGGCCACAAATGATTTAGCAGCCATTTCTGTTGTGTCTACTGCTGAAGTAGATGGACTTCCTTGGATGAAGCTAGTAATCCCGTCTTCGAATTTGAGAATTCCACTGGTGCTGGTGTCATAGAGGATGGAGGTGCCATAAGAAAACCAGGCACTAATGATAAATCTTCATCAAACAAAAGGAACTGATTGTTTTCTGATAAATTGTCTTGTGATGAAGGCAGCTTCTCTTTGAAAGGAAACGTGTCTTCATGAAAAACAACCTCTCTACTGGTAAAGAAATGCCCTGTAGAAAACTCCATGACATGATAACCCTTATGAAGAGAAGGGTATCCCATAAAAACACATTGTGTTGCACGGGGGCTCATTTTATCACAAGAACCCACAATTGTTGCATAATATAAACAACCAAATACTCTAAGATGGCTATTAACTGGTTGTTTCTTGTAAAGCATCTCAAATGGAGTTTTACCATGAAGAATTCGACTTGGCATGTGATTAATCAGATAGGCAGTTGTGACCACATAGTCTCCCTAAAATTCTTGAGGGACTGAGGCTTGGTATTTAATTGCACAGGCTACTTCTAAGAGATGTCTATGTTTTCTTTCTATAACTCCATTTTGTTGTGGAGTATAAGTACAAGAACTTTCATGAAGTATCCCATGAGTAGATAACAACATTGTGCAATCAGAAGTGAAAAATTCTCGCCCACTATCTGTACGAATTCGATGTACAAATTTATCAAATTGATTCCTAATTAAGGAAAGAAAATTTGATAAATGAGTAAATGTCTGACTCTTTGACTGCATAAGATATAGCCAAGTGGCACAACTATAGCCATCAATGATTGTAAGAAAGTACCGAGATCCATCACGATGAGAAGTATGATAGGGACCCCAGATGTCCATGTGAAGCAAAGAAAATGGATTTTTGGCTCGAGATGTACTAACAGGAAAAGATGCTCGAGTTTGTTTAGCTAAAGGACATATGGGGCATTTTGGATGGGGAAATCCAGCACTATGACCCAATCATTGATGCAAAAAGAGATTTTTATTATAACTGATTGCATTACAATAAATGCCTTTATTCAATAATTCTAAATCTCCTGGAGAATTGACCCAAAAATAAAGCCCTTGTGCCTCATTACCCAAGCCCATCTGCCAATTGAAAGGTCCTGAAAGACACAATTTTTGGAATTGAATATGGCTTTGCAGGAATTGTCCATACATACTTTTGCAATAGAAATAAGATTAAACTCAAAATCTAGAATGTATAGGACATTTTTAAAGACAAAGTTTTGACCAAGATGTACAGTACCGATTTTGGTAACATCCATAATGTTCCCATTTGGAAGACACACCGTAATAGGAGATTGTGTGTTCTGATGGACATAAGAAAATAGGTACTCATTACAAACTATGTGGTCACTTGCACCTGAATCAATAATCCATGCTTCAATAGATAATGAATTCCTTTCATGGAGAAAAGTACCTGAGAATCCTGCACCAGTGTCACCAATCTTGAGTTGGCTCAAAGTTTGCACAATATTTTCATATTATTCTTGAGTGATAGTCTACTAAGACATTCCACCACTTTTCTGTGCAAAGACCTGATAGACTGATGACTTCTTTTCCTTTTTATTATTGGGTCTCCCATGTAATTTCCAATAGATATCAACAGTATGGTGTGGACATTTGCAATATTCACAACATTTATTTTTAATTTTTGAATTTTGTCCACTAACCTTCCCTGCTGATGTGGCATTTCGTGTGCCGTAGGATCCTTTATATACTGGTCCTGACGTGGCAAAATGCCGACCGTCCGATTTGGCGGAGTAATTCACGAAATTGAAGCCGTCTGATCTCACGCGTCAATCCCAGCCGTCCACTCCAGAAAAGAGATCCTGCCTGTCCGATCCAGCGGGCCTCCCACGATCGTTAGATCCAGCACCTTTATCCAGGCCGTTCGATCCATGCCTGCGATCACAGCCATCCATCCATGAAAAACTAGGGTTATCTTCCCCATCTTTCGTCGCTACGGCCGCGAAACCTCTTCCCCGCGACTATCCTGTGGCTCCTAAACCTCCTCCGGCTCCGGTGATGTTTTCCGTCGAAACAAGCCCAGATGAAAACGCTGCGAATCCCGTTCCTTCACGGACCCGACCTTGTTCAGTCACGGCAACCCACTGGTTTTCTTCTTGCACAACCAGTTGGAAGATTTGGCCGAGTGGTGGTTGGGGTTCCATTACAAGGATTTGCGAACGAAACGCAACGTACGACTCATTCAAGTTAAGGAGAAATCCGGTGGCCTTCTCTTTTTCCTTGATTGCATAGTATTGTCGGAGAGTGGCCTCCGGTCCCTCCAACTTGTCCTCAGCCGCTTCAATCTTGTTCCATAGGCCGATAATCGGTTAAAAACGGCAGTGACCGAGAGGTTGCCCTGTTTTAATTCGGCTAGGGCTTGTGTCAAGGAAAAAATTCTTGCCCTATCTGATTTTCCATACATTTCTTGTATGTTATCCTAGAAGTTCTTCGAGTCTTCTTTCGGAGGGAGGCCGGCGGCGACATCAAGCGCCAAGTAGTTCCGATCCAAGTGTGCATCAGTTGACTACAGTGTCGCCAGCGCCTCTGCAGTCGCTCGTCCGTTAGGTAGGGCACGGTTCCCTCGATGAAGCCTTCTTTGGCCTTGGTGACGAGTGCTTGCCGGAGATCCCGAGCATAAGAGTAGTAGTTCGCCGGTCTAGTGAGCTGCTGGCTGATTAGGCGTAACTCCAGCCCATCCGCTGGTGACGTGTAAAGCGGATCTCCAAGTTCAGGCCAGCCGCCGTTGAACGGAAACAAATAAGGCGGTCCGTGTGGAACCGGGTAGAGCTCCATTCCCTAACCCGACACGAATCCAGGTCTATGACCCATAACTGTCTAGCCCGACTCATCAGTCGGGTCGATCCCATATAGGTACTGAGGCCATGTCTGTCCAGATCCAGTTGTCCATTAAGGGGCATACCACTGGGTTGGGGCCCAGTAAGTTGGCATTGGAATTTGTACTGGAGCAAGGGCAGGAGCCGAGACAATGTTGGTCACTTGCCCTTCTTCAGTCGATCCAATTTGATCAAAAGATGAGATCGTCTGATCCTGAGGTGATGAGTCTTCTACTGAGGGACTCATAACATTTTTATCCTTTTCCATGATATCTAGATTGAATTCCTAATCGCTTTGTTGGTTTGTTCTGCAGGGAGGAAGGTGCAGCAACAGACCAGAAAAAAGACGATGGCAATTCAGAAGATTGCAGAAGTAAGGGCAGGAAGCGAGAGCTTTGATACCATGACAGAAAAGAGAAGGGAATTTTGGTAAAATATTTCTTTGTGTATATTTCTATATGGCATTACATTGTACATTTATAATGTAAGAATGAAATAATAAAATAGGAAAAATAAAATACAAGAATCAAAATTCCATAATTTCCTATTTACTGTATTAATCAAAGATCTAGTAGAATCAATTATAATCATAATCGACACTACTTCCAACAGGAAGAAGACCATAGGGAAAAAGACAAACAAGAAATAAAAAGAAAAAGCAAAAGAAAAAGAAAAGTACAAAAAAAGAAAAAAGGAAAACAAAATATGGAAAAAGAAAGCAAAAGTTTGCTTCGCGAAGGGGGAGTGTAGAGAAAAGGTGCAGTGGAAAAGACAAAATGGTGGAGAATAAAAGAAATTATGAAAATCATAAAAAAAAAAAAAAATTTAATTTTTTTAAAAGGTTTTCCTTTTTTTAATCGAATTGGGTCGGGTCTAGGTCGTCATCGAGTCAACGGGCCGGACTGGGTTTACCTGGTCGAGACCCCTTTTCCCGAATATAATATTAAATATTAAATATATAAAAAAATTCAAAATTCAAAAAAATTTCAGAAAATTTTGAAAATTCGAGTTTTTTTAATAATAATTAAAAAAGGAGAAATTTTAGAATATTTAAAAAAAATAAAAAAAATGTCAAAAAGTCAAAATTTCATTTGAAAAATTCTAAAAACAAACTTTCCAAGCTATCTCTTAAAAATGGAGGTTTCTTAACTCTAAAGTGTGCTGAAAAATTGAGTAAGCCCATAGGGCTCTACCTTAGGGCTTTAATTGTCTACTTTCACTTGGATCAAGTAATGTTTCCCTTAGATCTCGTATGTGATGAGTGTCGGGGCTTGAATATGGGCACGCAACCCGTTTGCTTGACTTGGGTTCAAACCCAGATTTGCAAAATCAGCTTAAACCCGCATATTTGAGGACGATTTTAGCTTGGTTCTAGTGTGTTTTAAACTATGATTTCTTTCTAATCTTGCTCCTTGCATGTGTTAGTATAATCTTGATACTTTAATTCCACATGAGATTGCTTATGGGTTGAGATTGAAGGCCGCAAACATGGCCCGAGGAAGTTGGTTTGGGGTGATTTGATGCGCGCCAAGTGTTTGGCGAAATGCGCAAACCAAGTTTCGATCTTGAAACGGTCGATTTGAGCTCGGTTCTTGTTATATTCATGTACTGGGCAGTTCCATATTAGTATAAATCAGCATATATCGATTTAGGGAATTATTTTTAAATAAAAATTAAAATAAAAAAGTGAAAATTTAAAAAAAAATTATAAAAAAGATGGATGGTACCGAATTATGATAGAAATGACATCTATGAAATTTTCATAATTTGAAAGGGTCATTTTCCTAATTTAATGCTATTTTGGTACTTTATAGCCATTTTTGTAAATAAGCCATTTTGCGTAGATTAAAATTATTTAGAGTAATTTCATACATATAGAGTAAATTCATGCATATTTAAATTCTCATTTCGCTCATGGGGGTCCTGTCCCGAGGCGTGATAATAAGGCCACTAATATTATTTGCCCAACTTGTATCGTTTTTTCCTTTTTCGCATTTATTTTTAAGTCATTTCAATTTCTTGGATGTTTACTTAAACACCGCTTTTCATTAATTTGAGTGTAAATTTCTTTTCTAAATTATGTTGGGATTAGTCTAGATATTAAGGAAAACAAACTTACAAAAACATTTGCATGGACGCTTAGCGGTTTTATAAGGATTATAATTGGTAATCAATATTATGTGGTCATTTAGATAAATAACCTTCCAAGTTAATGGTACCGCAAGAGTGCTAATAGAAACATTGGTGTAAACAAGTTCCAAGTCCTAGAAATCTCTTGTTGCGTAGGAATCGAGACAACACTCCCGCGTCTTGATTGATTTCTAGCCAACCCCAATAGGCTAATGGCGACTCCTAGAATACATAGGTTGTTAAGAATTAAAATTCAAAATCCAATGCCGCGCGAGGTATGGGCTTGGGAGAGCCCGCGCCTAATTTAGGGCCGTTGGTCAGCCTCTTTAGGCAAATACCCCTAAACCTTCTTTCTTTTCCCCTGGACGGAAAAAAAGAGGCCACGGCAATTACTTTTAGCAAACTACATATAGAAAAAAACATTACAAAAAGACCCTATGAAACATATCAATTACATATTAAAACCCTCCTCAATTCAAAGTATGCCTAGGAATTGAAAGACTGGATCTCAACCATGCGTGTCACATACTATGTAGTCCTTTGGTGAAAATGTTCGCCAGTTGATCCACTATAGACACATAGCGAACATATAGATTGCCATGAGCAACTAGCTCTCAAGCAAAGTAAATGTTCAACTCGATGTGTTTGGTGCAAGCATGAAACACAGGGTTGACAATAAGGTAAGTGGTGGGTTGTCACAACATATGGTGAGAGGAAAAAAAGGATGACCCCTAGCTCACGAAGTAAGTGATGAATACAAATTGTCTCAACAACATAGTGAGTTATGGCATGATACTTAGCCTCTAAATTATAAAGTGCCACGCTAAGTTGCTTCTTGGCACCTAACTTCTTGGCACTCCATGGAACAAGATTGGTGCTGAGAAAGACACAAAAACCCAAGGCGGATCATCGAGTATTAGAGCACTTAGCCTAGTCCTCATTCGCATAAGCAGTTAAAGAATTGGGAGAATGCCACTCACTAAGAAGCAAACCATGGGTGGATACACTAGCTACATACCTGTAATAGGGGTGTTAATAGTTCAAGTCGGGTTTCCACAATGCCTGAATTGAATCGAACCATATGGAAATGCATCTATTTGACCCAAACCAAGACTCGATGGTTGGCTTGGTTTCTAAGTTCATCGCACGAAGCCCACTTTGTGTAGCTCCTTTACTCTCTCCTCCCATCCTCTACGCATTCTTTGGAACCAAAGAAGAAAAAATTGAATCTTTTCAAACTGACTTCCTTTGCTTTTTCTTTACAAAAAACAATGAGTTGTCCTCTTTTCATGCTCCAGTTGAGATGATGAGCTTTATTGCCGGTGACCGTGCAACCTTGTGGCCCCTCTGAGCTCAACGACAAAAACCGAATGCCTAGATCAACCCGATCGTGCCTATATCTCTCCCTTCTTCCCCTTTCAACCTCGGATTGGGACCGATCTGACCTGTCGACATAGGATCGAACCAAATTCGAAGGTGAGTTAAGCCCTAGTTCTAGGGCTTGGTCGAGCACCACTAGAGTGAGCATCAAATCTCAGCTTGTTGTCGTCACTTGTTATCCTTGTCAACGAGGGAAGGCTCTAGTCGTGTTAAGCCTAATGGGTGCAAGTAGATAGAGAGATGCGTTTAAGGTTGCTGCAAATAGAGATGAGGGAGGGGAGACACAGTGGGGCAACAACATTGTGCGAGGGTTGGAGCAGCGGCGGCGAGACAAAGAGGGAGATGGAAATATTATCAAGCTGCTAACGAGGACGAAGTCGAGAGTTGTGTTCTTGGCGATGGAGGTGTAGAGAAAACATGGAATGAGATACCCAGAGAAAACTTGTAGCACTGACATGAGATTCACAATTTCTAGAGTGAGAGATTCTATATCTTGATGTGATCGGTTCAGTTATTTTTTACACCCCTAACTAGAAGATGAGGTAATCAGTGTTGATTTGTGAATTGACTAACCAAGATCACAGTAAAAGTAATATCAGTCTTAGTCATACAAATTAAGGCACTTAAAGTATACTTCTCCCTTCGTCATAGTCTAGTCTAGCTTGCTGCTTAAATCCCTATGCAACAAGGCAATATTTGAAGCATTTGATAATTCCATCAGATTTTTCCTTGACCTTAAAAATGTATTTACAACCAACTAATTTCTTAGAAGGATAAGGTGGTTTAAGATCCCAAGTGTGGCTAGTAACCAAGGCGATAAATTCATTTGCCATTGTTGCTTTTCAACGTTGATCAGGAATGGTCTTAGAGCAGCAAGCCGGTGTCTCTTCGTATTTGGTTCGGTTTGCATAAGATGAGTGGACAACTGAAAGGGAATGCACAAGTTGGACAAAAAGGAAGAGAAGATTTTTCGGTGTCTATTGAGGGAAGAATCAGTTCAGAGAGGAGACAGGTTGGAACAAAGGAAATCAGTTCAAGGAAAGGGGCAGTGGAGGGGAAAAAGAAACGGAAGTAGGTCGGATGGGTTGAGAGGAAGAAAAAGGTAGGCTGGGATGTTGGGCTAAAGAAAATGAAAGAGGCAATGAGATGGTTAAGCCGGATGACAGGAGAGAGGGCAAGATGGAGGAAGAAGGACGAATGGGCCTCTCGGAAGAAAGAAAAAGATAAGGGTTTGACTTGTAATAATGGATGACAGGACTAAGGGCCGGATTCTCTACATCAAATAGAGCCTCATGTCTAATAAACATACGACCGCTTGACCTTTGCAATTCGACATGTACCAAAGAAATACACACGGAACAGAATGAGGTGCAAACTCATGAAAGACACGAGACAAATGAAAAGAATAATAAACACACCCAAAAACACGAAGAAACGAGTAATCAAATGAGAACCCAAATGAACAGTGGAAAAGAGAATATCAGAGAGGACAAGAGCTGTAAACAGTAGGTAAGAAGAGCATCAACTGAGCATAAAAGAGGCATACAAGCATGAGTTAATAAGATCCGAGACATTTCAATTAAGTGTCTGATTTTGCATTTTGCAAAATCATTTTGAGATGGGGTGTTTGGACAAGAAAGACATGGAACAAGTCACTAGTGTATTCACCCCTGCCATCAGATTATAAAATTTTGGGACATTATGTAGATTTTCGATAAAACAACAAAAGTGATGAAGGTGTGTTGGCACCTTGAAATTATTTTTCCTAGGAAAGGCCCAAGCGTACTGAGAGTTGCCATCAATGAATAACACAAAGTATTTAAAACTAGAATTAGATAAAATTTGGACTAGACATCATAATGAATAACAATTAAAAGAAAACATGCATGACAACTAACAGATTCAAAAAGCAATCAATGAGAATTGCCAAATAGACAAGACTCACAAGATAATGACTTATAACTAGAATTGTAAGCACAACACAAAACTTGTTTATTTGAATGACCAAGACAAACATGACGCACGTGGGTGGTAGAAGATGCCACGACAAGATGCTAGTGTGATGATACCAATGAGTTAGAAATCAAACCGAAACCATGAGATAAGTTAGCTTGAAAAACTTTTACTTCTCATTAATCCTTCAAAGAAAAGAAATTGAAAACCGAGAAAAATATGAAGAATTAAGTTATTTCAATGATCTCGCCACATTATTGAAATATAAGTTATGATTCATAAGAAAGTTACTTATTAACTTGACACCCAATGCAATATTTAATATCCATATACTCTTATCGTTCGTAATAAAAACTTTTTTCCTAAAATAGATGGTACACATTTTTCAAGGATTCGTGGCTATATCGTTAAGGAAGATATGATGCCACAAGTCCTCTCTCCTCAAATAAAAATCTTTACATATACACATGAACATGAAGTGACATGATAAGTTGTCCGAACTGCATGACGCACAATACTAAGGTTTTTTTTTTTTTTTTTTTTTTCAAATTCTGAATCTTGAAGAGGTTCTTATGTTTTAGTTATCTTTCGATTGATTATTATAGTATCGCTACAATGATTGTGATGGATAGTTCAAGTAAATTATGTTTGTGTCGGTATGTTGCCATCAACTTCCAATAAGTGAAAACAATTATTATCAGCTAATTATGGAAAATGCTAAATATGTTTTCAACTTGAGAAGGTTCTTATGTTTTACTTGTCCTTCGATTGATTACTACAGCATCGTCACAATGCCTGTGATGAATAGCTCCAAGTAGATTATATTTGTGCCGGCAGGTTGTCATCGATATCTATTAAGATTTTTTTATTTGTAATTATGAAAATGAAAATAATTATTATCGGTCTATCCAACCACGGTAACAATTTAATGAATCAAATCTATAACCGTTTCGCATAAGCATAGAGATATATTTTGTAAAAAGATAGAGTTCTAGTTGTACTTCATTCCACCATAATCTCCATCATCTATTTATATCAGGCATACGTGCAAGTTTTGGAGTGAACATGAAAGATGGAAATTACTCCAAAAAGAATATGAAAAGTCAACACATGGGTCAAATAGAGAAATTGTCCCACCCAAGATGATTATATTAGGAGTGAGCATGGTTCACGGGTAGAACCAGGAACCAAAGAACCGAATCGAAGGGTCCGATTCGGTTCCAGTTCCTGGTTCTATTTTTTTGGGAACCAGCAGTTCCCGGTTCGGTTCCCAGTTCCTGTTGGAACCGGAATCAGAATTGGAAAAATCCTAATTGGTTTTCAATTTTTTTCTTCCCCTTTCTATTCTTCCTTCTCTCTCTTCTCGCGACTTCCCTCAGTTTCAGTTTTAGAGTTCGTTCACTCTCTTCTCCCTGTCCACTTCAGCGTCTCGACTCCCTCGACATTGACTTAGCTCGCTCCTCTTGACGACTTAATGCCACTCGCCACTCTCAATGCCGCCGCCCCCCTCGACTGCGCTCAATGCCCCTCGACGCCCACTCAACGCCACTCGGCCCTCTCGACACCCTCGATGCCCACTTGGCCCCCTTGACACTATTGACACTCGCTCAACGCCTCTCAGCCCTTTGACACCTCCTGGATGCCGCACGGCCCCCTCAACGCTCGCTCAACCCCCTCGACGCTACCTAATGTCCCTTGATACTGCTTGCCGCTCTCAACACCAAAGAAACTCGCCTACTCCAGCCTTAATCGCAGGTCCAGTCTCTTGTCATTTAACTATTAGATTTAATCTAACATTTTAGCTGCTTTATTTGGTCGATTTATGAGATGTGGGAGTGTCATGCTTGTGTACCGAGCTGATTACGAAGGTTTATATTGCATCAACTGTGAAGAGTACAAGGTAAGACCTTAAACCTTACATTGTCAATGTTGTTATGGGAGTCACAGATCTATAAGTTGTGACCATTAGTGTTATTGTTCCAGTGCAATTAGTGCTATTACCTTTGCTAATTCTTTCCAGAAAAAATAATACAAAGGATCTTTCTAGTTTATTAGAAGCCGTAGAATAATGTTGTTGGCTCTACATGTTTTCTAGGATGAAAAAGATCTGCTGGATAACAATTGTTGTCCTATGCATCTGAAGCCCTGTGTTCGCAGAAAGGAGGATAACTATTTTTTTGCCTAATCAAAGTACCAGAAATCCTTGGAAGAAATTTTGGAAGAGAATCCAGAATTCATATAGCCACCATTTCGTTTAAATGAGGTGAGACAATGTCTAACCTCTCTATTTAAGAATGGCAATGTTCCATTGTTGTCTTCTTTCAGCTGAATTAATCTTTTTATATGCACTTGATGTGAGTTGGGCATCGCTTTTAGAATAGTGAGCTACGCTTTAATAAAAGTTGGATAACTGTGGTAGCATCTTCAGACAAATGTCTTCCTTCTACGATTTTTGTTTATACAAATTTGTAGGCAAGCTTGATATGCTACTTGAGTTTTTCAGTTGACTGGAAAGAGTAAAGTTTTGCAGAAAAGAAAGGAAATGAACCACATCTGGCCTCCTCCTTAACCATGGGTGATTGCTATTTTGTTTCTTCCATAATAGATGATTGCTATTTGAGGAGTGTGTTGGATAATTAGGAGAATATTTTCTTTGACATGAAAAGGCTTTAAAAAAAGATCATCTTACTAGATAGTGCCATAATATGTATTGGACCGTGTTTCGAAACTTTTCAAACACGAGGGGTTACTGCTACTGCTTTTAGAATTCTCAAGTCACTATTTAGGAGAGGAAATAATTAGCAAACTTGGGGTCTTACGATGAAAGCAGTCATAGAAGTTGAAGGTTTTGCTACGGCATAACTCAAATCAATTGAAGTGGCCGTTTGGTGATGAGTTGCAATATCTACTATTTGGTGATATTATATGTACCACAATCAGTGGAAGAGGTTTGTAAGGCATGTTTTCATGCCATCTCACTTAGGATAAAATGAAGCTGAGCAGCTTGCTTGTTCAATTGACATGAATAAGATGGTTCAGTTCATATAATCTGTAAAGCCTTCTTTTTCTACTAATAAAGGTGAAAACATAATTGAGCATTTTTTTCAAGGCCAAGACTCCATCAACATCAACTATAACCATTCTAGGAACTCAAAAGTATCTCCTTTTGAGTGCCAATAAAAAGAACAATTGTTTTTTTGATAGTTTTACAATTAGCTACTACTTTTTCCTTTAATGTTAATCCACTAAACCTCATTTATTTGAACTTCTGTGTAGGTGCAAAGTTGGATGAAAATCATTATTAGAAGGTAACTGTCAACAATGTAGCAAATAGGAGACAACCTACAAAAGATGTTTCTAGGTAACATGACAATATTCATGCAATGACATTAGCATTGTTCTAGAGCATAAAGAAAGTACTTCTAGAGCCGTCTCACTTTAAGAGTGAAATGTTTTGGCGTGCAAGTCACACAAAGCTTGTGAATCGCAGTTTGAAGGATTGTCAAGGTGTCGGACCCATTATGGTGAGTTCAGGCTATTTTTCTGTGTTAATCATGATTTGAAGGATAACCTCAAAAAAAAGAGCAAGGAATAAGAGGTATAAGGTTGTTTATTATTGCTGTATTCATTTTCGTTTTTAAAAAAAAAAAACAATCAAACAAATAAAAAAAACCTGTTGGAACCCGAAACCTACCTCGGAACCTATGACAAGGTAGATTCCAGATTCTTGGTTCTGACAAGTAGGTTCCAGGTTCCAAAATATGAAGAACCTATATCCAAGGGTAGGTTCCAGATTCCAGATGGAACCTATAAGGAACCGGGAACCGCTCACCCCTATAATATAGTGGTTGGGAGATGAGCATGGACTCTTCTATTGGAAGACATGCTCTAGATTCGGGAGATTTATACGAATTGTAATCGATACATTTAATCGAGGATTGCGATCAATCTAGGATAAGATTTGATATACCTAGATTAGACAATATATACTTTCGTTTTATCAATCATTCTTCATACTATATCTTCGTCCTCTTGTAAAAACAGAAGATACATGAATGAGAAGAGTGACAGCTTGATTTTCAGGTTCTGTTTTCAATTGAATAAGTCAGACTTTTCATTGACGTGCCTATAGTTCTATTCTCTGAGTTGATCACTCACGAGATAACTAGTCTATCTGGTAAAGCCGTTAAGGGATTTTAACGCAATAAACTTAAGAATTCGACTAAAAATCGACTCATCGACCGTGCTAATATGCAAAAGTCATTACTGCACCGTCAAAATTGATCAGAGACCGAAGATAACTCGATTCGACAGAGGTATGTGATTAGTGTGTAGGTGATTCCACCTAATTGCAAAATTTCTATCAAACGGCACTAGACCGATTCTTCTGTCATTTATGTATCATGTGCCCGTATTTGAAACCTCGATATTGACACATAAATTTTGACAACCCTTTTAGTCATTTATCGCATTAAAAAATTAGAGATTAATTTTTAACCTCTAAAAAAAATTATTAATTAATTGCATGGTATATAATTTTGGTGCATTTATTTATTATTATTGCATTTGCATTGGGCTGGTGACAAATGTGTTTGAATTAGTAGTTCTAAACTTTAATTTGATGAGTTGGACTAAGCCCATGAAGAGAGCAAATTATCCCGAGCCCGTTATGGAGAATTGACGGTGGATTTTTCAATATTTTTGAGGAGATAATGCGAGCTCATTTTTGTGAGATTCGGAATCTAGAAAAATTCAATTACAACCAAGGAAGTTTGGCAATATTCGATCAATCTTTGGTGAGTTATTAAAAATAATAAGATCAATGGACGATCTAATGGGAAAAAGGATTTCTTGCTGATCGTGTGAATATAAACTTGCGGACAAAGACATTAGAAAAAGGCAAGAAAGGATTAGCTGATGGGAAGAAATGTTTAAAAAATATTCTTCAATGAGGACACATGGATCCGCAATTCATACGAGGGAAAGAAAAAAAGAATAAAACCTCACAAAAGAAGGAAGTCGGTAGGTGGCTTTCTTTGGTATATTCATATTTCCTGTTTTGAAGTGTAGAGTCGGACGCTATAAAAGCAAGCTCATGATAGACAAAAAGGGAGGGCCACACATATTGATACACGGCCACAAGAGAATTAAGAGAGAGATCGTGAGTAGGAGAGAGGGAGAGATCGTCAGTGCCCTCAAAGATTGAAGATGGTGATGAAGCGGTGATGTTTATCATGTTTGTAGTCTTTCTCGCGAGTGCAGTTTGACAATTTGGTCAAACACCAACTCGTTGTCAAGTTCCAGAAAGTGAAGCTTTTCCCGGCCACAATACGAAGGAAAAGCGAAAAAAAGGAGGCTGCGGGCTCAACATAAAGCTCAAGAAAAAGAAAGGCAATTGAGCCTTCCTCCGCGCCGGACCCACGACAAATCCAGGAGATCCTCATCGGCATTCCACGATTTCATCACCACTGCTGCAACTTGGCGAGCTTCCCTGGCTCCTGTGACATTCCAGCAGTCCCCTCACGCAGCTGCGCTCTCACCGTCAGATGCTGTGCCCCCACCGTTTGCGACGCTGCTCCCTTCGCTGTCCAGCTTTGACGTTGCGAGCTTGCTGCTTGAACTGACAGTGAGCTGCAGAGTCCCAAGCCCTGCCGATGAGCCTTGCTTGTAATCCCAACATCACGCTCCTGCGGCTGCTGAAGCCCCACATCCGAGATCATTCTTCATCGAGCTTTTGTCGTTGTCACCCTTGAATTTGTCTTATTGCAGGTGTTCTTTAGTTAAATTTCAGGGAGGTCCATCGTGATTGTGCATGGAAATCGGTTAAAGATTATATCACGACCGACCGAACTGTGATGGAGAACTCGGTCAAGATTCCATCACCGCTTGGACTCCGAAAAGCTTATTGACCTCCACCACTTGTACAGAAGAAGACTTATGAGCTAGTCTTCATTCTTTGCAACAAGCGTAAAAGGGGTGCACTAAGTCTTTCCCCTTGATCAAAATTCATAAAAGCTTCTCAAAATTCTCGTTCTCCAGAGATAGTACACGCACGATATAATAAACATTGGTCCAAGCAGAGAAGAACCCATCCGAAGAAAGAGACGTCAACGAAGAACACAATTGCTGAAGATTTCTTTTTTGCAGATTTTCCAGCGAGGCACCGATGCTGAACCATCTTGTCCGTCCGTGAGTCGCAAAGACCCGATCCTCGCCGAGCCATCAACCGAGGCTAAGCACCACCATTTACCGTCGATCACCTGTTGAGCAGACTCCACTCGGTCCAAATTTGGTAATATCATTTGTGGAATTAGGTAATTATCATATCTAAATTTGATTTAGATATTTTATTGCTTAAAACATGCTTTTCAATATCTTACGTGCATATTTGAATGATAAACGCACTCCCAGTTAAGATTTATTGCCTAATCCGCAACTGCACGTCAATTTTTTATTCCATCTATAAGGCTTTAGATGGAATAATTAATCACACGGAAATAAAATTGATATTTTGATCTTTAAGGTTTAAGATCAATTTATCGATTTTGTTAGCGAAATAATCAGGTTTGATTAGATATCATTTCCAAATTCAAACAATGGATAATATCTTTGATGATCGTGAATGATTTGGTGCTTATCTTTTAATTGTTTTATTTATCCCAAAAAAAATCCAAAAAATTGCATTTGCATATCATGTAGATTAGAATTGATTGCATGATAGGATAGTTAGATTTTTTTTTTAAAATAACTGCGTGTTTAAATAGTATCTAGGTTAGATAATATCTTTTGAAATAAATTGCATGATGAGATAATTTTCTAAGTTAAGATATGATCCAGATTAGTCTAATCCTAACTTAAAATAGATAATATCTCACTTCAGTTAGATTTTTTTTTATTATATATTTTAGCAATTCTAATTATGAATTTTTATAAAAAAAAATGCAAAAATCAATCATGTGCATGTCATATAGAATTAGTTTCATGAAATGCATGTCATTTAGCGATTGTTGTTACGTCCATTTCATTAGAAATTGTCCGTCATTAGAATTAGGTCATTTGGTTAAATTGCATTGCACATAGATTAGATTTTATTAAACAAGGGAAAATCCTAAAAATTTGGAGTGAAAAATCATATCTATGATTGTCGATGTGAATTTTGATATAACATTGCAGATGCTTTCGATGCCATGAAATAAGTCTTGTAATTTATTCATTACTTTTCTTGGATGTTAAATTGGTGGTTTGTGCACCCGCATGATCACCTCACATGTTAGGGAAGTGAATTAAAATCAATCCAAGCTGCCTGCAAAAAAATTTTGAAAATAAAAATAAATGGTACCGAAAGGATATTAGAGAAGTCTAGTGTAATCAAGTCCCCGTATCCAAAATCTCTGGTTCATAGGAGTAAAATAATTCTTCCATTATTTTACTTAGGTGTCTAATCGATCTACCATAAATTGATTAGTGGCGACTCCTAGATAAAATCCATTTGCATGTTAAGAAATTGAACTTAAGTCGCAAATTGGTATGCTCTTTGAGAGAGCCCGAGTTAAGTCTAGGCTTAAGAATTCATTAGCTAAACCCTAGGTGGTGCACCCGAAATTTAGGTCGCGACATTCGAGATTTTCACGACAACCGAGAGTTGCCAATAAATCGAAGATGCACAATGTGGCTTGAAAATAATCGACCATGGGTTAATTGCACGAAAAATTCCTAAAAGCTACCCGGTAATTTAGATCACTCTAAAATCGCGCCTGATTAAAATAATCGCGAATTTAAACCCGATTTCAGAAATTAAAAATTTTGTCATGTCACGATTCATTTTAGGAATGTCGACTCATCCTCTGAAGATTTTCTGCAAACTCGAGATTTCGGTGTAAAATTCAAAGTAAGGTTATTTTGGACCGGAAAAATTAAAGGGCTGTTTTTTGTCACATTTTTGGCTGTCAAGTTGGATCAATTAACAAGAAAAAATCATGAGATGGATGATGGCACCTTGGCTAAATTTATGGGGGCCAAATTGAGCTCAATTGGAGGGGACCTGAAGTGAAATTAAAGAGGGAAATGTCCAAATTCGTATGCCATGGTGGTCAGCCACATTTTGACCCATTAGGAAGCTTGTTTGGGAAGCCAAGATGCTGCAATTTGGCTGAGGATGCCAGCCAAGGCTGGTGGGGCACCAAACTCAAGTGTTTAGATATTTTTGTGGCCCCCTCCAAGCTTCAGCAGCTTCTTCTTCCTTCAGCGGCCACTTTCCCCATTGTTGTTGTGTCTTGAGAGCTTAGAAAACCATAGAACAACCAGCACTTCCCTCCCCTTTCACCGTCAACCGCCCCTGCCGTCGTCTAGTGCCCGTCGCGCGCCCGCACGCCAGCTGCCTGTCCCTGCCGTCCGCCCGTCCCCGCTCATCTCCGTGTGCTAGCCCGTTATCCTGAAGCCCCCGGTCGCCGTCGAAGCCCAGCCAAAGCTCCACCATCGCCATCCAACTGTTAGAATCGTTCGCCTAGTCCGTCACTGCCTTTGCCGTCCCACCGTGCCTCTTTCCTGAGCCGTGCAGCTCCTTCAACCAGTTCCTCCAGCCCAAGGTAGAAGCTGAAACCTTAGCAAGGGCTGAGGTCTTCAAGGCCCGTTTTAGGTCTCTTCCGAGCCTTGGTTGGTGTCGTCATAAGCTTGGTTGTCGCTCATCTTCGCGTCGTCATCGTCGTGAACTCATCGGATCACTAAACCGGTGAGTTTACTTGCTAAACTCTGCTTAGGGAGTTAATGACACTTAGTGGATAATTAGTTTAGGCTAATTAAGAATTAGGTGGTTAGTTAGATTGGATTAATGATTTAATTGTTTAATTTTGCATGTTAGGTGGTTAGAATAGATTGATTAGGGACTAAAGAGGTCGTGCTATTTATCTAGATAGGTTCGGAAATTTTCTAGACCCGTTGAGGTGGTTAGATTAGCGTTTCCAACCTAAGTGAGTATTTATGGTATTTAAATTGCATTATTTAATTATTTTTTTATTATTTAATTATTTTATATTTTCTGAAAATTATACCAGGATAACCGGTGACCGGAATTTTGTGCTAATTGCAGTGGTGTGCTTAGTTTATGCAATTGAGTGTTAATTTGTGCAAATTGAGTAGTGATTGAAATTTTGGTTATTTATTCCAAAATTGTGAAATTTTGATATTTAATTATAAAATTCCGGGTGTCAGGTTTTGACACCAAAAATGGTTTTAAAGACTATATCAAATAGTGAGATTTTAAAAAGAATGGTATCAATTTTTCTGGTTCAAATTGACCGTGTATCCACACACGATTATTTTTATCGTGTGTTTTTAATACGAAGAAAATTAGCCAAATACGTTATTTTAATTGAGACATTTGAGTACAAAGCACAATGTCTTGACCAGGATTGGATGGATGCATGAGAAATGAGTCAGGTGGACGTACCCCTAAATGGGATGCCCTAGCAATGGATGCCAGGCGCAGTTGAGGCTGGGCCGATGCTTCTATGTGGAATGTCGTCGACGTAGTGATGTTACCGTGCTCAATGGGGCGGGATGATGTCTGGTTAAGCCAGAAGACTGCCGAACGTTGAGTAAGCCGTGCTCATTGCGTCGTGATTAAAAATTGGAACACATGATGAGTGAAATTGACACGCCGGATTATGAGACAAAATTGTGTTGCATGGTATGGGACGTGTTATAATGATTTGGCCTTATAATCGGGGCCCTTATGTTTATTAAGATGAAAGTAGTGGCGTTCCAATTGATTGAGTTTGATTACTGCATATGATTGTGTAATTGAACTGTGCTGACCTGCAAGGAGGATCTGAGACAAGGTGAGTCTCTGGTTGTGTGATTGTGTGGCTAGGCGTATTTTCTTCCTAGTCGGAGTTTAGGGAGTGGACTTGCTAAGACATTGTCTCACCCCGTCGTGGGCTTAATTCTTTGCAGGTCCTTAGACGGCGGCCCCATTACGTTATAGTCAGCCTCGGAGGGTTACGGAGCTAGTTACTGACTACCTTGTTCCCGGAGGCCACAAGATCTGAGTCTATGAGCTTGTAGTGACTACCGTCTAGGTCGATGATGGCCTACCTCAGAGGGTACCTTATCGATTTAGGGCGTGGTTTTGCCGTGGGCTCAATGGATACAGAGTCGGTCCCCTCCGGGGTTTTGAGGTCCCCAATACGGTAGTTGACGCCGCTTTTGGCGAGGGTACAACTGACCATCTTGATGGTGCTGTGGAGGACCCGGCGCCCCCGAAGCCTGTGGAGTCTAAAGGGTCGGTGAACGTGTCCGACTAGAGAGTCGTAGGACAATTTCCTTTTGGAGGGCTGATCTTTTTGGTAGACAGACTAGTTGTGTATATAAACCTAGTTTGTGTATAAAAGTGTGTTTTTGTTGTGAATTTGTTATTCTGTTTTTCTATTCCATATTGTTTGTTGTCAGGGGTTGTTTATTCGCTTCCGCATGTGTAATAAAATGAATGGGTCAGCAACGCATCCTAGGACGTTGCAAATTTTATCGACCACCAAGGGATGTACGTGCGCTCGGAGCCCCGGGGTGTGACAAGAAGTGCACAACATAAAATTTCTCTTCCCAATTTCTTCTCTTCGTTTCTCTCTTTCCATCTAAAATTGTGACATGGTATCAAAGCTTCAGTTCCTTCTCTATGTAGCTTTCTCACCTTTCCTGATTGCCCTCCGGATAATTTTGCACTTTTGTTGTTGTAGGAACACTAGCTTGTAAAACAAGGTTAGCACTCCGGTGTAGGTAACAAAATCTGTACACTTAAAAAAAAAATCAAAATTTTCATTCCCTTACCGACACCATGACTAAAGATCACCCATCGGCTTAAGAGGAGTCAACCTTGCAAGAAAATTTGTCAATCCAAGAACCTACCTTGGACCCACCTGCTAAAGTCGTGAACCAATGGATAATGTACTTCACAATTTATTATTTTGAACATGTAACTATATCATATCCATGGCAACAACTATGATTTGTGTAACCAATTTACATAGCCCATGGGTAGCTATATAATTTCTTGACTACACAAGTTAGATTTGTCACCGCTGATTTGGTAGTTAAATAATTTATAAAACATTTAACTTTTTTACTACTTGTAATTTCTATTCTAAAGATTTCACACTAGATACACTTGCCTCGTGTCACGCATATCAAATAAAGAATCATTTTTAAAACACGAATATGGCTTCCAATCAAAGTCGTCGGTGGGACAAATCCCATTGCATGCCAAATAAAAAATATCACTAGTATGTCTAACAAAATCCCCATATTACTAATATGAATGGCTTGATTATATTATTGTAAGTGCAAAGCTATTCAATTTCACAATCTTGAATCAAATTGGAAGGAACCATCATGCTCCAACGCCCTTCATTATTTAAGCAATCGTCTCCTTTTTTCTTTTTGGAATTGGCACATTCTTGACTTACTTTTCAGTCTTTGTGGACTTAGTTCCTTCTGACTCATGGACTCTCTCCGTGTTACCAATGATGGACCAAAGATTGGAGTGCAAATCATCTCTACTTTTATAATCCACTAGAAAAGGTTGTAGCTCATAAATATTAATACATTATTTTAGCTGACAAGTCATATAAAGGTAAAAATTCAAGATTGGGGCTCTTGATCGCAACATGACCTGTTTCTTGACAAAAAGGAGTCATGTTAATGTTTTTCCAAAAAAAATTTCAATTTCCATAGCATCCTGTCTAAACTAAGACATTGATTTTCACCAACAATCCAAAGGAATTATTTAAAAAGTTGACTTTTTGTTAACCATTGGTCAACGATTTTCAAAAATAAAAAATCATTAATTTTACTCCTCGTGCATGTTTAACTAGACTTCTAATTCGTCAATTTTACAAAAAATATTGAGAATTCGTTAATCTCCCCTAGCTTGACCCCTCGTTCTCTTGATTGACACGACAAAGCTCTGTCTCAAAGGATGAGGAACAACATTTGCTTCTCCTGTGAGAAATAGGGCCACTGGTGAAAGACTGCACTAACAAGTCTCCACCAAATCGCGGCCGTCTGCCACACCCCCCTTCTTCTCTTAATCATTGGCCATGTAGATATAGATTTATTTAAGAGATTTGTCATAATTGATTTTAATCTGATTCTAATTTGATGTAATTGATATTTCGTTACTTTGAATAGTTAAGCTCTAAAGCATATATATAGGCTCATGTATTCTTCATTAGAGATGTACAGAATATTACATTTTTCTATCAATACAATCCTCAACTTTGTATTAGAGAATCAAATCACAATCAATTAAAATAAAACTTCGAAATATATCTATGTGACGACCCCAACTCCATCTCTAGGGTCATGAGTGACGGGAGTTATTTTCACGATGTCCCAGGCACGTCGTTGTCCGCACGTCGTTGTCCTGTTCCTTTTTATATTTTCATTAAGTACATGCAGAAGTGTTACAAACAACACCCAAACAATAATAAACAACTAGGAAAACAACCACTTACAAATACACAATTACATCAGTTATGTTTACAGGCCATTTGTCACAGGCTATTATATTTACAACCACTATATTTTCTACACTCCAAAGGCCGGGTAAACCTTAGCTCCTTTAACAAGACTGCAACTCCAGTACTAGTGTGAATCCTTCATACCTACAATTTTGAGAAATAACGAGGTGAGTCATGGACTCAGTAAGTAGAACTTACTAATTTCTGGATAAGAGGATGCCTCGCGTATCAACAAGCATATAACTCATCCAAGACATTAGTCGAAAGCAAATCTATAGCAAAACAAAATATTTGTCTTGGATGAAGCAAGAGAAATCCTCAATCTAAAATCTAAAATATGTAAGCATAAACCAAGATTCACCCACAACATGAGGAACTCACGCCTCATTCAACATTATGCAAGTATAATCAAGATCCATTTTGTAATATGAGGAACTCATGTACACATAATTCATTTATTAACAGTCGAAATCCATTGACTCTTCCAAAATTCATAAGGCATCCGAACTTAATCAAACAATGTCCCTTAATTGAAGGGTAACGGTTAGAATTATTACAATATCTTGTCCTTCTAACGAGGCATCCTGTAGGCATGAGTGCATTTCGTTCTTATTAACGAGGCATCCCGTTGGCATGGGGGCATCGTCGTCGAAATCCATCGGTCGACGACATAAATTAGTTCCTCGTGTGTCCATGTATCAAGTATCACAATCCGGTTCTTATATTTGCCTTTAGTTCAAGGCCTGAAGGCATGTCATGCATAAGTGTGTGAAATGACTTACCGGAACCAAGACATTGAACATTGCCAAGCATGAATCAAGGATCGTGGCTTAATCCGACACATTTGAACACTAATCTATTACCCAACTTGGCTCAGGAACAATTCACCTCAATACCGCACCAAAAACATGATAGGACCGGCCTGTCGTGACATGTTCACTGACCTAGTGGCAAAATTGGCTTGGGAATGATATGCCTCAATATCGCACCGAGACCAAAAAAGATTGGCCCATTGTGACATGACCACCGATCTAGTACCAAACTTAGCTCGGGAATGATATGCCTTAATATCGCACGGAGACCATGATACCAATCTGACGTGATCCCACATACGTTTCAAGGATGACAAAACCCCCTTTCGAAGCTTCGGGCGTGAACTAGAGCATGCACTCGTGAAAATGGTGAGAAATAGTTTGGTAAGGAAATAGCAAGCCTTCACAAAAGCGCTTTTCAAATCAATTTATATCAAAGAAAAAATCAAAGCATATTAAATAAACACACAATCCGGCTTCTTCCAAAACAACTCAAGCCAAAACACGAGCCAAAACTCATCAAACAAGAATCGAACTCAATCAAAGAATAAGGTCTAAACTAATCCAAGTAAACACAACCGAACCTCAAACAAGAACACGGTCACAACATTTCAATCAATGACTCGTTACGTGCTTGGATAAGCGTAACACAATACCTTAACTAAATATTAGTAAGTTCTACTTACACTTTCTAAGTCGGTGGCCTTGAATTGGCGATGATGGCAAGGGCGACTAGCAAGGGCAGTGACAAGAATTCCTATGGAAGAGGGGCTGAACTTTGATAAGACGAGAGGGAGAGAAAGTGGTGTGTTGTGGGAATGAGGAATGGATGCCTCCCTATTTATAGGCAATTCTAACTTATTCTCCAAGTCTTAAAAGTCAAGGCTTTCTCTCTAAGTCAAGAAGCATTAAATGCAAGGTGACTCGGTCACCAAGTCTCAAGGTAGGGTAGGACTTTAGCTAGGTAGCTTGGGATACCTCAACATGGCATTTAAGGACTAAACTTCAAGCTTGGGCGGGTGACTCTATTGTCTTGGGGTAGAAAATAGTTTTGAGCAGTTTCTGAAACTAGTATATTTACCTTATCAAACGGACTCGAAAAATTATGAAATTTTAATATGTTGTAAAAAGGATCTTAATTAAAAGTTTTATGAAATACATTAAGTCCAATTCATGCTGTAGAAAGAGCCGCAAGTCACCAAAGATATCACAAAAATCCGTCCATCTAGCATATTCAATGTTCGTAAAGAGGTACCTGTTTTGAAATCCAATTCTTTTCGAAACCCTTTGAAATTTTTATATATTATCAACATAGATGTCCTTTAAAAATTTTATGGAGGAAGAATATTCAAATTTGAAAGAGAAAATTTTATAAAAATTCAAGAAGGCCACCTGATCAACATTTTTCCTACGTGGGCAGGTTCTAGGCGGTGAATGATTGGGCTTTTGTCCCAACCACTTGACCTAAAAAAAAATCTGAAATTTAAGTATGTTATATACCAAGATGTTTTAAACAACTTTCATGGAGGAATTTACTTCAAATTAGAACCATAAAAATCTATGTAAAATTGGAAAATAATAGAGGTCCAGTAATTTCGAAAATCAAAGGTGGCAATCTTAGTTGGAAAAAAGGAGACGTCCCACCTAGTCACGAAGTATTAATTGTTGGGCATCCTTATCTTCCAAGTTTCCAACTAGGTCTTAGGTTAGGTTAGACACTTCATCTTGGCATTGAATAACTAAAAGCCAAATGTATTTAATGCAATCTTATCTTGTCCAAGAAAGCTCGACTAACTTGCTCCTTCTTCCAATGGACGTGTAGTCCCTTTCTTGGCCTCCAAGATCTCTTACTTAATTTAGGGTTATAGCTAGGCTAGGTTATAGGAATATATATTCATTAATAGCCTACACTTCATTGAATATGTTCACTTGTGTTTACATTTGTTCACACTTAGTTTCTAAGACCTAAGTGTGAACCCTCCTAATTAGGCTTAGGTGTCTCCCTCATTAATGAGCCAAAGTCCAAGTTTCAAACTTGTCTTCCAAGGTAGGAGCCTATCATGCCAAGTGTCCATTCTCCTTAAATTACTACATGACAGAGGTTTTAAATGCAACTTGGAAATATCTCAGTTTTGGAGGCCTTGTCATTGGGCAAGAACTAATTGAGTTTGACCACGATTGACTACCTTATTTGGCCCAAGGTTCGTTCCTAAGCCATACCCAAATGAAACCAAACGCAACCGAGCTCGATCGACCAAACCGAGCTTGAGCTCCCTTTTATCAAGAAAATGGCTTATGGCTAGGTCTTAGGGTCGAGGCTTGGCCCAGTCGATTGGTCCTTTAATCGATTCATGGGCTAGTCCATCAGCCAGTTCCTCTAGGCCATGTTTGTGGCCAGTCCTTAAACTAGTTGACTAGTTTCGTGCTTGGTCCTATGGCCAATCCAAGGTCCTACATCATAAGTCATGGTCAATTTGAAATTGAACCCTATTAAATCCATGATTGGTTATTGGTTGTCATATAATTGTGTGGAATCGACCGATTCGTTCTGACTCACAAGTCCACGGCTGAGACACAACTAGGTGGAATCACCTGTAACTGGTGCATCGATCAGGTGGAATCAAGCCATGATCGTCCGTTGATGCGTGATGATACGTGATCGTCTCATGACCAATCTTTTTGGTCGAATAACCTTTCCAAGGTCGAATACTCTATAACTAGGCCTTGGTTTGCCGATCCCTGAACAACCACTTGACTTATGACCATTTCTCGAGCTGGGTCATGGCCAAGTCTCGTCATTGGCGTATCGGGCTTTTGGCCTAGTTGGGCCAAAGTAATGATCAAAATTGATGATGTTACAATCTATATCTCCAACAGGCCAAATGGAGCTCTATCTCAAGGGAGGAGGAATGGCACCTGTTTCATTTGTAATAAACAGGGCCACCTTTTCCCCTGAATACCTTTATTTTGTTACATTATGGGCTTAATGTCGTAATAGGAATTATTGAAAGTTGTCCACCAGCCCAATCTAATGATATTTCGAGCTTTGACCAATCAGATTATGCAACCAATTGAGGCATTGTTCTTATTCCTAGCTCAAAGTACTTGCGAATTGTGGCACTAGAAGGTGATAATATAGTTTCTAGAAAGTTATATCAAGACAGTAAAATTATCTAGTTTTTGAATCGGGTACATTTGGACCGTAAAAAATTTAATCCGCAAGCCAAATTAAGATAGTGGCTAATACATAGCTTGCCGTAGTGGCAATTTTGTTCATTCTTTAAACATATAAATGATCTTTCCATTTGAAGACTACGCAGATAAAATAGAATTTTTATATGTATGATTTTTTGATAAAAAAAAATCCTTTTTTTTTTTCCGGTGGAAACTTAACTAGTTCAAGAGTTTAAACCAACCAAAAAAGTGAGAAAGATAAATGAGGCATTCAAAACTTTTATTACTATATGCATAGGTGATAAAAAAAAAAAAAAAAAAAAATTCACAGATAGAGCTAAAACTATAACCTAAGTGCAATTTCATAATTAAGAGTCGTGAAAATTTTCATGCAATTTCAAGAAATCTAAGTACTATTACGGGCATCGAGACCTTATAGAATCTTAGAGAATGGAGTCACTTGGACGTTGACAATGGAAAAATCGTTGGTCAAAATAAATTATGGAAAATGTTAAATAGTGCCCATTGAGCGCATGTTTATTGGATCTCTAAATATGTTTTGGAAATTTCAAATTCACTACTTGACGTAAGTTTTTTTTTTTTTTTTTTTTTTAAATATGTGCCATGGAATTTGTCATTTTCACTTTTCGTTAATTTAACTAGTGTCCTAAAGACAATTATTATGAGACCCTTAACAAATAACCCCGAACGCGATAATGTTCATGTGAAGCACCATAAGAAATTCCACACAAAGTTCATACGTGGACATTGTCAAATGTTCCATTTATTACAAAGTATTATCTTATTACTGCGAGGAATACACCTAAGTTAAAATGAAAATGGTGAAATGCTTTGCTCGTGTCGGAAAAAATTGCCCAGATCAACCGCGGTCTTCACACACACCAACCTATCGAAATTGTTCTTGAAGTATTTCTTTCCCTAAGCGCTCGCTTGCTTATAACCTGTGTCGCCTTCCACGTTATTCGTTCCAATGTCGAGATCCCTGTAATTGATATAGGCCTCTCGAGACGATTTCGACACATAGGGTGCCATATAACTGTAGAAGCTTCATATCCAACTCACGTGCTTTGAAGCAACCTCGTCGCCTCCATCGGTCCATGCCGTTAAGTGCTGGATCTTGTACAGAACCCCAGCTCTGTGAGGGAAGGGAAAGGCAGATTCTGAAATCTCCCTCATTCTCCCGCCGTAGTGGTTCCAAATCATTTGAGCCACCCCTTGATCTTCCTCAAAGAACCTCTCCCACATCCCCTCTAAGCCACTCTCAGGGATCGGCTCCTTCACATAATCCGACTTGTGCTTGAAGAATAATTTGGCGTTGGAGCTCCTGTTGAGCAAGATTTCCAAGGGCTCTCCGCTAAACCCCGCCTAATAGAGGATCAACTCGAGCCAGCTCATCTCGTGACATTCAGTTCTGGGAAGCTGCTCTTCGTCACCTCGAGGAGCGCATCGACCCCATCGAGGTAACGGGTGTTAAACGACGCTTCCATCGTCCTCGTCCCGTTGGGGCCAGAGTTGTAGCTCCGCAAGATCACCCGCATGAATAGGTCGTTGGGGAGCTCGTTCCCGATAAGTTGCCACTGGTGCACGAGCTTGGTCATGTGTTGCTCCAACGTCCTCAGGAGCGTGAACACGGTCACGGTCGACGGTACCGGGACCAGCTTGACTTTCCAGGACATTACTACTCCGAAGCTGCCACCACCTCCACCTCAGATTGTCCAAAATTGATCTTCCCCCATGGATTTCTATCTAGGAGCCGACCATGCACATCGGCCAACTGGGCGTTGATTACGTTATCATTAGCAAGGCAGTATTTGCGCAGCATCATGCCATAGCCTCCGCCACTGAAGTGCCCACCAACTCCGACAGTGGAGCAGACACCAGCCGGGAAGCCTAGGGTTTTGCTCTTCTCTGCAATCCTATAGTAGAGCTCGTGGACCGTTGCGCCTGATTGGACCCACACTGTTTCATCCTCCACATCCATAGTGATCGATCGGAGATTCACCATGTCCACAATGATAAACAGGACTTTGGGCAAGTATGAAACACCCTCATAGTCGTGACCGCCGCTTCGAATCCTCATTTGGAGTCCATACTGTCGGGAGCAAAATGATGGCGGCTTGGACATGGAAGACATGGAGTGGTGTGACAATGAGTGATGAGTAATGGTTTCGGAGCGGAAGGAATCAAGAAGCGCAGGTTCTGTTGGGATAGAATACGCGGAAACAACAGGATCTTGCAATTTACGTCAACGCGAAATCACCAGAGAAATAAACGAGAATAATAAGGACACTAGAAATTTACGTAGTTCGGTCCAAGTATCGGTACCTACATCCACACAGAGAGCCAGCAGTAAATAATCCATTAAGATCGGAGAATCAAAGTTTACAATCACTCAAGTGTTTCCCACACCTAGATTTAACCCCAAACCCAAAGTGTTTATAAATAAATAACTCACTTGGGAAAAAACTCACGACACAAAATTACTGTGCATTTAAGCTCAAAACCAAACGCCGAAAACAAGAACTCCTTTTCTTGATCGCGTGGGTGGCTTCACTTGACATTGTGCAGCAACAGCTCTTCGTAGGGTTTTAGTAGCAACTCTTTTATGTAGGGTTTCTTTTCCCTTTTATATGAGTGTGCCCAAAGAGGAAACCTTTATTTTATCTTTATTTCCCTTTTATAAATCTTCAAGAGTCTAGCAAAACTTTTCTATTACTTGGGAAATCTTTATCAATAAATTCGGTTTAACAAATCGTTATCCGAATTCAAACTCGAGACATTAATTTAACAATTCTCCACCTCGGCTCGATGTTTGAAGCCAAGTTATAGTGCTCATCATCAATGCTGCTCTCCCACGCCCCAACGGGCGCTCACTCTCCACAGACGCCAATAGAGCTCAAGTAGAGCTTGAGCTTCGCCAAAGGAACAGACTTAGTCATCATGTTTGCTGGGTTATCTGCTGTAGCAATCTTTTTAATAGTAACATTACCCCTAGCTAAGACATCTCGAATGAAGTGGTACCTGATGTTGATATGCTTCGTTCACTTGTGATAAACTGGATTATACGCCAAATATATTGCACCTTGGTTATCACAGTGTATATCCACACTTTTCTGCTCTAACCCAAAGTCCGAGAGTAAACTTTGTAACCATATCGCCTCTTTCTCTACAGAGGTTAGTGCCATGTACTCTACCTCAATCGAAGACAAGGCAATGTGATCATGTAAGAACGCTTTCCAACTAACTGCACCACCTACTAGCGTAAACACGTACCCTACTAAATATCTGCAATCATCCAAGTCACCGGCATGATCCGAATCCACATAACCAGTGGTCTCACTGCCATTGCTGTCCCTCCGGTATATTATACTCACGTCTGTTGTCCCCCTCAAATATCTGAGGATCCACTTCACAGCTTCCCAATGAGCTTTACCAAGACGCTTCATATAGCGACTAACCACGCTCACGGCTTATGAAACATCAGGCCTAGTGCACACCATAGCATACATAATACTACCCACGGCACTAGAATAAGGAACACGGGACATATGCTCCTCCTCCTCCTCAGTCTACGGTGATAATTTATCTGAAAGTTTAAAGTACTTTGCTAAAGGTATACTTACAGATTTTGCTGACTGCATATTAAAACGTGTCACGATCTTCTCAATGTATTTCTTTTGAGATAGACGTAAAACTCCTGCAGCCCTGTCACGCAAAATCTCCATACCCAATTTTTTTTTGCAGCACCTAAATCTTTCATCTCAAATTTAGCATTTAATTGCCTCTTTAGCACATCAATATCAGACATATTCTTAGCTGTTATCAGCATATCATCAACATATAAGAATAGATAAATCAAAGAACCATCATCCAATCTCCTATAGTAAACGCAACTATCCATATGACTCTTTGAATAGTTTTGACTAGCCATAAAAGCATCAAAACATTTATACAACTGTCTAGGAGACTGTTTCAGCCCATACAAAGATTTCTTTAATAAGAAAACATGATCTTCCTTACTCGGAATAGCAAATCCCTCTGGTTGCCTCATATAAATCTGCTTCTCCAACTCACCGTGAAGAAACGCAGTTTTCACATCTAGTTGCTCTAACTCGAGATCCTACGAAGCAATTAAGGCAAGTAAAACACGAATAGAAGTATGTCTTACCACAGGAGAGAACACCTCATTGTAGTCAATGCCCTCACGCTGTGTATATCCCTTCGTCACAAGTCTCGCCTTATACCTCGCTACCTCGACACCAGGAATGCCCTCTTTCCGTTTAAAGACCCATTTACTTCCGAAATCTTTTGGCTCTTGGGTACTTTGACCAGCTCCCATGTTTGATTTCAATGGAGTGATTCCATCTCTTCACTCATAGCCCCTAGCCACTATGACGACTCCGAACTAGCCATCACCTCAGAGTAAGACGAAGGCTCATCTGTCTCCACCTCATTACCTACAGTCAATGCATAAGCAATATCTGTATAACCATAATGTATCGGTGATTTAATTTTCCTTCTCTGTCTATCTGCAGCTATAGTCTGCTGCGGCTTTGCTGGTTGTTCACTATCACCAACTTCAAGAACTACGGCTTCATCTGCAGTCTCAACTTCAGTTACCTTCAAGGTCTCCGAAGTCTCCACCTGAAGCTCCACCTCACTTATGACACCATGATCTGTCTTCTCTGCTGGTTGTGTCTCAGAACTCCTCTGTTGAAGCATTGCAGTCTCGTCGAAGATCACATCTCTGCTGATTAGAAAATTGGGTGATTTGGGATCAGTGCACCACAGCCGGTAGCCTTTCACCCCATGTGCATAACCCAGAAATATGCACTTCTTCGCCCTCGGCTCAAGCTTACCATCACTCACATAAGCATATGTAGGACATCCGAATATACGTAATCCAGAATAATCAACAGGTTTCCCCGACCATACTTCCTCAGGAGTCTTCCACTCGATAGCAGATGATGGAGATCGATTAACTAGGTAACATGCCATGTTCACTGCTTCGGCCCAAAATTCCTTGCCAAGTCCTGCATGCGAAAGCATGCATCGAGCTCACTCTAGCAAAATTCTGTTCTTCCGTTCTGCCACGCCATTCTGCTGTGGTGTCTCAAGTACTGTGTGGTGTCTTACAATATCTTCTTTCTCGCAAAATTTTGTAAAATCTTTACCACAGAACTCCATGCCATTATCAGTTCTCAAGCACTTAATTTGCTTATCTGACTGCTTCTCAATCAATAACTTAAATTTCTTAAACCGATCAAACACTTTCATATTTGTGCTTCAAAAAGTAAACACATACCTTCCTTGAATAATCGTCAATAAATGTCAGCATATATCGGGCACCTCCTTTCGAAGGAACCGAAGACGGGCCCAAGGCGTTTGAATGAATATATTCAACTGGTCGTTTGGTCGAATGAATAGCTATAGTAAACTTAACCCGGTGTTGCTTCCCATAGATGTAGTGCTCACATAAGTCCAGTTTTCCAGTTTCTAACCCTTCAACAACCCCTTTTCACTTAGCATCGTCATACCTGCCTCATTCATGTGCCCTAAACGCATATGCCATAATTGAGTCAAGTTAGAGTTTGACTCACCTAATGAAACAACAGCGATTCTGGTCACGGTCTCTCCTAGTATATGATAGAGAGTATTCACTTTCTTCCCCTTCATCACTGTCATGGCACCTCGAGAGATTTTCAATACTCCACCTTCAACGGTGTACCTACACCCAATGTCATTGAGTGTCCCCAGAGAAATAAAGTTCTTCTTAAGCTCCGGTACATGCCTTACATCTGTCAATGTGCACACCACCCCATCGTGCATCCGGATCCAAATTGTCCCTATCCCCACAGCCTTACAGACTGCATTATTCCCCAAAAGAACCCTACCACTATCTGCAGCTTGGTAAGTAGTAAACCAGTTCTTATGAGGCATCATATGATAAGAACGCCCCGAATCTAGCACCCATTCGTCTCCTGATGAAGTAGCAGTCACACATAAGACAGCTTCTGTATCACTAGTGCTCCCTTCAGCAACGTTTGCCACACTACTTATGGCATTCTGCTTATCAACTTTATTTCTCCGCTTTGGACAATCTCTCCTGATGTGCCCCTCCTTATGACACTCAAAGCACTCCACGCGTCCCTTGGACTTTCTATGGCATGATTTTGATCTGCTTTTACCTCTGCTGCTACTAGGCTCTCGATATTATTCTCTACCCCGAATCGTTAGTGCTTGCGCTGCCCCTTTTGCCAGACCGTCATCTCGCAACTTTCTCTGCCACTCCTTAGAGAATAAGGCGGACTTTACCTCTTCTGAGGTAATAGTAGTACGCCCCTGCAATAGCAAATCAGTAAAGTGCTCTCATGACTCTGGTAAAGAGGCTAACAACATCATGCCATGTTCTTCATCATCAAGTATCTTACCGACGTTCTTCATATCCAACATGAGTTTATTAAATTCATCTAAGTGGGTTCTGATAGACGTACCTTCAGTATATCTAAACTGAAACATCTTCTTCAGCATATACAAGCGATTGTTCAAATCTTTCTTCACATAGAGTGCTTGAAGTTTTGCCCATAATGCTGCGGCATCCTTCTCCTTAGCAACCTCTATTAAAACCCCATCCATCAAATTTAACAGGATTATACTCTTTGCTTTTTCAATCAACTCTACCCTCTCAGAGGCTTTCATTATAATCGGCAACTCATCTTCACCATCTAGTGCCTTGGCCAAACCTTGTGTTGTCAATAAAGCCCGCATCTTGATGCTCCATAACACAAAGTTGTACTCCCATTAAATTTCTCAATCTCAGATTTCCTCTCAGACATAATTGCAATAACAGAATTTCCAAATAATAATCAGACAAGCAAAAGCCCCAAATCACAATCAAGAAATCCAACCCCAAGCTCTAATACCAATTGTTGGGATAGAATGCGGAAACGACGAGATCTTGTAATTTATGTCAACGCGAAATCACCAGAGAAATAAACGAGAATAATAAGGACACCAGAAATTTAAGTGGTTCGGTTCGAATATCGGTACCTACATCCACGGAGAGAGCCAGCAGCAAATAATCCACTAAAATCGGAGAATCAGAGTTTACAATCACTCAATCGCTCAGGTGTTTCACACACCTAGATTTAACCACAAACCCAAAGTGTTTATAAATAAACAATTCACTTGGGAATAAACTCACGACACAAAATTACTGCACGTTCAAGCTCAAAACCAAACGCCGAAAACAATAACTTCTTTTCTTGATCGCGTGGGTGGCTTCACTTGACGTTGTGCAGCAGCGGCTCTTCGTAGGGTTTCAGCAGCAACTCTTTTACGTAGGGTTTCTTTTCCCTTTTATATGCGTGTGCCCAAAGAGGAAACCTTTATTTCCTCTTTTATAAATCTTCAAGAGTCCAGCAAAACTTTTTTGTTACTTGGGAAATCTTTATCAATAAATTCAGTTTAACAAATCGTTATCCAAATTCAAACTCGAGATATTAATTTAACAGGTTCTGTATGGTAATGTCCAAGACGGAAGAATACGAAGAGTTGATTGGAGTATAAACGAGTATAGAGATTGCCATTGCGTTTTGGAAGTGAAGAGAGAGGTATTGCAGGAAATTCTCAGGAGTGCTCATAGGAAAAGCTACTAAAGGAGCTGAAAAGAGCAAGAGACATGCCAAGTGATGATGCATGGTGAAGCTTTGCATCTTTGTTTGTTATTTCGTTCTTTTGGGCTTGCATTACCACCTATACGAAGGGTGTCTTATTTATGGTGCATGGGAGGGCACGACCGTTGAAAGTCGATTTTTTGTTTCAAACTTTTCTTCCAATTGGTGTTAAACATATGGATGAAATTAGTCAATTTTTGGTTCTAGATAACGACATGCGTGGAATTTTATACAAATTGTTGGGGAGAACCTGGGGACACAATTCACCACGGCCAAACGCAATCTAGGATCAATTTCTCCCCCGATACTAAATCAACTTAAAATCTCTTAGCCCCCAGCAACAACCAGCAATGTATAGCCTCACAATATGCAAATATAATGCCAAAATGATAAGTAGATAAAGCAAATAACGACACCAAGGATTTAACGTGGAAAAACCGATGCAGGAAAAAATCACAGACCACCCAAAAACATCCATTAATCACCAAGAATAGCAGGATACACAAAGTATTTTTCTCTAATCACACACTAGAGGCTCAACATCAACATTACAATCATCTTTTTCTTTTCACATAGGTAGACAAATAAGTTTGGAGCAAGAAAACCTTAACCGCAACTAGAGAATTCGGAGACGATTCTCGATGAACAAAAACCATCAACTTGTAGACCTCGGTCTGACAAACAACATACTGAAATTTGAGCCGATTCCGTCAATATTTGGCCTTCGAATCAAAGCCGCAAAGTTACAGCCCTCTTCCTTTCTTCTCTTCTCCCTTACTTGTGCAGTTTCTTTTTTTTTTCTTGTTTTCTCTCTCCTTCTCTTTTCAGACGCACACATCCATCACGACACTCCACTACTTTTTGTTTTGTTTTGTTTTCTTTTTTGTTTTATTTATTTATTTATTTATTTATTTAATGCTAGCTGGCCCCACATGAAGGTGGACCCAGCCAACACAAATGTGTGCGGTTTGACTTTCTATCATCTTCCAGATAAGTAAAGCATTGATTCATTTTATCGCGAATGGTGTGAGAAGTTTCTCCTATACATTCAGCAACGGGTTTCACCAAAAACAGGAAAAATCTCAACAAATGAATCGATTGGGCGAAGGTCGAGGAAAGGGCTCCTTTGTTGATGTTGGATACGAAAGTAGATGGCGTCAATGTAAAGGAATTGAAATGCAGGTTACTTGAATTTTTAGGTTGTGAGAAAGGCGATGGGTGCGAGAATTTAAAGTGTTGGAAGAGTAAATGCGCAGGAAATTAGAGATGAAAGTAAAAGTAGAAGAACCGATGTTTTGATATTTTTCTACGATGACTACAATGTGAGCTTTAATATTCATCCATCAGCGCTTGTAGATAAGCGGTGGTAGATTTTGAATTCACTAATAACTTCTACGTACTATTTACAGATGTTTATGAGAAGTTACAAATATTAGACACAATAATTCATCAGCAATAATTATCCATAAGAAGTTACAAATCTTAAGATCATTGGCATAACTAGCTAGCAATCCCGTGTTCGTGTCAATGCGCCATCTTCGTCATAGATGGATGTATTCTCAATCATTTATTTTGCTCATTAACAACACTACTTCAACACTCAGCGAATTTCGCAAGTATTTGTTGTCCATGAGTTTATCGGTGAGTTGTCGATCTCCTTCAAGCTATTGACTGGTGAAGGCAAACGTCAATAATCATTGCACTATTTGCTGTTGATGACTTTATTAATGAATTATCAGTTTCCTTCAAGTTGTTGACTATCATGTTCATATACTTCAACCAAATTTTTCCCTGATGATCTGAGCTTGTATGCATCAATAATAGCCATAAGCTTGTCAAATTTTTCGTGTCAAAAAAATGTATCATGCATGGATGGACTGTCTGGTCTAGTGCTCTTGAAAGCTGCTTCAACTATGAAATGTTGCGGCTTTTATAATGGGCACCTACATAATTATAGCGAGGCACTTATCATCTTTCAGAAAGTTGCTATTCAACATAAAGGTGCTGTGGCTTTGGGACTCTTCGTAGCATAACTACGGCTTTTAGCACACGAACTAAAAAGACGCTATATTGATTTTCCTGATCCGTCCAACATGCATGAATAGCACCGCTTTTGGAAACTTATTTTTCCACTGAAAAAACTATAGTTAGCGACATAGTTAAACCAAAAAAATTGACATCTACTCCAAATTAATTTCCTTCCCTTAAAGAAATTCAAACCGGTATCCTTGATCGAAGCCTATCCTTCGTTAGCATTTTGTCTAATGTTTCCTTAAAATGTATACATGTCAAGACACATGGCAGATGACTACAAGACGGATCTAACATAGAGAATGACAGATTCCAACATGGAAAATTAACATATGCATTTTGACGGAATATTGAACAGAATACAAACGGAGGGTAGATTTAGGCTAGGGGTACTAGATTGAGATTTTTTGTAATAAGAAAATTACTTGGGAATAAATGTGTTATATGGGTACAATTTGTGATTTTTAATGGTATTAAATCTTTAAAATATGATTGACATGATCAATGAGCTTATATCACAATCTATGGTGACCCATCATGTCGAGTGATTATGATTTCATTGTTGCCAAGCGTCATCATCACAAAATCCTCAAAGTCCTTCATTGATCTTCGTTCATCAACAATTTAGGGCATGCATGGTTGTGTTCTTTTTTTCTGTTTATGAACAAAAATTCTGTTTTTTTGTTCCCGGGAACAAAAAAAGAACATAAACGCGTTTGTTTGCGTTTTTGTTCAAAATCTGGTTTTTTGTTCCCGGAACAAAATTAGAACAGAAATAAGCAACAAAAAAAAGTTGCTTTTTTGTTCCAGAAACACTTTTTGAAGGCCTGAAAAGAACAAAAACACAAAATACTTGTTTCTTTTTTGTTTCTTGCTTTCGTGCCCTCTGTCGTTCACATGTGCCCTCTCTGTCTCAAGTCCCTCCCTTTTCCGGCGTCTCTCACAGGTTCTCCACCGTCATCCTCTCCGGCGCCTCCCAACTCGTCATTCTCTCCGACGCCGACAGCTGCTGCTCCTTCACCAGCTGAAGCTTCTAATTCGACATAAGTTTCATCCTTCATTGGCTGCTGCTCCTCCTTCATCGTTTGATGAGGGCTTCGGCGAGAGCCACCCCTCGCAGATCTGGGCGACAGCTGCTCAAGGCTCGAGCGCGACGGCTCGCTTGAGCCAGCGCTTGCCCAGATCTGCGAGACGCTTGCTCGAGCGAGCCTTCGCACTCGCCCCGAGTGAGCGTCTCGCAGACGCTCGCCCAAATCTGCAGCAACGTCCGCTCGCTCGAGTGAGCAGAGCAGCAAGCGTCTGCTCGCCCGAGCGAGCGGCACTGCTTTGCTCGCTCAAGCGAGCATTGCGAGCAGAGCAGCGACGCTCGGCTCGCTCGAGCGAGTGTCGTCGCTTCTCGCTTTGCTCGCTCGAGCGAGCATGGCGAGCAGAGCAGTGATGCTTTGCTCGCTCGAGCGAGCGTCGGTGCTGTGCTCGCTCAAGCGAGCATCGCGAGCAAAGCAACAACGCTCGGCTCGAGCATCGCTGCTCTGCTTTGCTCACTTGAGCGAGCAGAGCTGCTGTGATTGCGTCGCTGTTGTGCTCGTCCTCCATCACTGATGATATCAATATTGATCGACTAATATGTGCCCACTCTTGAAAAATGACCCAAAAAGATATCCAAGGGATAATTTATTCCTGCAATTTTCGGGCACAAGAGAAAAAGTTTCAGAGCTTCAGAAGGCCATCTTAGATTTCTGTTCAAACATGATTCTTGATTTTTATGCTAAATGTCTAATTCCATGATTTGTTTGATGTGAACAACAAAAGTGGTTGTTTCATATTTGAGCTGGTTCTTCATTTGGCGAAGATAATGATGCTCTGGAAATAAAGAGGATTCAATTTTTTTGTATCTTTTGTTTATCTTGCTCGCTCAAATGCCTTGTTACTACTTTGTGGAATCAATTTGCTCTCTACCTCCTCAAATTTTACTAAAATTGGTGGTGCTATGCTCGCTTGAGCGAGCGATCCGGCGGTAAATTTCTTTGGACTATGCTGAGGAACTATGAGCTCATCCAAAATCACCATGAGAGCTATCTCTTTTGACAGAGAGGGACTATAGTTAAGAAACTTAGAAAGGAAACGCTGAAAGACTGGAGCCACTTTCAAGAACTTCTTTCTGTGTGTGAAGGTAAGAAGCAATCTTGGAATTGCTATACTTGTGGTAAGACCTACCATAAAAAAAATTGTCTTGAATATGTTCGAGAACCGCATAACTTGCTGAGCGCAGGAAACCGCAGTACCAAACTCAATCAGATTTGAGCTGCAACTTACCTATGTTGTCCTCAAGTGGTTCATAAAGCAAGCAACCACTTTATCAGCCTCAAGACATCCTACAGGAAGATATTAGATGAGCAAAGATTAATGATTCTATAGTATATAATTCGAACAAACGAGGTTTTCGTTGCAATTGATGGTTGTTTGGTCATACTTATTTTTCTTTTTGGGCATATGCAGGTACATCTGTTCGATCAGATGGATGAAAGGACACTCGATGCGATTTGTGAAAGGCTCAAACCTGCCTTGTGCACTAAAGGAACATTCTTAGTTCGTGAAGGTGACCCGGTCAATGAGATGCTCTTCATCATCCGAGGCCACCTCGACTCTTACACTACCAATGGGGGCTGCACCAGGTTCTTCAACTCGTGCCGCATCGGTCCGGGAGATTTCTGTGGTGAAGAACTGCTCACATGGGCCCTGGACCCAAGCCCCAGCATTATCTTACCATCATCAATCCGCTTGGTCAAAACCCTCTCCGAAGTGGAGGCTTTTGCACTAAGGGCAGATGACTTGAAATTTGTGGCGTCACTCGGTCAAACATGTCAATGTGATGAAGTTGAACAACAATGAACTATATTACTTCATTATTGTGATGTCATGTATGAAAGGGTCTATGTAGAGATCTACAAAGATACTCTTCTTTTTACTAGCTCTTATTGTACAAACTTTACTTACAAAATTTTCTTCCAAGTATGCACATATGACCATGTTCAGAATGTTTATCTTCACTCACCATGAACAAAATTAAATTGATGAGCATTTCATGAAAATGAGAATTCAATACCAAGTTTTAAAAAAAAAAAAGCACTTTTTGATAAATTTGGAACATAAATTTTTTACATTTACCAAACGTATTTCTGTTCTTTTTCTATTCCAAGAACAGAAATTGTGTGCAGTTACCAAACGTGTTTCTATTCTTTTTCTATTTCAGGAACATAAATTTTGTACAGTTACCAAACGCGTTCTTTTGTTCAAAAACTGTTCCCCGGAACAGAAATAGTTTTTTCTATTTCTGTTCCCTGGAACAATTTTTGAACAAAAACGCAAACAAACGCACCCTTAGTGAATGCATGCAATCAACAAAGCAAATAGTTTTCCACATGCATAAATGATATTAAAAAGTCCAACCAAAAAGTTTAAGTTGTTAGATGGAATAATATTATATGAATATATAGAGCATGTACGACCCATCAGTCCATAGAATTTTGACCACAGCACGTAGAATTTGACAAATGGAGGTGAACACACATTCACAAAAGGGATAGTCTTGGCTCTAATATCATGATAAAAAATCTAACCCAAAATCTTAAATTGTTAGGTGGATGAAAACTACATGAATATATTGAGCATTAAGACCTGTTCTTAAGTACTGCTCCCAGATGAGATCGGCCGATTCAGCAAGGTTCACAAAGGCAACATGGTGGTAGTAGGAGCTTGAGAAGCTTGCAAGAGGTTTGAGGCGATGGCAGTAGCAAAAATCTCGTGTCATCCTCTGATCCTCAGTTGTGACTTGGCATATGGCGTTGCGATGATCTCATCATCATGTCAACACTCAGTCATTTGATTTCCTTTGTTGATGCATGTTCGTCATCATTTGTTCTAATTGAGAAGTCTAAATCTCTTCTTCGATCATAGAGGTTGTACCTTTATCCTGCGGTTGCTCTGTTCCTACATCCTGCATGTCGTAAGCATACGTTTGACGAAAAGCCAAATAGATATCCGACATATTTTCAATTCAATATTAGCCGTTCTAGCTTAGATTTCACCTCTGTCGCTACCACTCATCAGCGAGAGGCCTTCACACCTTGTCGCTCTCTCTCGGTTCCGATATTATCAGCTAGGCGTTTTTTATCCCACGGCAGTGGTGAGGGCACAGGGAAGAGGCTCTACAAGTTCTCTCTTATCCCTCTGATTTTCCATTGTTCCAATTTTTCCATAGTTCTCTCTCTTTGATTGCATGTGGCCGGCCACCAGAGCCGTATCATAAGGCCGAGATTAAGGCCCCTTCAAGTGGACTGGACCCGGAGCCATTAAATGGGCTTTAACTTCTCAATTTTCACAACTAAATTGACCCTATTCCCATTTTAAGATGTGGCCCGATTCCATTGGCATCAACAAATCTAATGAATTCATGATTTGAGAGCCTCATTTATTTTATATTTCAAGATTCCAAATATATATCTATTTATATATATATATATATATATATATATATATATTCTTCTTTTTATAATGAACCTGAAATACCCATGTCCCTAATTGCAATGAAACGTAGCAAGAAATGTGAATGCTAAATAATAGTGTCAGGTCAACTTATGTCATTATTGACAAATTAGATCGCTAATTTACATTAAATTTAATAGGGAAACATAGGTGCGAATTTATGTATTGACAGCAATCTAAAATCCCAGATTGCATTTTAGGAAGCCAATATAGAAGGTGTTGAGGAAGCCGAGGTCGTGTACGAGTGGTAAAGGGTAGTAAGCCAACTCGATTATGCTCATTTCATGGGAAGCCTTTAATGCGTGCAAAGGAAGCCTTAAGCTTATAGTATACCCCACCCAATTGGAGTCAAACATCACAAGTATTGGGCATGTTTATGCTCTTGTGCTGCGATTAACCTTTTCATTCGTGTTGCTTATTGCAACACTTTAATTTCTTTCCTTCTATTTATGGACCCATGCCTTAAAATCATTATATTACCCATGTATTTTCATTGGGCAAAATCGAGTATTACAACTGTTCCCAAAAAAAAAGAAAAAGAAAAATTGAATTGGATCTCCTTATTAGGCGAGGCCCATTTTAATATTGCAATCGGCCTCAACATTTGGTCCGTTTATTCAAAGGGAATTTTCCATGAGACTCATCCGATAAGACATGAGACCCAGAATGCATTCGGCCTATCTATTATTTTTAATGATTGTTCTGCTTTAAAAGTCCATTAGGCCTTTTCATGCAAAACTCTTGGAAATGCATTCTTTTTTTTTTTTTTTTTTGGTATTTGAAATATTCTATTGAATGTCAGGAATTCTGCATGGTAGAATCCCGTAGATCTCAGATTCGGACCAGGTCAAAAATTTTATGATCAACGCCTTGGAATATATTTTTGCCCTCCAAGATATGAGTTGATAAAATAGGATCAAGAACACACCTTTGAGAAGCAAAAGGTAATGTCTATTTCCAACTCCATATGATTATCATGATTGAATGATAAGAAGTATTTTTTTAAAATGGTTAATACCACGAAAACTTTCAAATGGGTACACTTGTGATAAATTTGCCTCAAACTAATTTTTTGACCAAAAAAGCTCCAAAATTGATATAACAGAGACAAATTTACTACAAATAATTTATTGATCACCAAAAATCCCAACTTGGTACATTTATAATAAATTTACCCTTTGTTAATTTTCATTAGTTAAAATATCATAAAAAAACTACAAACCAATACACTTGTGATAGACGTGGCATAAAACTCCAAACTAGCACATCTATCAATTGCCATATGTTATTCAATTTAATAATTTGACAATAAAATTTAACGTAAATTAATGGATGACAAATTTGTCACGGGTCAATTTGGGATTTTTTGTTGCTAAAAAATTAGTTTTAGGTAAAATTATCACAAGTATACGTGACTTTTTATAGTATTAATCTTTTTTTTTTTTCTTAAAATCACTTCTTATGATTGGACTCTGGATGATTAGAAAGGCCTCCTTCGAATTTGTTGCATTCTTCACATAAATTTCTTCCCTTAAAGCACCATCTAAATATATATTAGCTACTATGACCAAACAAAAAGTATACGTTTACTACAGGTGGCAAACCTAATCATTAACTCATGTTTGATGGGTCATATCATAAGTGAGTGGGCTAATTTTTTACAAACAAATTTAAATCGGTCTAAGAAATAAATGGTCAACTACATATGGGTCAAAATGGGTTAGAAACAAATCCATTTGAGACCCCTTTTCATTGTCATTTGAGATCCATTTGAAATCCATTAAAGACTGGCCTTCCTCTTTGTTTCTAATCCATTTTGACACCACCCCCCCCAACAAAAAAAAAAGGAGACCAGTCTTCCTCTCCCTCCTCTGCGTCTTTTTCTACGTCACCTCTTTCATTGCCTTCCCCTCCCTCGGCCCCTCCGGGTGCCCACTGTGTTCATTCCTAGGAACCGAGTATTGCGCCTTTGCGTCCTCTTTGCCGCCGCAGGCCTCTTCCTCTCCATCGCCTACAATTTTGAGAGCATCTTTGAGGGCGACAAGGAGGGCATCGCCACTGCCGCTCCATACTCGTTCCCCTCCTCGCAAGCCAGGTCATGGAGGTCATGGCGGTTCTCACCGCTGATTGTAAAGAGGAGGAGGGAAAAAATTTTATTTCATTTCTCGGACTTCAGGTCACAATGCTTTGCACGCGGCACATGCAACAATTGTAGTTTTCTTTTGTTCTTGCCTCCACACAACCAAATTAAACTCCAAAATCCTCAACCCACAGCATCAGACCTCCAGACTCCCCTCCCAGATTCTTCAACTTCTGCTAGAATTCACTTACGATCCACTCAGGTCTCCGTCCTCACTAAAACAGTAACAAATCATCTCCCTTATTTTTCATCACGCGTACAGTCCTCGATTCCATGATCATCTGCGCTTGCCAGTGTCGGTATCAGTGAGAGAGAGATGTCAAGTTCTATCGTCCTTTTGAACCCAATTTCCGACAAGACACTCCCTTTTAGCATCACCTCTCATCTGCTTCCCAAGCCAAACCGACCCTCCAGCTCCAATGTTCTCCGTGCCCCATCAGTTCCGTCAAAAATTTCCCAACCTCTTGGGAAAGTTCTCATTCGGACTTCTGTTAGGGAATGAGACATGAAAGAGACCTCTTCTTCGAGCTTGCCTTGGATTAGGGAGGACTAGGCGGGGTTTACTTTTCTGTGATTCCGGGAATTTAAATGTGAAAGCATTTTATTTGATTTTTGAATTTTGTGATATGTTTAGCTGATAGGAAATTCATGTAGGTTGAGCCGATTTATGGGAGGACAGATATGTAAGTGAACTGATTAGGAGTGCGAGAGCATCAAACGTAACTTGAACAAGATCCGTCACCATTCACTTCACTGCTACCATCACGACGCCATTGATACCTGACGCCGGACCCACCCACGCATGTGTTCTTGTTCATCAGTGCGACGCTCAACCATATTGCTCCATATGCCACACAAAGTCTTAGTCCATGACTTAATTCGAGCACCCCGGGTGTCTCATTGACTCAACGAACCGATCCATGGAATCGCTCATTCTTTGGAGATAATATTTTAAGGTTCAAATTTGCTAAGAATTGGATCCTAGTCAGGTCAAATTGGGTATGAGTATAGGTCACTAAATTTGCATTATATGTAAAAATGGGTTAAATTGGTCAATTTGGGTCGAACAATTTTCAATCAAACTTGCCTGGGCCTAATATTTCCTACTCACCTAAATATATATTTATTATTATCTCTTCAAATTAATGAGTTGCCTTTATTATAATTCATTATATTTGACTTCCCAAATCTTTTCATAATGTATGCCTTTATATTAAACATCGAAAGAATGCATAATTTTTTCGCGGTAGTTATTTGTTTTAGAATCAGGGAACTCTTTATATCGTTTATTCTTGGGCATCGCACGGTTCATGTCTGGGAATAATTTCATTCTTGTAGGTTGATATTGCACTGAAAATTTTTCTAATTCAGGCACATCTTATCATCATGCATGGTTCCAACAATTTTCAAAAAGGCCTTTTAAATCAGAATAGCATGAAGTAATAGAAGGGGACTCACCTAGACTAGAGTTGTTGGAAGCTTCGTGGCTTGGTCAATTATTTTTATTTAATTGACTTGGTCAATCGAAACGCGGCAAGACTACGCTTTCTTTTTTCTTTTTTATTTGCATACTAGTCCCTAAACATTGCCTCCGATGCTGACACGTGATATTTTAAATGCCAAGAAACCCTCGTTCTTATTGCAAAGATTGGCTTTCTCGCGTCTCCCACAAAAAAGAGTGACACTTAAGTGCCACCTAAGAATGTAGTTGAATGATTGCCTTTTTAAATTCAAGCATTCATTCGAAGGTAGTAATTTTTTCATTTAAGCCCACTATAAATAGTAATTATTTTCACAATAAAAATTTTTTCTGATAAGTTAATATCAAGTAATCTTTACGATGGTTTAACGTCGTTTTGTAATAGTCCAAATAGGGTGCACATCATTGGTCTTCCATAGCTCGACATTGCGTACTCTTTCCTAAGATTGATTACTCCAAATAGACATGAAGAATAATTGGTCAATACTATTTTTCTAGCAATTGGCGAAGAAGCAATAAGATAATAAATTTTCATATTTAAATATGATCTCCATGAGATGACGATAAATCATTGTAGATCTTGTTGCTTATTCATGTCATATTTTGCACCAGGAAAAAGTTATTTACTTCACTCCTACCTTCTTTGAAATTAGGAGGTCAGAATTCCTCCCAAGAAAAGATTTCTATAAAAAAAAATGTGTCATCGTACTCTTATTTCAAAAACAGCAAAAAGCTATAATTAAAGTAGTATTAGTAACTATGAAGTTCATGATTAAAGAAAACAATATATTGTATAATTTTTTTTTTCTTTTTGTCCATTTCTTACTCCTTACATTGCATTGTGTCGTCAACAAAATTGAAGAAAGTTATCATAAACTGTACCCAGGCTTATCCTTTAGTTTTTAGTTTTGTTTTTTGGTTGTTGGTTTTCCCCCTTCGTGCATCCCATTATGTCATTAACAAATTGAAGGAAGTTTTTACGAAATAAATCTGCTATTTTTTTGGGAACACTATAACTGAAGGACTCGGTTCATTACTATTATGAGAAGCAAAATATACTTGACGTTGATTAAATTATGAAAAAAAAAAAAAAAAGCCATCCCAAGCATGGGTAAGAGCAATGGTTTACCTAACAATTCATATAGGAATCCATTAATCGCTTTGTAGATAACTCTTCCCATTGCTTAGATACCACATTATTTAACAAAAAGCAAGAACTTAATGCCCTATTTGTCATGTTACGTAAATTATATTAAGTAAATTTTTTACCCGTTTTACTTCTTAATAACTCTTAATCCTATTTTTATAATTAAATATACGATATATAAAAATTTAAAACTAAAATTTAAAATAATCAAATATTATTTAACAAATGTCCCGCACAAAGCTCAAGCATTGAAATGGTCGAATGTTCCGTTGATTAGAAAGTATCATCTTGTTATTGCGATGAACACATCAAAACTCGACTATTCTTGAAAAAGGAGGAATACTTTGCTCGTGCCGGAAAAAGTTGTCAGGATCGACCGCGGTCTTCACACGCACCAACCTGTCGAAATTGTTCTTGAAGTATTTCTTTCCCCAAATGCTGGCTTGCTCATAACTTGTGTCGCCTATCACATTGTTCATTCCTATGTCAAGATCCCTGTAGTTGATGTAGGCCTCTCGAGGCGATTTCGACACATACTGCGCCATATAACTGTAGAAGCTTCGTATCCAACTCACATGCTTTGGAGCAACCTCGTTGCCTCCGGTTGTCCAGCCCGTGGAGTGCTGGATCTCGTATAAAACCCCAGCTCTGTGAGGGAAGGGAATGGCAGATTCAGAAATTTCTGCCATTTTCCCGCCATAGTGGTCCCAAATCATCATAGGCACCCCTGGATCTTCCTCAAAGAACCTCTCCCACATGCCCTCTAAGCCACTCTCAGGGATTGGCTCCTTCACATAATCCGATTTGTCCTTGAAGAAAATTTTGGTGTTGGAGCTCCTGTTGAGCAAGATTTCCAAGGGCTCTCCGCTAAAACCCGCGAAGTTGAGGACGGACTCGATCCAGCTCATCTCGTTGCAGTCCTCTCTCGTGACGTTGAGCTCCGGGAAGCGGCTACTTGTCACCTCGAGGAGCGAGTCAGCCCCGCCGAGGTAAAGGGTGTGGAAAGTGGCTTGCATCGTCATCGTCCCGTTGGGGCTGGAGTTGTAGCTCTGCAACATCAGCGTTATGATTATGTCGTCCGGGAGCTTGTTCGCGACAAGTTGCCACTGGTGCACGAGTTTCGTTGCATTTTGTTCCAACGTCCTCAGGATCTTGAACACGGTGACGGTTGACGGCACTGGGACTAGCTTGACTTTCCAGGACACTACTACGCAGAAGCTGCCGCCTCCTCCACCTCGGATTGCCCAGAAGAGATCTTCCCCCATTGATTCTCTATCTAAGAGCCGACCCTGGGCGTCGACCAACTGCGCATCAATTACATTATCAGCAGCAAGGCCATATTTGCGCAGCAGCGTACCAGAGCCTCCGCCACTGAAGTGCCCGCCAACGCCAACCGTGGGGCAGATGCCGGCCGGGAAGCCGAGGGTTTTGCTCTTCTCAGCGATCCTATAGTAAAGCTCGCCGACCGTTGCACCCGATTGGACCCACGCAGTTTTGTCCTCTGCATCAACGGAGATTGCTCGGAGATTCGCCATGTCGAGAATGACAAACGGGACTTCGGACAAATACGAAAGGCCTTCGTAGTCGTGACCGCCGCTTCGGGTCCTCATTTGGAGTCCGTACTGTCGGGTGCAGATGATGGAGGCTTGGACATGGGAGACGTCGAGCGGCGTCACGATGTAATTAGGTTTCGGAGCAGAAGGAGTCAAGAAGCGCAGGTTCTGTATGGTAATGTCCAAGACAGAATAGTACGAAGAGTTGATTGGAGTATAAACGAGTTTAGAGATTGCAGATGCGTTTCCGGAGTGAAGAGAGAGACATTGCACGAAATCATCAGGAGTACTGGTAGCAAAAGCTACCAAAGGAGTTGCCAAGAGAAGGAGAAGTGCAAAGTGATGGTGCAAAGTGAAGTTTGCCATCTTCATTTTGACTCTGCCTTAGAGCATAAGCTGTCGACTGTATTTATAGGAATATTCAACATTTGGACAATCTCAATCTTGCCAAGTTATTTCTGTGAATATATTATTCGATTGATTGCAATAAAAATGTAAACCAGAAGATAATATCTTTAAAATACACTTCTCTCTTCTCGGTCAAAGTTAGCATCCGCCTCAGAACAAAATCTTGCCAAGTTACTTCTGTGAGTTTATCATTCGATTGATTGCTATGGTGAATCACGTCATCCACGGATACGAATTACATGTGCATCCTATTCTCTTCTTTTTCTCCTCAATTATTTTTTCTTTGTATACAATATGAAGAAGTGTCGGAGCGAGACGTGATATTTGACCTTAATAAGGGCTATGTGGTATATATTTGTATGAATGATTACTTTTAGCAAACTACATATAGAAAAATCATTACAAAAAGACCCTATGAAACATATCAATTACATATTAAAATCCTCCTCAATTCAAAGTATGCCTAAGAATTGAAAGATTGGATCTCAATGGTGCGTGTCGCATGCTATGTAGTCCATATTCGCTAGCTGATCCGCTATAGACACATACCGAACATACAGATTGTCATGAGCAACTATCTCTCAAGCAAAGTAAATATTCAACTCGATGTGTTTGGTGAGAGCATGAAACACAGGGTTGAAAGCAAGGTAAGTGGTGTGTTGTCACAACCTACGTTGAGAGGAAAAATACATGCACTTATAAAGGGCCACGCTAGGTTGCTTCTTGGCACTTAGCTTCTTGGCACTCCATGGAACCAGATTGGTGCTGAGAAAGACACAAAAACCCAAGGTGGATCATAGAGTATTGGAGTACTTAGCCTAGTCCCCATTCGCATAAGTAGTCAATGAATCGGGAGAACGCCACTCACTAAGAAGCAAACCATGGGTGGATACACTAGCTACATGCCTCAATTGAACCGAACCGTATGGAAGTGCATGTATTTTGATCCAAACCAAGACTCGAAGGTCGGCTCAGTTTCTAACCGTAGAACATAGGGCTCTTTCATGCATGACTCTTTCCACGTGTTTCATGAAGTTTCGTGAAATGGTCCGTTTTCACGTAGTACAACGCAACTTGTGGATGACTTCATCCTTCTTTCTTATCCTTTCTCGTGGCTCGGTTTATAACCATAGAACGTAGGGCTCTTTCATGCATGACTCTTTCCACGTGTTTCATGAAGTTTCGTGAAATAGTCCATTTTCACATGGTACAACGCAACTTGTGGATGACTTCATCCGTCTTTCTCATCCGTCTTTCTCCTGGCTCGGTTTCTAACCGTAGAACGTAGGGCTCTTTCAAGCATGACTCTTTCCACGTGTTTCATAAAGTTTCGTGAAATGGTCCGTTTTCACGTGGTACAACGCAACTTGTAGATGACTTCATCCGTCTTTCTCATCCGTCTTTCTCATCCGTCTTTCTCCTTAAGTCAATATTTGGCGTTTCTTTCTTAGTCTTTCTGAGACCTTTGCATCTTCATCCAATTTAGTGCAGTACGTAGTACCCTCCACTCGTGGCAGACAGACGTGACCGAGGGGCAGAGGCGAAGGGGAATCACCTCCTCCTCCTTCCTTTCTTTTTCAGCATTTTCTTAGCCTCGGTCCTTGGATGCAGACAACTATCCCCCACCGACTGTGACATCCTCGATTCACGAGTCAAACTTTTGTCACTCTGTTTCTCTCTCTGAAAAGTGATTGACTGAGTTTCTTTCTTAGTCTTTCTGAGACCTTTGCATCTTCATCCAATTTAGTGCAGTACGTAGTACCCTCCACTCGTGGCAGACAGACGTGACCGAGGGGCAGAGGCGAAGGGGAATCACCTCCTCCTCCTTCCTTTCTTTTTCAGCATTTTCTTAGCCTCGGTCCTTGGATGCAGACAACTATCCCCCACCGACTGTGACATCCTCGATTCACGAGTCAAACTTTTGTCACTCTGTTTCTCTCTCTGAAAAGTGATTGACTGAGGTGAAATGGAAGGAGGGTCATTTTCTAATATCAGCAGACCCCATGAATTCCACCTTCTCCGTCCATCATTATTTATCCCTCTGTGGGAAAAAAACGAGCATGAAAAGAAGGGGAGCCATAAGAGTGAAAACTCCATTGACACCGTAAAAATCACATACACTTTTCGGAAATTTTTGTGTCATGTCCAATACTTCGACATGCATCCGATACATTTCGATACATTTCGACACGTGATTAATGAATGTCAAAAAATGCAACATGTGATTAAATATTTTCGACACACGAGTTCAAAATTTCGACACGCACGAAATCAATTTTAAAATTTTTCAATACTTGATAATTCAAAATGCAAATATATGAAAAAATAATGAAAATAACAAAAAAAAGGGGAAAGAAGAAAATTATTACTCTCAAGTTTCTTACTTCTGAGTTCTAACATTCCAGTGAGTGACAATCGAACGCCTCTCTTCTTGTGCGAGCATTGCTCCTCTCGCCAGCGTCTTTCCATATTACTTTTTTCTCCAAGTTTTATGAATTATTGCAATAGAATATAATCGAATTTGTCAAGTTAAAATAATAAATAATATTAACAAATGTTGGACCAATATTTTTAGTATAAATTAATTCTATGTTCTTTTTATTATTATTTATTTACTTATTTTTGCATTTAATATATAACATGTTGGAACATGTCGAATTCTCTATTTTTTTTAGAAATGACATATCGGTGTATCGTGTCGTATCGTGTCGCATGTCGCCCGTCCATGTCGATGCTACATAGTTAAGAACTACTTGGGCGATGACAAGGTGGTTGCGCAGATGGTCAACAAGATGGATGACTATGTCACTCTATCCAATTTCTATTACTCAGAGATCTTCAAGACCATGAATGCATATTGTAACAAGAGGTGGAATGTTTCGATGCAAAACTGAGGAGGGAATATTTCCTTAGTCTTTGGGCTTTCTTGTCCGTTCTTGCGGCCATCATGTTGCTCCTTCTCGCAACAACTAGTATTCTTTCTTACAGAAAGCAAAAAAAAATATGATCAATGCTGGTTCATATATTTCTCGCTGTTAATTGAGATACCTAGAACATTTTACATGCAGTTGGTAAAATCTTAATATGTAACTTTTCAATTCCTAATTTGATAATCTCTCGACACTTCGGTTGACTGCACCAATCTAGAGGATTGGACTAGCATCTTTATATTTCCATTTATCACAATTTTACAAGTTGTCTCCATCGTGAAGGCAATCATGGGTTCTAGCTGGGTAGATAGAATCTAAGTAGTACCAACACTGACACGCGACAGATAACACGACATGACACGATATGCCGACACGTCATTTCTCAAAAAATAGAGAATTCCGACACGTTGTATATTAAATATATATTTTTTTATATACATAATAAATTATCATTTTTATGATTATTTCAATCAAATTAATTTGAATCAAATTCATAAATAAATAAATAATTGAAAAAGCCTAGAATGAATATACACTAAAAACATTAATTCGCTATTTATTAATATCATTCATTTTTTTTTTCAATTTGACAAATTCAACTCTATTTCAATAATTCATAAAATTTGGAGAACAAACAAGCGATCCATATTTTGGATTCGCATGTTAGATATGTTGGAAGAGGAGAAAAAAACTTAATGGGTGAATTGTGTATCACGGGAAATGGGAGTCGGAAGAAAAGAGAAAACTGGTTTTTTTTTTTTCTCCATTTATTAATTTTATAATTGTGATTTATTTTTTCACATATATATTTTTTTATCTCTCATTTATTGAATTTTTAAAATTGACTTCGATATTGGAATCACGTGTCGGAAACTCATAAGTCAAAATTCCAACTCAAGTATCGAGAAAGTTGACTAGGTGTCATATTTTTCGACACGTTTTGATCGAGTGTCAGAGAGTGTCGGACACATGTCGAAGTGTCTGACACGACATGAAAGCTCTTGGAAAGTGTCGGTGCTTCATAATTTCTAAGTTCATCGCATGAAGCCCACTTTGGGTAGCTCCTTTACTCTCTCCTCCCATCCTTTAATCATTCTTTGGAACCAAAGAAGAAAAATTGAATTTTTCAAACTGACTTCCTTCCTCTACTTTTTCTTCTTCATTTCCAAGGGGCTTTCGGGCAAAGGACAATGAAATTGTTGTCCTCTTTTCATGCTCCAGTTGAGAAATTATTTACGATGAGCTTTATTTTGCCGGTGACCTCCAAACAACCTCGCTGGTCCCCTCACAACCTCGTGGTCCCTCTGAGCTCAACGACACAAACCGAATGCCTAGATCAACCCGAGCATACCTATATCTCTCTCTTCTTCCCCTTTCGACCTCGGATTGGGACCGATCTGACCCGTCGACTTAGGATCAACCCAAATTTGAAGGCGAGTCAAGCCCTAGTTCTAGGGCTTGGTCGAGCACCACTAGAGTGTTGCCATCACCTATCATCCTTGTCGACGAGGGAAGGCTCTAGTCATGTTAAGCCTAGTAGGTGTGAGTAGATAGAGAGATGCATTTAAGGTTGTTGCAAATAGAGAGGAGGGAGCGAAGACATAGTGGGGCAACAACGTTGTGCGAGGGTTGGAGCAGCAACGGCAAGACAGATGGAGATGGAAATATTATCAAGCTGCTAACAAGGACGGAGTCGAGAGTTGTGTTCTTGGCGATGGAGGTGCAGATGACAAAAGGGAATGAGATACCAAGAGAAAACTTGTAGCAATGACAGGAGATTCACAATTTCTAGAGTGAGAATGTATATTTTGATGTGATCAGTTCGGTTATTTTTTACACCCCTAACTAGAAGATGAGGTAATCAGTGTTGATTTGTGAATTGAATAACCAATATCACAGTAAAAGTAATATCGGTCTTAGTCATACATAAATACTACAATGCACCAATCATTTGTTGATACAACATCAAAAAAGTAGGAAGCTCACCAAAGTTAGCTGACAATAAATTCTTCAAACCAAGGGAGTAAACATGGGGCTTAACCTTAATGAGGTCAAACTTGCGTAAAAACCTATCGACATACCTGGCCTAAGATAAAGACAAAATAAAAAAGTACCATTAGAGCGCTGATTAACCTCACCAAAGAAATAGTGTAGTGGTCCCAAATCCTTCATACCAAATTCCTATGAGAGCCAAGTTATCAAGGACCATAATAAATTAGGAGCATCAAGGGTGACAAACATATCATCAACATACAACCAAAGATATAGATCGCCCCAAGAGGAAGCATAGACAAATAACAAACGATCAACCTTACTCGCAGTGAAGACCAAAGATAATAAAAAGCTACCAAAGTAATGAAACCATGCACGTGGAGCCTATTTTAAGCCACAAATGGCTTTCAAAAGATGACGCACTTGATTAGGGAACTCAGGATGAGAGAAATTGGAAGGTTAGCACAATAAACTTCCTCAGAGGATGTCGTGTAAGAAGAAATTTTTAATAATAAGTTGGCATATGACCTGTTTTGAAGAAATCACAATAGAGAGAACAAACTAAGTTGTAGTGGGTTTAATGACCAAGCTAAATGTCAGGAGAAGTACACTAGAAGTGCCTTAACTTGTGTATGATGCTTATTTTAGTGCCACAACTTTTCGCCAGCTCACTTAAGTGCCAAAATCAGAGAAAACGATCACTTAAGTGCCTCTAGCAAAAACATTTTGACTAGAGAAATTACATGGCTCTTATAATTAAAAATTTTATCTGATATGACATTTTTTTGGCACTGAAGTGATCACTTTTTCATTAAGATTGGCATTTAAATGATCACTTTTAACAACAATTGGCACTAAAGTAATCATTTTTTTCAATGACTGGCACTGAAGTGATCACTTCTTAACTTGCTATACGACATCGTTTAGGGGTTTTTTTGGCACAGAAGTGATCGCTTTTTGATTAAGATTAGCACTGAAGTATCATTTTTAATAACAAATGACACTAAAGTGATCATTTTTTTACAACAAGTGGCATTGAAGTTATCAATTTTTTAACTAGCCACATGATGTCATTTAGAGATTATATGTTGACTAAGCACGCTGGTAAGCCACGTATGATTGAGAAATTAATAAAATATTGTCACGTCAAATTTCCGGCGACTAAGGGTAGAATTGGCACTTAAAGTGATCGTTTTTTCTTTTTTCCTTTTTAAAAGTGACACTTAAGTGAGCCAATGAAAAGTTGTGACATTAAAGTGAGTGTTATACACAAGTTAAGACACTTCCGGTGTACTTCTCCCTTCGTCATAGTCTAGTCTAGCTTGTTGCTTAAATCCCTATGCAACAAGGCAATATTTGAAGCATTTGATAATTCCATTGGATTTTTCCTTGATCTTAAAAATGTATTTACAACCAATTAATTTCTTAGAAGGATAAGGTGGTACAAGATCCCAAGTGTGGCTAGTAACCAAGGTGATAAATTCATCTGCCATTGTTGCTTTTCAATGTTGGGGTATTTGGACAAGAAAGACATGGAACAAATCACTAGTGTATTCACCCTTGCCATCATATTGTAAAATTTTGGGACATTATGTAGATTTTCGATAAAACAACAAAAGTGATGAAGGTGTGTTGGCACCTTGAAATTATTTTTCCTAGGAAAGACCCAAGCGTACTGAGAGTTGTCATCAATGAATAACACAAAGTATTTAAAACTAGAATTAGATAAATTTGGACTAGACATCATAATAAATTACAACTAAAGGAAAACATGCAAGACAACTAACGGATTCAAAAGGCAATCAATGAGAATTGCCAAATAGACAAAACTCACAAGATAATTACTTACAACTAGAATTGTAAGCACGACTTAAAACTTGTTTATTTGAATGACCAAGAACATGGCGCACATGGGTGGTAGAAGATGCCACGACAAGATGCTAGTGTGATGATACCAATGAGTTAGAAATCAGACCGAAACCATGAGATGAGTTAGCTTGAAAAACTTTTACTTCTCATTAATCCTAGAAAGAAAAGAAATTGAAAACCAAGAAAAATATGAAGAATTAAGTTATTTCAATGATCTCGCCACATTATTGAAATATAAGTTAAGATTCATAAGAAAGTTACTTATTACCTGACACCCAATGCAATATTTAATATCCATATACTCTTATCGTTCGTAATAAAAACTTTTTTCCTAAAATAGATGGTAACATAATACATCAATATCAAAAACACCCCATTTCGACACATTTTTCAAGAATTCGTGGCTGTATCGTGAAGGATGATGTGATGCCACAAGTCCTCTCTGCTCAAATAAAAGTCTTTACATATACACATGAACATGAAGTGACATGATAAGTTGTCCAAACTTCATGACGCACGATACTAAGGTTCTTTTTCTTATTTTTTTAAATCTTGAGGAGGATCTTATGTTTTAGTATCTTTCGAGTGATTATTATAGTATCGCTACAGTGATTGTGATGGATAGTTCAAGTAAATTATGTTTGTGTCGGTATGTTGCCATCAACTTCCAATAAGTGAAAACAATTATTATTAGCTAATTATGGAAAATGCTAAATATGTTTTCAACTTGAGAAGGTTCATATGTTTTACTTGTCCTTCGATTGATTACTATAGCATCACTACAGTGCCTATGATGGATAGCTCCAAGTAGATTATATTTGTGCTGGCAGGTTGCCATCTATATCTATTAAGATTTTTTTATTTGTAATTATGAAAATGAAAATAATTATTATTGGCCGATCCAACCACGGTAACAATTTAATAAATCAATTCTATAACCTTTTCGCAATAAGCATAGAGATATATTTTGTAAAAAGATAGGGTTCTAGTTGTGATTCATTCCACCATAATCTCCATCATCTATTTATATCGGGCATACGAGCAAGTTTTGGAGTGAACATGATGTTGGAAAATTATGGCTACGAACTTGGTAAAACAATGAAGACGGATACTAAGAGTACTCAGATTGGACTTTGAGGCGTGATATCACTTTCTTTAAGGATTTATTTGCCCCACAACGTTGCTAATGGTCACCAGCAAAAATCCTCCAGGATACAACAAAGTCTCGGTTGAGAATACTAGATAGCAATTCTAGTATTTCTCCAGGATCTCTCTAGAAAACAATAGAAAGAATTGGCTGTAGTTTTTCACAAAGAAGACTTGAAAATGACCACCACTTCTCTTCTGAAAAATGACAAGTATATATATGAAACAGTTTTGCAACTCTTCGTGAAAATTCCCAAAGAAAAATGAACAAACACGTCTTTTAGAAAATTGTTCGAATAAACAATTGCGACTCTTCGGAAGAAGTTGAAAACCGAACAATTGCGACCTTTCGGGAAAAGTTGCAAACCAACTAAGTAATTTTCCAAAGGTTGTCTTGAAAAGACACAAACAAAATTCGGAATAATAATTTTATTTATTTATTTATTTTAATAGAATTTCGAATTTTCATTTTATATATTTTATTTCCGAAATTCTCAAAATAAAAGATAACATTAATAACAAAAATAAAAATAAAAACGAATAAATGACAAAGAGATTAGTGCTAATTAAACCGCGGGCGCGCAGGCGTGCCAAGTGTGCTAAGTGCCAAAATCGCGCAATTATTCGCGCACCCGCACGCGGGTATGGTGGGGTCTAGCCCCACCCAATCACTCCTTGAGGTACACAAGAAAACCCTTCACTTATAAATTGCGCCACTTCCTCCCACTTTTCCTATGTGGGACAAGGAAAAAACACTTAGTTTGTTTTGACAAACAAACCTCCAACAATCCCCTACTTTGTTTGTAAAAACAAAAATTTCAAAATTAAAATTTAAAAACAAAACCGTACAGCCAAAATTTCAGTAAGATTAACATACATACATAAAGGTCTCTTTCGAGTTAAACATTTACTTAGTGCAAGTATATCAAAGCTCTATCAAAGTGACAAGTAGCTCGGCTTTAAACTTGTACTTTTATGTAATAGAACCGGACATACCGCACATACACTAACCTCTTGTTTCAGCGAGAAGTTCTATATTACTCCGCACTATTATGGCCTTGTGCTTGATCCTATTTCATGAGCTCTCTAGAAAGCAACCCTAACTTTCGTAAGAAGCGGCACCACTTCTAAGCTCATATAGGTGAAGTATCTACCATGTGTTTCTATTACTATCAACACACTACAAATTTGTATCATACTTCATTAAGAATTCAATTCAGCCTACAAAACGTAACAGACGATACTCACTTCTCATATCAGGGCTACGTCAGTATCAAACAATCACATTCAATAACTTGTTCTTACCCATTAAACCTTGTAACTAGTGATGTTCTAGAAAAAGGTCGGGTTACCATTATTGGTGATTTCAATTAAAGGGTTTCAGCCCCATTTCTTGTGAGGTCATTATTACCATATGTCTTGGTAAAGCCTTCGTCAAAGGATCGGCAAAATTTTTGCTTGACCTGACATAGACAATTGTTATGGTACCATCTTTAATCAATTGCCTCACATATTCATGTCTTAGACTAATGTGTCTAGACTTACCATTATAGGTGCTACTATAGGCTCTTGCCAAAGTGGCCTGACTATCACAATGGATAGAAATAGGAGGCATAGGATTAGGCCATAATTTGATATCCAACAACAAATTCATAATCCATTCAGCCTCTTTCCCAGCTGCCGCCAAAGCAATAAATTCAGATTCCATTGTTGAGTGAGTTATACATGTCTGTTTCTTGCTCGCCTAAGATACAACACCTCCAGCTAGTGTGAAGATCCATCCAGAAGTGGAACGCTCATCTCCCACACTTGTAATCCAACTAGCATCGGTGTATCCTTCTAATACAGCCGGGTAATTATTGTAGAACAAACCTAAATTTTTAGTTCTCTTAAGATAACCAAAAATTCTGGTAATAGCTCTCCAATGTTTTGTACTTGGATTACTAGTATACCTACTCAACTTGCATACAGAATAAGCAATATCAGATCTAGTACAATGCATCGCATACATTAAAGACCTTATAACACTTGCATATTCTAGTTGTGCCACCGCTCTACCAGTATTATAATTTAATTTAATACTGGAATCAAATGGAGTATTTATTTCTTTAAAACCAAGATGTTGAAATTTATTTAATAACTTTTCAACATAACTACATTGGCTTAAAGAATAACCCCCACTATTCTTCTTAACTTTAATACCTAAGATAGTATCTACTTCACTTAAATCCTTCATTTTAAACATGGAAGTTATATACTTCTTAGTCTCATTAATTCCAGTCATATTCGTTCCAAAGATAAGCATATCATCAACATACAAGCACACTAAGACACCATAGTCTTTAGTGAATTTAGAGTATATACACCTATCGGCACTACTATTGATGAAACCATTTGACAATATCCACTGCTTAGGAGCTTGCTTAAGTCCATAAAGAGACTTAATCAATTTACATACTTTTCTTTCATTTCCAGGAAGAACAAATCCCTCCGGTTGTTCCATGTAAATCTCTTCATTTAAGTCTCCATTTAAGAAAGCAGTCTTAACATCCATTTAATGAATACAAAGATCATAAATGGAAGCTAGAGCAAAAAGAACTCGAATAGAAGTTATACGTGCAACAGGAGCATATGTATCAAAACAATCTATTCCTTCTTTTTGTCTATATCCCTTAGCTACAAGTCTAACTTTAAAAGCTTAAATAGAACCATCAGAATGATATTTTCTTCTAAAAACCCATTTGCACCCAATAGGTTTCGATCATTTTGGTAAATCTACTAATACCCAAGTATTATTGGACATAATTGAGTCAATTTCATCATTTACAGCTTCTTTCCAAAAAGAAGCATCTCTAGAAGACATAGCATCATCAAAGCTTTTAGGATCATCTTCTAAATTTAATACTAAAGGGTATTTATTTATCACATTATTATTTCCATCTCCTTCAACAAGAAAAACATGAGTAATAAAATCAAGACCTAAGTCTTTTATTTTCCTAGCTCTAGTACTTCTCCTTGGTTCAATCATATCTTTAGAATCATTCGTTTCTTTCTCTTGAGAATCACTTTGAATTTCCATAGATCTTGAATCATTTTCAATCATTTCAAAACTTGTAAAACATTTATTCTCAAAGAATTCAACGTCTCTCGATTCTACTATGACATTGGACTCTAAATCAAGAAGCCTATAAGCTTTACTATTTTCAGCATACCCAATGAAAACACTTTTGATAGCTCTAGGACCGAGCTTTGTCCTCTTAGGATCTGGAGCTCGGTAGTATGCCAAACACCCCCACACTTTAAGATATGACAAATTTGGCTTTCTACCTTTCCATATTTCATAAGGGGTTATGTCATTTTTCTTAGAAGGTATTCTATTATGAATATAGCGTGCAGTAAGTAATGCTTCTCCCCAAAGATTAATTGGTAGCTTTGAATTTGAAAGCATATAATTAATCATTTCTCCAAGAGATCGATTTTTCCTTTCAGCTAAACCATTTTGTTGTTGAGTATATGGTGCCGAAACTTGATGAATAATACCATGTTCTTCACAAAATGAAGAGAATTCATTTAAGAAATATTCTCCACCTCTATCTGATCGTAGAACTTTAATTTTCTTTTCTAATTGATTCTCTACTTCAGCCTTATATTTCTTAAACATGGTAAACGCTTCATCATTTGATCTCATGAGATAAACATATAAGAATCTACTGCAATCGTCCACAAAGGTAATAAAATACCTTTTACCTCCACGTGTTAGCATACCATTAAATTCACATATATCACTATGAACCAAATCCAATAAATTCGAATTTCTTTTAACACTAGGAAATGGCTTCTTAGTAAGTTTTGACTTAGCACATATTTCACATTTATCAAATTCGCCATTAAAATTTATCAAGTCTAATTTTCTCATATTCTTCAAATAGCGCATATTTATATGTGCCAACCTACTATGCCATAAAGTTGAAGACTCGACAATATAAACAGAACTAGAAATATTATTATTGATACTCAGTTGATACATGCCATCATTGGCATAACCCTTCCCAACAAACAGCCCATTTTTCGACAGGATAATCTTGTCGGATTCAAACAAAACCCGAAACCCCCTCTTACAAAGTAAATCAATAGAAACTAGGTTCTTCCTAATTTCGGATATAAATGACACATTAAGAAGAGTTATCTTCTTTCCAGAAGTGAAGTCTATCTCCACCATGCCTTTTCCAGCAACCTTTGCAAGAGCATTATTCGCCATCAGGACCTCTTGAACATTTGAGTCAACAATCTCTTCAAATTGCTTAAACATGTACTTGTCCTTACACATATGAACTGTTGCTCTATAATCTAACCACCAACCGGATTGGATAGTGGTAGAATTGATTTCAGAAACCATAGCCATCGCATTATTGATTTCAGAAATTTCCATGTTCGAAAACATATTTGAAATCATGGCTACATAATTTTCTTCAACCAGATTTGCATCTGCTTTCACCATCAGAATGTTCTTGTCCTTTGAAATGCTCTTGCGGTGAATGCAATCCTTGGCGTAGTGTCCCTGTTTGCCACAAACAAAACAGCAACATTTTTGCTTCTTTTGTGTTCTCTTGAATTTATGCCCCCCGTTTTTTACTTTGAAGTTCTAGCCGAGTTTTCGTTTTTTATCCACATCGTTCACTTTGGAATTGTATAAAACAGAATTATCACGTAAACGTGATTCTTCCTCAATGCGAAGATGTTTCTGTATTTGCTCCAAAGTGAAGTCCCCCGACTTGTGAATCAGCCTTTTTCCATAGTCTTTCCAACTTGGAGGCAATTTCGCAATAATTGCTCCAACTTGAAAAGCTTCTGGAATATCAATCTTGAGGGCACGAATCTTATCTACAATCACTTGTAATTCATAGACTTGTTCCAGCAAGGGTTTAGTATCAATAAACTTGAAATCAAAATACTTTGCGATTAGATATTTGTTGGTACATTGCTCCTCCGCTTTGTACTTGAATTCCAGTGCATTCCAAATTTCTCTGGCCGACTTCATTTCAGTGAATAAGTCGTACAGACGATCGGAGAGTTTGTTCAAAATGTGTCCTCGACAAAGTAATTCATCCTCCGCACGTTTCTTCTTTTCCTTATTAACCCTCTCAATGGCTTTCGCACTTGGCTGTCCTCCATCGGAAGTAGGCTTAAGATCTTCTATAGGCGCCAAGTTAGGATCCAAAGATGTAGGAAATCTTCGAGCAGTAAGTAAGAACATCATCTTGTCCCTCCAAATGAGCAAAATTTTTCCCATCGAACCGGTCCAGTTTGACCATATCTTGATTCATAACTTTGATTGTCTCCGACTCCATTGTAGCAAAATAAATCCTTAAAATTGTTGGAAAATTATGGCTACGAACTTGGTAAAATAATGAAGACAGATACTAAGAGTACTCAGATCGGACGTTGAGGCGTGATATCACTTTCTTTAAGGATTTATTTGCCCCACAACGTTGCTAATGGTCACCGGCAAAAATCCTCCATGATACAACAAAGTCTCGGTCGAGAATACTATATAGCAATTCTAGTATTTCTCCAGGATCTCTCTAGGAAACAATAGAAAGAATTGGCTGTAGTTTTTCACAAAGAAGACTCGAAAATGACCACCACTTCTCTTCTGAAAAATGACAAGTATATATATGAAACAGTCTTGCAACTCTTCGTGAAAATTCCCAAAGAAAAATGAACAAACACGTCTTTTAGAAAATTGTTCGGATAAACAATTGCAACTCTTCGGAAGAAGTCGAAAACTGAACAATTGCGACCTTTCGGGAAAAGTTGCAAACCAACTAAGTAATTTTCCAAAGGTTGTCTTGAAAAGACACAAACAAAATTCGGAATAATAATTTTATTTATTTATTTATTTATTTTAATAGAATTTCGAATTTTCATTTTATATATTTTATTTCCGAAATTCTCAAAATAAAAGATAACATTAATAACAAAAATAAAAATAAAAACGAATAAATGACAAAGGGATTAGTGCTAACGAAAGTGCTAAGTGCGCCAAAATCGCGCAATTATTCGCGCACCCACACGCGGGTATGGTGGGGTCTAGCCCCACCCAATCACTCCTTGAGGTACACAAGGAAACCCTTCACTTATAAATTGCGCCACTTCCTCCCACTTTTCCTATGTGGGACAAGGAAAAAACACTCAGTTTGTTTTGACAAACAAACCTCCAACACATGAAAGATGAAAATTACTCCAAAAAGAATATAAAAAGTCAACGCATGGGTAAAAAAGAGAAATTGTCCCACCCAAGATGATTATAGTGCTTGGGAGATGAGCATGGACTCTTCTGTTGGAAGATATGCTCTAGATTCGGGAGATTTGTATGGATTGTAATCGATACATTTAATCAGGGATTGCGATCAATCAGGATAAGATTTAATATACCTAGATTAGACAATATATACTTTCTTTTTATTAATCATTCTTCGTACTATATCATAGTCCTCTTGTAAAAATAGAAGATACATGAATGAGAAGTGCACAACATACAATTTCCCTTCCCAATTTCTTCTCTTTGTTTCTCTCTTTCCATATAAAATTGTGACATGGTATCAAAGCTTCAATTCCTTCTCTATGTAGCTTTCGCACCTTTCCTGATTGCCCTCTGGATAATTTTGCACTTTTGTTGTTGTAGGAACACTAGCTTGTAAAACAAGTTTAGCACTCCAATGTAGGTAACAATATCTATACACTTTAAAAAAAAAATCAAAATTTTCATTCCCTTACCGACACCATGACTAAAGATCACCCATTGGCTTAAGAGGAGTCAACCTTGCAAGAAAATTTGTCAATCCAAGAACCTACCTTGGACCCACTTGCTGAAGTCGTGAACCAATAATAAATGTACTTCACAATTTATTATTTTGAACATGTAACTATACCATATCCATGGCAACAATGATGATTTGTGTAACCAATTTACATAACCCATGGGTAGCTATATAATTTCTTGACTACACAAGTTAGATTTGTCACCGCTCATTTGGTAGTTAATTATTTTCTAAAACATTTAACTTTTTTACTACTTGTAATTTCTATTCTAAAGATTACACTTGTCTCGTGTCACGCATATCAAATAAAGAATCATTTCCAAAACAAGAAGCATGGCTCCCAATTAAAGTCATCAGTGGGACAAATCCCATTGCATGCCAAACAAAAAATATCACTAGTATGTCTAACAAAATCCCCATATTACTAATACGAATGGCCTGAATATATTATTGTAAGTGCAAAGCTATTCAATTTCACAATCTTGGATCAAATTGGAAGGAACCATCGTGCTCCAATGCCCCTCATTATTTAAGCAATCGTCTCCTTTTTTTCTTTTTGGAACTGGCACATTCTTGACTTACCTTTCAGTCTTTGTGCACGTAATTCCTTCTGACTCCTGGACTCTCTCTATGTTACAAATGATGGACCAAAGATTTGAGTGCAAATCATCTCTACTTTTATAATCCACTAGAAAAGGTTGTAGCTCATAATCATTAACACATTATTTTCAGCTGACAAGTCATATAAAGATAAAAATTCAAGATTGGGGCTCCTCATCGCAACATGACCTATTTCTTGACAAAAATGAGTCATGTTAATGTTTTTCCAAAAAAATTTCAATTTCGATAGCATCTTGTCTAAACTAAGACATTGATTTCACCGACAATTCTTGTATTTAAAAAGTTGACTTTTTGTTAACCATTGGTCAACAATTTTAAAAAATTAAAAAAAATGAAAAATCATTATTTTTACTCCCCGTGCATGTTTAACCAGACTTCTAATTCGTCAATTTTATAAAAAAGATTTAGAATTCATTAATCTCCCCTAGCTCGACCCCTCTTTCTCTTGATTGACACGACAAAGCTCTGTCTCAAAGGATGAGGAACAACATTTGCTTCTCTTGTGAGAAATAGGGCCACTGGATGAAAGACTGCCCTGACAAGTCCCCCGCTAGATTGCAGCCGTCCACCACACCCCCTTTCTTCTCTTAATCATTGGCCATGTTAAAGATATAGATTTATTTAAGAGATTTGTCTTAATTGATTCTAATTCGATTCTGATATGATGTAATTGATATTTTGTTACTTTGAATAGTTAAGCTCTAAGGCCTATATATAGGCTCATGTATTCTTCATTAGAGATGTACATAATATTACATTTTTCTATCAATACAATCCTCAACTTTGTATTAGAGAATCAAATCAAAATCAATTAAAATAAAACTTCTAAATATATCTATGTAACGACTCCAACTCCAGGGTCACGAGCGACGGGAGTTATTTTTACGACATCCCAGGCATGTCGTTGTCCCGTTCCTTTTTATCTTTTCATTAAGCACATGCGGAAGTGTTATAAACAACACCCAGACAATAATAAATAACCAGGAAAACAACTTACAAATACATAATTACATCAGTTATGTTTACAGGCCATTTGTCACGAACCGTTATATTTACAACCACTACATTTTCTACGCTCCGAAGGCTGGGTAAACCTTAGCTCCTCTAATGAGACTGTAACTCCATTACTAGTGTGAGTCCTCCATAACTATAATTCTGAGAAATAACGGGGTGAGTCATGGACTCAGTAAGTAAAACTTACTAATTTCTAAGTAAGAGGATGCCTTGCGTATCAACAAGCATATAACTCATCCAAGACATTAGTCGATGGTAGATCAATAGCAAAACAAAATATTAGTCTTGGATGAAACAGGAGAAATCATCAATCTACAATATGTAAGCATAAACAACGATTCACCCACAACATGAGGAACTCATGCCTCACTCAATATTATGCAAGTATAACCAAGATCCATTCCGTAATATGAGGAATTTATGTACACAGGATTCATTTATTAATAGTCAAAATCCATCAACTCTTCCAGAATCCACTGGGCATCCGAACTTAATCAAGCAACATCCCCTAATCGAAAGGTGACGGCTAGAATTATCACAACATCCCATCCTTCTGACGAGGCATCCCGTTGGTGTGAGGGCATCTCATTCTTATTAACGAGGCATCCCGTTGATATGGGAGCATCTCGTTGGCATGAGGGCATCTCGTTCTTATTAACGAGGCATCTTGTTGATATGGGAGCATCCTGTTGGTGTGGGGGCATCGTCGCCAAAATCCATCGGTGAACGGCATAAATTAGTTATGTGTGTCCATGCATCAAACATCACAATCCGGTTCTTATTTTCGCTTTTAGTTCAAGGCTTGAAGGCATGCATAAGTGTGTGAAATGACTTACCATAATCAAGACATTGAACATTGCTGGGCGCAAATCAAGGATCATGGCTTGATCTGACACGTTTGAGCACCGATCTAGTACCCAACTTGGCTCGAGAACGATTCACCTCAATACCGCATCGAGACCATGATAGGATCGGCCCGTCGTGACATATTCACCGACCTAGTGCCAAACTTGGCTCGGGAATGATATACCTCAATATCACACCGAGACCAAGAAAAGACCAGCCAGTCGTGACATGATCATCGACCTAATACCAAACTTGGCTTAGGAACGATACACCTCAATATCGCACTGAGACCATGATAGGACAAATCCGATGTGTCCCACGTACATTTCAAGGCCAACAAAACCCCTTTTTGAAGCTTGGGGCGTGAACTGGAGTATGCACTCATGAAAACGGTTAGAAATAGTTTTGTAATAAAATAGCAAGCCTTCACAAAAGCACTTTTCAAATCGGTTTGTATCAAAGAAAAAACCAAAGCATATCAAATAAACACATAATCCGGCTTCCACCAAAGCAACTCAAGCCAAAGCACAAGCCAAAACTGAACAAGAATCGAACTTAATCAAAGAATAAGGTCTAAACTTATCCAAGCAAACACAACAAACCTCAAACAAGAACACAGTCACAACATTTCAATCAAGGACTCGCTACACGCTTGGATTAGCATAACACAACACCCTAACCAAATATTAGTAAGTTCTACTTACACTTTCTAAGTCAGTGGCCTTGAATTGGCGATGATGGCAAGGGTGGCGACAATAATTCTTAGGGAAGAGGGGCCAAACTTTGATAAGAAGAGAGAGAGAGAATGTGGTGTGTTGTGGGAATGAGAAATGGATACCTCCCCTATTTATAGGCAATCCTAACTTATTCTCCAAGTCTTAAAAGTCAAGACTTTCTCTCTAAGTCAAGAAGCATTAAATGCATGGTGACTTGGTCATCAAGTCTCAAGGTAGGTTAGGACTTTAACTTGGTAGCTTGGGATACCTCAACATGCCATTTAAGGACTAACTCCAAGCTTGGGCGTGTGACTCTCTTGTCCTAAGGTGGAAAATAGTTTTGAGCAGCTTCCGAAACTAGTGTCTTTACCTTATCAAACAGACTTGAAAAATTACGAAATTTTAATATGTTGTAAAAAATATCTCAATTAACATTTTTCATGAAGAATGTTAAGTCCAATTCGTGCTGTAGAAAGAGCCATAAGTCACCAAACATATTACAAAAATCCGTCCGTCCGGCAGATTCAACGTTCGTAAAAGGGGACCTTTTTTGAAATCCAATTTTTTTTTCGAAACCCTTTGAAATTTTTATATGTTATAGACATATATTTCCTTTAAAATTCCATGAATGAAGCATATTTAAATTTGAAAGGGAAATTTTTTTTAAAATTCATGAAGGTAACTTGATCAGCGTTTTTCCTACACAGGCAGGTTTTAGGCAATGAATGATTGGGCCTTCGTCCCAACCATTTGATCTCAGAAAAATATGAAATTTAAGTATGTTGTATATCAAGATGTTTTGAACAAATTTCATGAAGGAAGTTTATTCAAATTAGAATAAAACTTATCTATGTAAAATTGGCAAATAGCAGAGATCCAGTAATTTCGAAAATCAAATGCAACAATTTTAGTTGGAAAAAAGGAGGTGTCCCACCTGGTCAAGAAGTATTAATTGTTGGGCATCCTTATCTTTCAAGTTTTCAACTAGGTCTTAGGTTAGCTTGGACACTTCATCTTGGCATTGAATAACTAGAAACCAAATATATTTAATGCGCTCTTATCTTGTCCAAGAAGGTTTGACTAGCTTGCTCCTCCTTTCAATGGACATGTAGTCCATTTCTTGGCCTCCAAGATCTCTTACTTAGTTTAGGGTTATAGCTAGGCTAGGTTATAGGGACACATATTCGTTAATAGCCCACACTTCATTGAATATATTCACATGTGTTCACATTTGTTCACACTTAGTTTCTAAGACTTAAGTGTGAACCCTCATAATTAAGCTTAGGTGTCCCCCTCATTAATGAGCTAAAAGTTCAAGTTTCAAACTTGTCTTCCAAGGTAAGAGCCTATCATGCCAAGTGTCCATGCTCCTTAAATTATTACGTGACGGAGGTTTTAAATGCAACTTGGAAATATCTCAGTTTTGAGGGCTTTGTTATTGGGCAGGAACTAATCGAGTTTGACCACAATTGACTACCTTATTTGGCTCGAGGTTCATGCCTAAGCCATGCCCAAACGAAGCCGGACACAATCGGGCTCGATCAACCAAACCGAGCTTGAGCTCCCTTTTACCGAGAAAAGGGCTTGTGGCTGGGTCTTAGGGCCGGGGCTTGGCCCAATCGATCGGTCCTTTGATCAATTCATGAGCTAGTTCATCAGCCAGTTCCTCTTGGCCAAGCTTGTGGCCAGTCCTTAGGCCAGTTGACTAGTTTTATGCTCGGTCCTGTGGCCAATCTAAGGTCGTGCATCACAAGTCATGGTCAATTTGAAATCAAACCCTATTGAGTACATTTGATCCATGGTCGATTATCGGTTGTCATGTAATTGTGTGGAATTGACCGATTTATTCCGACTCACAGTCATCTTGGATTGACTTATGGTCGTCCACGATCGATACATGATTGGGCGGAATCACCCACGATTGGTGCATTAATTGGGCGAAATTGAGCCATGACCGTCCGTTAAACCGTGATGGTACATGATCGTCTCACGACCAATGCTTATGGTCGAATAACCTTTCTAAGGTCGAATACTCTATAACTAGGCCTTGGATTGCCGATCCCTAAACAACCACTTGACTTATGAATGGCTCTCGAGCTGGCTCATGGCCAAGTCTTGTCATTGGTGTACCGGGCTTTTGGCCTACTGGTTGGCCAAAATAAGGGTTGAAATCGAGGATGTTACCATCTATATCTCTAACAGCCCAAGAGAAGCTCTATTTCAAGGGAGGAGGAATGGCACCTGCTTCATCTAAAATAAACAGGGCCACCTTTTCCCCCAAGTACCTTTCATTTTGTTACATTATGGGCTTAATGTCATAATAGGAATGATTGAAAATTGTCCACCAGCCCAATCTAATGATATTTTGAGCTTTGACCAATCAAATTATGCAACCAATTAAGGCATTGTTCTTATTCCTAGCTCGAAGTACTTGCGAATTGTGGCACTGGAAGGTGATGATATAGCTTCTAGAAAGTTATATTAAGATAGTAAAATTATCTAGTTTTTGAATCGGGTACATTTGGACTGTAAAAAATTTAATCCACAAGCCAAATTAAGATAGTGACTAATACATAGCTTGCCGTAGTGGCAATTTTGTTCATTCTTTTAACATATAAATGATCTTTCCATTTGAAGACTGCGCATGATAAAATAGAATTTTTATATGTATGATTTTATGATAAAAAAATTCTTTTTTTTTTTCCGGTGGAAACTTAACTAGTTCAAGAGTTTAAACCAACCAAAAAAGTGAGAAAGATAAATGAGCATTCAAAACTTTTATTACCATATGCATAGGTGATAAAAAAAAAAAAAAAGAATTCACAGATAGAGCTAAAAGTATAACCTAAGTGCAATTTCATTATTAGCATTTATGTTGATTTTGCTGACGAATATACACTTCCTCTACAAGATCGATTGGATAAGAACATGAATATTAATAATTATGTATCTTTTGGGAAAATAAAAATAATTCAAGCGACGAAGAATATTTCATATTCAATTTTTTTTTTTGCGAAGGAAACAAAGGGAGAATTAAGAGGTGTCTCCTCCGTTCCATTTCCCTCTCTCCAACCTCCGCACGAGACGCGGACAATGCCCTTCGGTGTCGCGCACCGTCTCAGTTCTTGCCCAGGATTGCTCGTCAGCATCAAGCCCCATGGATCTTTCGGTTCATCCGCAGCTCTGCGTCGCTCCGTCCGCTGTTCCAGGACGGACAGCAAGCCGCCAGGTACTTTCTCTTGCCTCGGTCTCTCTCAGATATGTGTCGTCTACGAGGGGTGCAAGTACCCTTCGGAGCCGCGAGTTCTGTCTCTTAGTGGGTTCTTTTCTTGGCGTGAATTGATGCTGACGTTGTAGTTGCAGAGGCGAGATTGCAGCATTTTAAGGGCGGGGCTGCTGATATGGCGAAACTGAGAGAGTTGGAGCAGAAAGTGGAGCTTCTTGGCATTGACTGTGAGGATCCCAGCAGGCCTGGATTCTACAGCAACTTGTTTTGTCCAAAGGTTGCTCATATCGCCGCGCCCGTTTTTTTGTTTTTTATTTAACTGTCGTAGCTTTCTAGAATTGCGCACTTATTAGTCGAAGTTGGGGATGTTAATTCCGAGCATGTTTGTGCTCTGGTGTCTTCTTACGCTTGAGGTTTCCAGTGGAATTCGGTTTGTGACTTTATGTGCTTCTTCAATTTCTGTTCGTCGTTTTGCGCGTTGCAGTGCCGAGGGGGACAGAAAGTTGAGAGAAGTCTCTCTTTCCACATCGTCCAAAGCGGGTATGTTGTTTCTCTGAGTTTGATGTACGTTTTCTTCCGGCTGATATACACTGTTCTAGTCACATTGGGGTTTTGCTTCTCTACCTGTCTTAAAGGGAGTTTGCAATGTGGAGGTGTTTCAGAATGGAATGTGCATGGGTTGGTCAGGTAATGTGATTGTTCTTGCTGGATTATTGTGAGTTTGTGAAGCATTAGCGTGATCATATGAAATCTTTGCGAATCATATGAAATCTTAGCATGATCATATGAAATTTTCCCATGAGTTGCTTAATTCAATCTTTTGGTTGTACTTACCTCATCTATAGGAGTAGATTTAGGAAATAATATATTTGTGAATTGTGTATAATTATGTACATTTATAATACAAGGAAATTGAATCGGTTCACATTGGGATCTCCCATCTTGTGTTCTTTCTCAATTAATTTGAGTGCTTGGAATTGGACCCAATAGTGACTTCTCGTCTAGGCCTTTGCAGAGATGAAGGCCAGTTCCACTGTACAGATGACAGAAGAGAGCCTACGGTTGGAACCCTTGAGTGATATGGTACGCTCTTAAATTTTGATTTGGCGTGGTCAATTACCTCTTTTAGTATTTGGGGAAAATTTTCTGTACAATCCTGTGTTTTGGTCTTCTGTAAATTATCGCCAAACCTGCATTATGAGTACTTGTGCTTTGCGGCTTTTAAAAACTTGTCAGGAATGTCTGATGTGGCATCCAGCTGGCCATTAGACACCGCTGAATCTGAAGTAACATGCTTGGTTTGTAATGTAGACAATTCATCAGATTAGTAGACATTGAAACCCCAATGCATCTAAAAGTAGGGCTCTGGTTTGTAACACTTGCAGGGGAAAGACTTGGAGATTGAATCTTTCACCTTTTCTTTGGGTTTGTAAAAGGTGACTCAATTGAATGGATGGATTCAAAAATCTCATCAAAATGACTGTTTATAACATGAAGCTTCAGACTTGTGAGAGCATACATCAGCTAGCCTTGATTTAGCTACCAATAACAATGATGATGTGCTCCAAATGCCAAATCTCTTTGTCTGTGGTAAATTTACATTGAAGAGCACGATTTGTTGATCGAAGTTATGAGCAAAAGATCTTTTATTCACACAGTAGGCTCACAGACCGATTCTCATGGAAACAAAGTGGAGAATTCCTAGCCTTCATCACTTGCCATCAACAATCACAATAATGGAGTCTTTAATAATGATCAGCCGTGGGTGTCATTTTACTTTTGGGGGTTTGACACTTCAGTTGTGAGGGCAAATTAATGAAGCCTCTCTCTCTCCTCTCTCCCCCTTCTCTCTCTCTCTCGCCCCTCTTGATTTTTTTTTTTTTTTTTTTTTGAAGAAAAGTTCAATTGCGTTCAATTTTTGTTTGCTTTTTATCTTCAGATTAGCCATGTTGTTTGTTTCTGACAAAGATGTGCTAGCCCAATATCATGTCCAGCATTGCTTACGAAGTTTATGAACAATAGACAGATAGAGTTGGTGTTTTACTGATCTACAGAGTACAAGGACTAAAAATGTCTGTTCTACACTAGGGGTCGGTAATATGCCTCATCAAAGTGTGATCAAGAGTCACTGGTATGGTAATTTTGTTTAAGTAATTTATCACATGAAGAGTCAAAACTTTCTATATTGATGTCTAATTCTTGAGGAGACTTTGTAAATTAGCATTGACTGTTTACAAAATAAAAGTCATTCGGCACGCAGCCCCATTGACATGACTCCACAAGTTTGATTAGTGCCATCACCTTGAAAAAATTTGTGTTTGCATGGGGGCACCCAAAAATAAAGAACCTCAGTCCTTAATTTCATAGCCATGAATTATATCCATGCTGACTTTGGATTTTGTCCTAAAGATCAACATCGGCTAATGATGGCATTAACCACCTAGCAATCAGTTGTAGCTCCCATGTGGTTAGAATGTAGAGTTAAGAACGTGAACAGTTTTTGCTCATTTTCAAGAAAGTCGAGATCAAGCCACTATTGATGAGTATACAAGCGACATAATTTACTGCTTCATAGAGACTAGCATGCGAAAGAGTACCTGCATCTATAGGGTACATTGTACTGCTAATTTTTGGGTCAAATTGTGTTGTTGTCTTAATTTAATAACATGGTCAATGTATATTCATGGATTCTTTTTCAAAGGAGGCAAGCATAGTTTAAATGCCAATAACTTGATTTACTTTCCTGATTGTCTTCTGAGATTTTGATGCATTCTGTTTGCATGGTGCGTCCTTATTGTTCTTACCAGAACTTTGACTTTTGTAGCTAGCTCAAAGTCCTTACCAATTGCTAGCATGCATCGTAAACATTTTCCCAGCTTTTCCTTTGTTCTCGTTTTTTCTTTTTTTCTTGTTTTGCTTTTGCAGCCATTTTTAATGTGTTTAAGCATTTATTATGTTCTCAGGATCAGTTGAATTGGTTCTTGTGTTTAGCTCTGATACGTAGGTATAATTTCCTTGTGATGAGCGCAATTTTTTTTCTTTTTTTCCCTTCAGATTATTGGGTACTTTGCAGAACGAAAAATATCAGAGGAAACTCTTCAAAGAAATGGAGTCAAACAACTATCAGGCGAACAGGTTCTCTATTTTAATTGCTTCTGCTATGATCTTGCAATGTAATTTGGGTTAGTCCGAATGGATCCGGAATTTTCTCTTTGTCAAAAGAGAAAAGGGTGGCTATTACCATCCATTATTTACTTATCTACTTGATTAATTAGGATCGTTTACCATCCATTATGTACATATCTACTTGATTAATTAGGATTGAATAGATGCTGTACTTGATAGAACATGCAACTTGTGGAGTTTACCTCTTACTTATGATGCTGGAACAATGGACTTAAGATTGAGATGCCGTGTCAGTGCTGTCTTAGCTTAGATATACTGATAGCGTTTTTATGGTATGGTAATCTCCCAGTCTCATTCACACTTTTTATAGCCTGTACTGATCATATATTGTTTAAGAAACTAGAAGATGACAGTTTTAATGTTTATTTCTGATCTTAACTGAGTATCAGATCAGACTAACGCCTTTGAAACTTTCTTCCAGAGTGCAATTTCTTTTCCTTACAAAAGGGAAGGACAACTTGTTGGTTGCAAGTATCGGACGGTGGAGAAGAAATTTTGGCAGGTAGATTCTCTTGCCTTGTCGTAGAAACATTTTGTTTAAGAGTAATAAAATTCCAGCATGCGTCTTAAATATATTTCGGTATGTTGAACTGAAGAAGTGGGATTGCTTATGGATGCTAGTTTAGGTCTTCTGAAAACAAAGAAGTAAATAATTGAAGAGTGAAATGGAAAATCATTGATATCAACAGCATTTGTGAGATTTGATACCACATATTTTATGTGGATAAAGTAAATCTTTACAGGCTGTGAGCAAAATCTAGTCCTTGGTTGCATAGGTTTTCCAATCAAGTCCTTAAACTTTAGTAAATTTTCTAATCAAGTTCTTGCATCTCCAAATCTGGTTAGCTGGAGCCGACATAGATTTTCTTTACCTGCATTTGTTAAAGAACCTAGAGAATCATTTTTTTGGGTACCTCCAAGAGGCGTGCTCTGGTAATTATCCAGCGTGCGTTGAAACCTAGGGTTTTTTGTGTATTTGTCAAGGTGACATGACATGGATGTGCTATGGATGTTGGGCCCATAGTCAACAATTTAACTCAGTACCCACTCATACCATCTCTTCAGTTTATCTAGTAGTGCTTCTGATTGAAATTATTTATGGTTTAATAATTTAATAGAAACTATCAAACATTTTTAGTGAAATGCTAAAGCTTCTGAGAAAGTTTGCATGTCTAGTGTGTGTATATTCCGCATATTGGTGCTGAAAGTCTTGTTTTATTTGAATATAGAAGCACTGGCTCAATATTTAGTTTACTTAGTGGCTCAATTTTGTTTCTAGATGTAAAGGTCTGGACAAGCCAGAAATTAAGATGCATGCTAGCGTCAGAAATCTGGTTTCTAGTCCGAATCACATGGTATTTCATATGTTTGGAACTCTATGTGGCCTTTACTAGAGACTAGACAGATCTTTTCATTTGCATTGAGAAAATGTTCTTCATGTTTCAACAATGACCTTTCTGTCAATACCACATATCAGTTTTCTTCTGGCCATGCTTCATTATCTCAATTTAAGAGATTTCTGGAAGTTTGTTACAAGAGCTTTCTTTCTGCTATGAACTTTCAGGAGAAGGGTACCGAAAAGACATTATATGGATTAGATGACATATCAGAAGCAGATGAAATTGTCATTGTAACTTTTTCTTACCCCCCCCTCTCTCTCTCTCTCTCTCTCTCTCTCTCTCTCTCTCTCATATTATAATGTCGGTTATAGGTTGAAGGTGAAATTGATAAGCTCTCGTTGGAGGAAGCTGGCTTTATAAATTGTGCAAGTGTTCCTAGTGGTGCCCCAGGAAAAGTTTCCAAGAAAGGATTGCCTTCTCCAGACAAGGTTTGTTTCTTGTTTTAGGCACATCCTATTTTGATTATAATTTAAAGTTCACACTTTAACATGCTGAAACTTAGGTCTTTCCAGGTTCGACAACTGACCATCTCTTAATAAGTGAAAATCTCCTAATAGTGGTTGTATGCTGGTGAGCCATTTGCTTTTATGGTAAACTAAGATTTCACAGAGGGGAGTGTGAAAGTCACTGACAATATAGCAAGGTCCCTTTGCCAAAACATAAACTGATAGTTGTCTACTGTATTGCTTTCTCCATAACCTGAGGAACATCGAATTTTCTTGAGTTAAGTTTCCATATCTTGCTTAATTTTTCAACCTGCTTTTTCCAATTCTGGCAGGTTTCATCTATTGCCTCTCTACTGCTAAGAAAGACACTTGTGAAGCTGAGAGTTTTCATCATCTTGTTGTGTCTTTTCCTGGCTACTTTGAAAGTCTGCCAATTAATCTGCTTTCAAGAATTAGAAATATGAAAAAGAAATGTAAACTATTGTAGTTTCATGGATTTTATAGAAAAAATTCCCTCCTTATTTCAGAAAGAAGATTGTTGGTGGCGAAGAGGCTTTTCCTTGGAAAGCTTTGGAAAGTGAGAGTAGTGACCAGAGTCTTGTATTTTATGTGAGGCAACTTGGTACCGTATTCTCACCTTAGACAACTTGCAGAAAAGAGGGATTGTGCTGGTTAGTCGCCCAGACCTCTTATGGCATTGGACCATCTCACGTTATAAGAGGTTCTACTGAACAAGAATTATAAGATTGGTTGGGTCTGTTTTGCCTCGTGTTTAGAAAAGGAATTCTTTAATCCCTCTTGCTGCTTTTCAGTAGATGTAGAAAGAGTGGAAACTCTTGAATGAGAGGAGATGCTTATTTTTGGTAATTTTGGAAAGGGTTGGAACATATGGACATAAATGCTTTAATTGATGTTGTAGATGCTGTCTTGTGATTGAGCTCGTTTAGTTTTGAGCTCCTTTTGTATATGGGTTTTGCACTCCCTTGGTGCCTTTTGATTACAGACTTAGTCAGTGTCATTTGCCATATAGAGTTTGACCATCAAAATTACTACATGGAAGTTGGTGAATATTTTAAAGGAACAACTCCCATCAAATGGACAAGACAACACCCTGGTCAATGCTGAGAATAGTAAGATCAAGCGAGCAAATTACCAAGAAAAGAAGGATTGCTTCAATTACTCTCTCCCTTTTTTGGTTGATACAGTAAGAGCGGAGTAAGAGAACCTTTGAAGAAGCAGAGCCTTCCCTTTTTTATATTTTTTGAAAATTGGCTTAAAGTCGGAAATGGGTTAAATCTATAATCTTTTGGTATAGTGATAACATGCATATGGATCTGAGCTTTGATTGACATAGTACATGTTTTGCCTTGTCACTCATTTTTTTTTTTTTTTGGGTTTTGAGCTCTTCTTGTGTATGCGTTTGCACCTCCATGGTGTCCTCTAGTTGATTTGCTTTTTCCTATCAAAAAATAGTATAAAATTAAAAAAAAAAAAAAAAAGAAAAGAAAAGAAAAGAAAAGGAAATCCATTCATTCTTTCATACAACTATAACCCTTTTAATCATCTCCCTCAGATTGGCCATGCGATCAAAGCTAAAATCATCAACTCATTTCTTCAGCTAATGAGCACAATCCCAAGTGGTGTTTGACATTGGGTTTCATCCCATTGCATCTGTTTGCCCTTTAATATCCTGCATTGCTACTAACTTTTCATTGTGCGTTTTGCTGTTGGAATTTGATTTTCATAATTAGTTAACTATTTGTTACTCATTCCGCCATTTATGTGAATGTTGATAGGACACAGCTTATCAATACTTATGGAACTGCAAGGATTACTTGGATAAGGTGCGTAAGCTCCATGTGTGCTTACTGATGCATATTTTCATTTCTAAAAGATTGCTTTATGTAATTCTTTCTGTTTTCTAAAACACCTCAGGCTTCTCGAATAATCTTGGCAACTGACGGTGACACACCTGGTCAAGCTTTGGCAGAGGAGCTTGCAAAGCGCCTTGGAAAACAAAGGTTAAACTTGTATGGCTGATTACTTATTTATAATTCACATGGTCAACCTGGTCCTTTTTTTGGCATGGCCTGCAACCTTAGTTTGCATATTATGCTTATCTGGCAGGTGGAATTTTGTTGGCATTATTTGTGTTAGTGCAACACTCTTGAGGCTATTTAAATGGGGAAGATGGTTGAAATTGTAAGTGAAGACGAATTATCGATGTTATTAGAAAGACGTCAATGTTTGAAAAATATAATGCACTCTGTTGAATTATCGATGTTATTAAAAGGAAGAAAGCATAAAATGGGGCAGTTATCTAGTGAATAACAAGAGCGTGCTATCTCTAATTACATCGTAGTTACTAGTTACTGTGTCATCTTCAAGCAAGCCTGGGCTTAAGACTAAGGTTATCCATTTGTGACCAGAATTTTACAGGTTTTGGTTGTGGAAACCACCTCTTTGTAACAACTTTATCAGTTCTTGTTTTCACCTGGAAAACTTAATCCTTTGTATTCTGAATGCGTAGATGTTGGAAGGTAAATTGGCCAAAAAAGGATGACTTCAGTAGGTTCAACGATGCAAATGAGGTTACTCTCTCTCTCTCTCTCTCTCTCTCTCAATATTTTGGGCAAGACCTACGAATGAATTTTGTAGCACTATTACTGTTTCATCTTTTCATTATCAATTAATGAGAATGAGAGTTTACTTTAATGCCAGTTCTGTCATGCACGCATGTTGCAAAAGTCTTGGCAACTCTTAGAATCCTGAACCTTGGGTCATAAGCAACATAGTCCTCGCCTGTCCCATTATCTAGTTAAATGTCACTTGCCATCTCCTACCACAGTAAAATGGCTTTTGGTTTGTTGTCACTGATAAGCACTTTGATCTTTGCGCAATGGAAGGAGTCAATCCCATTCCTCACAGGGTCTTAAACCTTGGACATTCAGATCGTTGGCACATGGCGGACATTGTTGTGAATCCAGAAAGCCTGGCTTTTTTTTTCTCTAGTGTTTCGAGAAAATTTCCTCAGTCAAAATAATCTATGACTGATAAGACAGTTTAGTTTCAGTGATTATGAAGCATTTTTGGGCTTTTGCAGTTTGTCATGGCATCTCCTATGAGCAGGCGCTGTGGTTTTTGTCTTCCATGCGACAATAATTCTATGTATAATGCAAAACTTCTTTTGATGCGTTGTTTGAAAACTGTTGTGTGCTAGGTTCTCAAGCATTTAGGACCTACTTCCCTCAGGGAAGCAATTGAACATGCAGAGTCAATGTCTCCCACATCCTCAGAACCAAGTGACATCAGGTAAATTTCGGAGCGGAACATTCTATCGGAAGTTACGAAGTCTTCTCTAGTCTTTCACCTGATAATGTATTACAACTCTCTCTCTCTCTCTCTCTCTCTCTCTCTCTCTCTCGCCTATGATCCTGTGGATGGCATATTTGTCATTAATCAGTAATTGGTTTTATTTCTACTTTCATGCGTTATTGAATTCGCCAACAGAAGCATTTCCACTCTTGGTCATCAATTTCCATGGTTTATGTACACATGTCATCTTTGTCATCAGTTAGCTTATGTGATTGCATCTGGACGAAACTAAGAAATTCGCTCTAAAATCTTTAGGGAAAATTAGTTTAGAGACTGGATTTTTCACAAGAGAAACGGACAAGTCCACTAGAAGTCCTTAAATTTGTTGTGTTTTAAAATTTTCATAGAGTACAATCAAGTTATAAAATTTATTGGATTGATGAAATAATGTTTCTCCGTCCTCTGTCAAAATTGATGGACAGAAAAAGATGAACTGGCTTTGTTTTTGTTCATTTATCTCCAGGGAACTTAAATGAGTTTTCGAATGGGCGTAACAATGCCTTTTTGTTCTTTCTTAGTTATGCAAAATGGCGTCATTTTAAAATTTTGAAGCAAATTGAAGCGGTAGATCCAAAAACCCTGTCTTTTGTGTGTTTTCCCCAAATTGAACCAAATATCCCCAAATTTTCCTTCTTCAGTCAAGCCCTAAATTTTTCCTCTTCTTTGTTTGATTGCATACTCAGATAAGATAAAATCATAGAATAAATGCTTATAGAGTTGACGGCATTGCATTACAATTGACAAAGCTCGTTCTGTTGGACGTTTTTCAAACCAAATACCGTGAATTCTTCTTCATCCGAGCCCTAAATTTCTTTTGTACGTTTGATTGAATGGCAAGGGAGAATCCGAAAGAAAAAGAAAAAAACTTACAAAAAGGAAGGCATTGCAATCAACGAAGCTTGTTCTGTTGGAGGTCGTTCAAACCAATATCCCGAATTCGAATTCTCGTCCATGCCCTATATCTCTCTTCTTCATTTGATTGTGCAAAGACAGAATCAAAGGAATCTTTTTTTCTTTCAAAAATGAGGTCATTGCTATCGAAAATCATTCCAATGGAGGTTGTTGGAATCTCTTTAACAAAACACTCGTAAGAAACGCTGCATTTGGCCTTGGGTAATAGGTAGTTGGCTTTGGAGAAAATTGACATTTCACAGGTGCTACTTTTGGCTTTTTATGGTTAGAATCTTTTGGGATCACTTGCTTTTCGAGTTGTCTAGCAGGCGAATTTTCAAATTCTCCTTTCATAGTCTTAAACTTCATCTCAGATGAGGAAATGGATGGATATGTGACTCACTTTTCACTTCTATCTCCGGGAAACAATTACAGATTTTTGCCAAATTCATTACTCTTTCTCCCACCTAATCAGCAAGCAATTGCATCTAATCCTTCTCTTTCAACAGAATCATACCCTTCAAGTAACTCCACCAATTTTTTCACTAGGACAATTAGATTTGCAGATGAAATCATACGATACCAGCCATGAACTACTGCTAGACAGTATGCTTTCCTCGAGTTGAATGTCAAGACATTTATCAATTCCTCAAAGAGTTATCGTCTATGATGCGTCAAGTAAGAAATTTTGGACATCCAGATTACCTCACTATGGTGGGTTGATGCTTCCTGTGCTAACTTTAACCATCTAGCATACTGAAATGTAACGTTATCAACAGCTCCTTTAACATGCTTAAGCTCACCTTCATGTTCGAGGACTCATATTCACTTGACTTTTCATGCTTACGCTTTTCATTGATTGTCGGGATGCCAAATTAAACTTGTTTGTATAACTTTTTCCTGCAAAAAAATTCCAACAGTTAAAGGTCTAACCATAAAAGAAATCCCATACAATTAACAGAGAAAACATCATCATGTGTTGATACAACATATGAAGGATGAAAAAGTTGAAGGCAACATCTGTAGTGGTGATATAACAACATAAAGTCAAAAATAGATACTGCCTGTAGTGTTCTCTTTCAGGACGAGAACCACCAGGTTTGAGGCCAGTCCCAAACATACTTTGGTGAAGACATGGGGACATACATAAAAGCAACGTATGCATGACTTTTCCTGCTGAATCGTTATCCAGTTCAGATTCAGAGGTCTTGCCATGAACATCAAAGAAGCAGGAGGCAGTGAATCATTCACTGTCCAGTCCAAGCTTTGCAGCTGATCATCACGTTCACCAATCGATAAGCTAACACTGCTTTTCTCCTAGTCATTCTCATGGTCAAGAATACCACTACTAAGAGGACTGGCTGGGTCAGAAGGAGTTCTCTTCACTCCCAGAATTCACACTTGAACATCTCTCATGCATGCAACTAAAGACGTAAGAACTTTTGATCCTTCTGACCTAGATTTTGATGGCTGCTCATCTCCTCAGCACCTTCATCAGAGCCAAGCTGCTGAGACAATTTCAAGTGCCTATGCTTTACAGATGCCCTAGTAACTTTTCAATGTCCTCCGCTTAGCTGGAGAAGAATAAGATTCCTTTCTGGAAAGACTCAGTTTCACTTTCTCAGACCATCCCTTTTCTTTGTCAAAACTTGTTTCTGTGAACTTCCCCACTTAAGTTCCTCCTCTTTGTGCAGATTTCTCAACATATTTACCCAGTGGCTATCACATACCAATATTGGAGTTCTAGGAGATTCAGAGTCACATGACATGCTATTGCTTCTACTCACCATTTGCTCACTTCTTCCCTACGGACAAAGAAAGCTTAGAAGCATTCACTTCCAGAGCCAGCACCTGCAGTGACTTCACATTATCTGTTAGTATTCACCTAAGATCAAGAGTATGAGGCAACTTCAGCAAGCTCTGGAGAGAGGAAATAGAGTTCTCATCCTCTAGCAGGGAAGATCTCAAAGCAAAGTAGCATAGAAACAGCAATACCAGCAATAAGTGCTCCCTGTGCTGAACTGAGAATCTTGAAGGTAGATCCTTAGTCATCTTCAGCAGTTGGGCATGCCCCGGGGTGCCCTGCTCCATTAGAGGTGAATTTGTGGCAAGAAAGCAGGGAACAGGACGCAGGACACTGCAGGGTAAGTCCCACGCTGCACATTTCCCGGGCGCGCCCTGTGCCCACCCCTACTCATCAAGGTGACTGTAGAGAAATGAATCAACAGCAGATAGCAGATGGTACAAGAGGCTGAAGCCTCAATTACAGGAGGTAGGCTAGAATTAGACCCACATACAGGTGAGTATCCAAAGAAGTCTGCCATTGCTACCAGCCCATTGACCCCACATATCAATGCATCACTCACGCAGTGGGCATCATCTGTAGACTTTATATAATAAAACACCAAGTTCACCTTCGGCCCCATAGGCATCAATCACTAATATAATCTTCTGTATTCTCATGATTAAACTCATTAATACTCTACATCTTGGATGTATTTCCCCCAGAAATTCAGGTCTCCGAAGGTATTGAAACTTTTTGGATATTAAAATTATGGATAAGACCGGTTTTTTATGAAATGATAACTCATCAAACTTGTTAATGAAGTTCTCTTCGTGAAGCCCTCTCACTTGAGAGAGATGTTCAATGTCCACATGAAGAACATATGCCAATGGCGCAAAGAATTTGTGCATCCCTGTTGAAGGAAAAAGTGAAATTCAAGGCCAATGCTAAATTTGATGAACTTCACATGTAAGAAATGCCAAGATTTTGTGCATTGTCAATATAATTCAAGAAAGATGGCAGTAAAAGTGATAAGTGAAATCTTCTCAGAAAATGACATACAAAGGCCTTGCCTCACAAGTATTTAAATCTATCACCTCACGTTCACATTCATTATAGGCCTCTACATTCAGCATTTGTGAGATGAATGCAAGATTAACTTGGATGTGAATAATGAGATTATTCTAAAACATTCCCAACAAGTACGTTAGAGCTATAACACTCAATGCTTGTGGTCATTCAAACAAACGGAGATGTTTATTGTAAATATTCCTTATACGTGACATTTGCTTTTTCTTAAAGGATGTCTTAAGGCACCACAATATTTTTTTTTTTTTTTTATTATGACAACTGACAAGCAGGAGTGTAGGATCTGGCTACCCAGATGCCCATGGAACACCCAGCAGTCCCCATGAACACCACAAGAACATTGTCCTTAGCATTAAGGTCTCCGAAAGTAACTTCCACCCTCTAAATATAAGCGTGATAATCCTGATCTACCATCTTCTTTAGGTCATAATTCCTAAAGCAGTGACTTCAATTGCTATCTTGTAATGGATAGCATACAGCTTTTCACTAATGTGGGTACTTAAATTACCCGGACACAAAAGCTACCATACAATCGAATCAGGAATAAACCACATTTACCCTGACTATGGTTGCATTGGAGGGACAGAAGCATTGTGTGCGTGTAAGACCCTTATTGAATAAAGTGAAGAAAAAATGATCATCATTGTTTAATAAAACAAACACATTACCTTACGTCCTACTTGTTAGTTAAATGGTTCCAAACCATAACACCCTAAACACTAATTATTGTGATCCTCCTATTTATGCCTACAAATGCCGCCCCTTTCACATTCGAAAATTAGTCTTGAAAAGCAAACTATGGTCTAAATCCTTAATATTGTCTACCGAGAAATCACAAACTTTCCCTATTCCGTTTGTTCATGTCCTTGGAACTGTCAGTACCTATAAAAGAGAATTTTTCATGGCTTCTTCAGAAAGAACAATTGATGATTGTTCATCATAAAGGGTAAGTGTAGAATCTTAAAAAAGAACTGTTCTCAAAGGTGGTGACTAACAATAATTATTTGAGAAGGAGAACAGCAACAGGACTCAAATTAACCTGGTCCATTGTTAGTCAGGTGAATCACTTCCAATTTTGAAAATATTTGGATCACAGAAGGCACCTTCACAAGTTTGGATATCTGAGAGCTGTAAGTAAGCACAATTAACTTAAAAATATTAACCAAAATCAAATTGTGAAAGTACATCTAAATTCTTTCGCTGAAGACTGAGCTTCAACAGTATTTGCATTTAAGAAACTTGCTTCCAATGAAAAGAACAATATGAACACAAATCTCTTGACCACACGATGATTTATGGAGCAACAGGAAGGTTAATATAAACAAGAAAACGATCCTTGACCGAAATTGGTAGAGTTTTTAACAAAATCAAAGATTGAAAACTGAATTCTATATCCTTTCAACAAGTTTTTCCTTGAATGCTGTCTTTGATTGATTTCCCCAAGGCTCTATAGAAAGAGAGAGGAAGTTACAGGACAATCACATTCCTTGAACTGTCACTTCACCCTTCCTCTTGTTCAATCACATTATTGACTGTTATCTCAGTTTTTTAGTAGTTCTCACTATACAAGTCTAAAGTGGTGGAGCATCTTGACCCAGCAAGGCTTCTAATTATAGAAAGAGATAATAGTTAGTCAAGCACAAGCCAGAAAGCAGACAATCGGCAATTACTCTGTTAAAAAGTATGCAAAATTCAAAAACAGTACATGCCACATGCAAATTTTATAAATGACAACAAACACAAGATACATACGGTAAACAGGCAACAAAAGGGATAAAAGAATAAAATCGACTACTTATCTATTCAAAAAAGGAAAGGAGAAAAAAAAAAAATGACTAGCAATGAAAAGAGAACTTTGAGAAGCATATGGCAATCTTGGAAGGTCCCCAAACACACAATTGGAGCTGAAGATATGTCAACATCCTAAGATCATGGAAAACCAATGCAGACAAAAGGTTCACAAAGACAAACGAGCAAGCAGGGGCAGAAGACATAAAGAGCAATGGTGACATAGACAAACCTGATGAGCAAATAATGTTCCTTGATCCTATGAAGCTCTATCTGCTATTAACGCCTGGAAGTGAGCCATCATGGATCACAGAGAGCAAGCTCAAGCAAATAATGTTGAAGCAAAATTAGTATTCTTCTGTATCAGCAAACAAATCCTTTCAGAAGCAGGTTGGCCTTTTCTACCTCCCCACTTGAACATAGTGAAGCAACCAGGGAATAGAAAGAGTCAAAGTCATTAAGCTTAGGCTTCATCATACTCATTGCATCCTCCAGGTTCTTCACTTCCATTGGCCAAATTTCCAGACCATCATTACCAAGGGCTGTCATAGACCTTGCAACATCCGTTTTAAATTCCTCTCCCTCATAACGCATGTTTGGTTTTGACGACTCATTAAAATCAGCATGGAATTTCTGAATAGGATGATACATGTTGCCAATTTCATTGAGAAGAGTAATGGCTGCTTTTATATTCCCTTGCTCACATAAAAGTACAAGAAAATTGAGTGATTCCGTTTCAAACTCAGAGTCAACTTTGTCTATCAGCTCCACTATAGGCTGGGACTGAAGCATTTCTCTCAACACATTCCTTGCCTCTTCCATCCTTCCCTTGGCACTTAGACCTCTTAGCAGATACTGAAAACCCAACAGATCAGGTAAGATAGCTTTATTTTTGAACTCAGAAAAAAGGGTGAGAGCCCCTTCCATATCCCCACTTTGGCAAAAGCCATTAATCAAGGCACTTACAGTGAATGCATCCACCTTAAGGCCTTTCATCTCCATTTCATGGAGAAGCTTCAATGCATCGTCCAACATACCAATCTTAGAATAGCTATCAATTAATGAGTTGTAAACATGAGTACCAGGCTCGAGCCCCTTAAGGATCATTTTCTGGAAAAGTAGTTGAGCATCAATCAGAAATTGCTCTCTGCATAGAGCATCAATTAGTGTACCATATGTGATCTCAGATGGAACCAGACCAACTCTCTCTAGTGAATCACAGAGCCGAAATGCTTCCATTAATCGACCCTGGCGGCACAATCCATTGATGACTGAATTGTAAGAGACGACATTAAGGGCTATCCCCTTCTTTCTAATGAAAGAGCAAAGATCAAGTGCCTGGTTTAGATATCCTCGCTTGCAGAGACCATTGACTACAATCGAATAATCAACCACATCCATAGGAACATGATCTATTGCACCCATGAGTAGCTTATATGCATCTAAAACTCTGTCATCCTGTATAAGTATCTTAAAGACAGATTTACTTAAAGTGAAAATTGACTTTCCCTCCTTCATCTTGTTGACAAATTGAAGGGCCCTGTCGACATCCTTCAAGCTTAGATAATGTGCTGTTGTTTTTCCAACTTTAGGGTCACCACTTCCATATTCTTTAACAGACTTACACAAAAGAGGCTCAATCATATCTTTCTTCCCATTTATAAGTCCTTTGAGCATTAGAAAGTAAGACTTGCTTGTAATAAGCGAACCATTTCTCTTCATCAACATGTAAATCTCCAACGCAGAGTCTGAAAAACCTTTTTTGCACAAAAAGCAGATAGCCTCATTACATACCTTATCGTATATTTCTTTGGGCAGTTTCTTGATTCTGACAACCAAATTACAGACTCCATCTGCATTTTGGTCTCTAAAAGCTGCCTTAATCAATACCTTACATATGTGTGTGTCTGCTGGCAAATCCTTTTCAATAAGTTCAAGAAACACATCAATGGCAATATCAATCATAGCTCTCCTGCATAGGCCATGGAGTATACAGTTGTAACATGCAACAGAAGAAATTGATGTCTCCCTGAACTCATCAAATATCTCTAGCGCCTCATCTATTCTTCCTAGTTTACAGAATCCATCAATTAGCGTACAGTACGTAATGGAATCAGCAGTTAAATTCATATTTGCCATTCTCTTATAGAGTGCATGAGCATCTTCAAATGCTCCCACCATGAATGACGCCTTAATTAGTATGTTACACATAACAATGTCCATTGAAAATCCAGCTTCTTTGAACCTCCGCCTTATATCAAGTACTCCATGGACATTTTTTTCTCCAATGTACCCATGCAACAAGGTACTGTATGTGACAACATCTCCCACAACTCCCTTGGAGAACTCATCTGCATCGCATGTTCTCTCAAATTTGCACAGTCCATTCACAACAATATTGTACGTAACAACACTCGGACTAATCCTCTTCCTATCCATGTCACTCAGCAAATCAAGAACAAGATCAAAATCACCTTTCCTACAAGCACCATCTATCAACGTTGCATACAGAAGTTCATCCGCAACCATCCCTATATCTTCAATCATCTTAAAGATGTTATATGCTTCTTCTAGTTTTCCTTTCCTGCAAAGTCCCAATATCACCACAGTGTAAGTAATTATGTTGGGTTTCAATCCTTCGTTTCTCATCTTTGACAAAAATCCAGCTGCCTTTTCGGCATTCTCTTCTCGAGAAAATCCCTCCATAAGGACGGTATAGCTAATGACATCTGCACCGATCCCTTTCTCTAACATTTCACTATTTTTACTAAAAGCCTCCGTTACAAAACCTTCCTTGAGATACCCCAAGACCCAACAAGTAAAAAACACGACATCAAAAGCCAAACCCTCCTCCTCCATCGCACGAAACAAATTGCCGACCTCATTGACCCTACCCAACTTACAAAGAGCATGTACAAAGGCAGTGTAAGTGACTAGATTGGGATGTAAAGCCCCCGAAATCTTGGCCTTCTCAAAGAACTCAACGCCAAGTTCTGGCTTTCCGATTCTGCAAAACCCAGCAATAACAGAACTACAAACGAAATTACCAAACGGGTATTCGATCTTCTCGTCCGCCATCAACTCCATGACCTCAATCGATCTTCCCATCATCCCACGAGAGCTAAACCCATGAATTAAAGAACAAACAGCGTAGGAAGAAGGCAAGACACGATACCCACACAAGCAGTCACGAAAAATTGACAGTGCTCTTTCTGGGTCGTTGCGATGGACGCAGTAACCTTGAATTATAAAGTCCCAGATGCGGCTTTTGGCAAAATTCGAAGTCTTGGCCATCTGGGACCTCATGAATTGCTCCGCTTCCTCGAATTTGTGGAGTTCGAGAAGAGCCCGGGTGAAGATGGAGTGAGTGCGCGAGTTCGGATGGACATTGTTCTGCTCCAGCTGGGATACGAGGTGGACGATGGAGTCGAAGCGGTGGGATCGAGAGAGGAAGAGGAGGTGGAGGTTGAAGTGTTTGATGGTGGGAGTGAAGCCTCTCTTGAGAAGAGTCTGGATGGAGGAGGCATTGCCAGGTCCCTTGCTGGAGTGGAAGGAAGAGAATGGACGTGAGAGCTTGGTCGGGGACATGGAGAGAATCCAGGGAACGATGATACTGCGGAGCTGCTTGCAGGCACCATCAAAGCTTTGACGGATTTGGCCGAGGGAACGCAAAGAGGCCCTCTTGGAAACGAGAACTAGTATAGAGAATCGAAATACTCGTACGTGGAATTCTCCCCGACAGGAAAATAGAAGGTCCAGTAAGCTAATTTTTTACTGGACAGGCCCCGTTTACAACGTTGGCCTCTCATTTGAATTTAGGTTCCAATTATTTCGTAAAAAATAATTTTAAAAAAATACATTTTTTGAATTTTTCAATGTTCATTTCGGAAAAAATGAATTGATTGAGAAAAACATTTTTCATAAAGGAAAAATAGTTATAAAATTGAGAAAAATGTTTTCCATTTTTCAATCAAGGGAAAATATTTTCTACACTTACTCTCTCTTATCTAACACTCCTACGAGTCCCCACTTCTTCTTCTTCTTCTTTTTATTTCTTAAAATATTCCAATTTATTATTATTATTTTCTTTTTTAAAATAAATAATTTTTTATTTTATTTTTGTAATTTTACTTTTCTTCTTTTTCAACCAATCACTAGCCACAAGCGAGTAGAGCTGGCAAAATGGATCATAAACCCATATTATGACCCATTTTTAATTAAATGGATTATATATGGGTCAAGTAAAAGTTAAATATAAGTCAGAAATGGGTCTGAGAAAGTAAAGTACAAAAAAAAATGGGTCTAAATGGGTTATCAGGAAACTCACTTTGAACCCATGGCCTTCTTTAACTTTATGAAATGTTTTTTTAATAAAAAATCGAAATTATAATTATTTTTCATATTTCAATTTTTTTCTTTTCTTTTTTTTTTTTTTTTTTTCTTTTTCTTCCTTTCTTAGCTGACGGCCGGCCAACAGGCCGGGCGAGGCTCGAGCTCGCCGGCAGATTGCCGACAACTGGCAAGGCTCGAGCCTCGTTGGATCTAATGAGACTCGAGCTCGCCGGTGTCGGGCGAGGCCTCGGCCTCGTTGGATTGGCGAGATCAAGCCTCACTCGATGCTGGCAAGCTCGATCTCACCTGTGGCCGATTGTCGTGGCTGGTAGCTAGCCGAAGAAGAAAAGAAAAAAGAAAAATAATAATTAAAAATTATATTTTAAAAAATAAAAAATTCGATTTTTAAAAAAAATATTTTAAAAAGAATTATAAAAATTTTCCATTAAATTTGTATTGCATAAAAATTGTTAAAAAAATTGTATAGCATAAAAAGTTTTAACAATACTTTTTTTTTATAAAAAATCATAAAAATGAGCTTTTTAAGTTTAGTTAAATTTTTTTCATGTTATAGTTTTTAGTTATTCAATTGTATGTTCACTTCAAATAAGAGAAGCATGTGCATAGTCTAATTCTTTATAAATATTTCAATTTATAAGTTTTTTTTAACTTTTTTTGTTTTATTTACTATTTTTAATTTAATTTGAAGTTTTAATCCAATTAGCATATAGTAAAAGTGGGTTTTCCTATAATATTAAAAGGTTTTAGCAATACGGGTCGGGTCGGGTATGGATCGGGTTGGGTATAGATCACTTAATTTACACTACATGAATATAAGTTAAAACGGGTTAAATTGGTTAAATATAGGTCGACCCATTTTCGACCCGACTTAAACCCGACTCAACCCACCCATTTGATGGGTCTACAAGCGAGTGAGAACCGAGCCGAGCTGGTGAGGCTTGAGGTCGATGAGCTCGAGCCTCGCCAAAAGCTCTCGCTCGCTAATCGAGTGAGCCTCGAGCTCGGTGCTTGCACTCGTCTATCCGGCAAGTAACAAGCTTGAGCTCACCAAAGGTTGCCTTTGGCCAGTCTTTGTGGCTGGCGACCAGCGAGAAAGAAGAAGGAGCAATAGAAAAAATAAAAGGAAAAAAGAAAAGAGTAGAAAGAAAATTATAAATCGATTTTTTTAGAAAAATAAAAAATAAATAAATTTTTTTATTAAAATAAGTGCACGGGAAAAAATTGAATCGAATTTTCCAAATCGAATAACAGAAAATATTTTCTAGTGCATTTTCAAGTTTCAATCGAATACAAAAAAATATGGTTATTTTAGTACCTGCACCAAAATATATATATATATATTTTTTTTTTGGAAAATATTGTCCAAAAACTCCACATTTTTCCTAAAATGAACAAAGCCTCCATTTGTTTCACTGTAAATAAACAATAAAAAGAATCATTTGTATCTCTTAAAAGTAAATGAACAAACAAATAGTTTCATAGTTAACAATAATATTTAAGAATAAATTATTATTGGTAATGAAAATATCTTTCATTGAATAATTATTCCGAGTGATATGAACGATTATTTTTAGGGAAAATATTTTTTAAATCATCCATTTTCCTCAAAATAAACGCATCTTTAAAGTGAAAAAAAAAAAATCGTCCATTGGGTCACTTTTAAAACAAGCCCGTTCATTGGTAACTTACCGATATTTGAGGATTGTAAATTTTAAATTTAATTAAGGAAAATCTTGACAGTCAAAATAATTACTTAATGGGTATTATTAATTTACGAACTTAAGAGAAACATTGCCGTTGTTAGGAAAATTTACTGAGAGTGGAAAAGAAGAAATTTTCGATAAAAACATATTGCTTACTGTTTCTAAAGGGAAATTACCATCGTTGGGACCATGTGAGAACTTGAGGTAATTTATTATTAGTAAAGGCAGAGTACTAATTGTCATTCATGTGGACTTGAATGTTATTTGCAATAATTGTGGTCAATAACTAACTATAAGTTGGGTTAATACTATGAAAAACTTTAAATTGATATGTCTGTAATAAATTTATATCAAACTAATTTTTTTACCATAATTCGTGATAAATTTACCCCAATTAATTTTCATTAAATTGGATTAATATCACCAAAAAGCACAAACTGTAATATCTGTAATAAACGAATGGTAAAACCCTAAACCAGTACACTCGTTAATTGTCTCGTGTTATCTAACTCAGCAATTTGATGATAAAAATCAATAGAAACTAATGGAAGATATATTTATCATAGGGTAAATTTATTATAAGTGTACCAGTTTAAGGTTTTTTTTTTTTTTTTATAGTATTAACCCTTGTAAGTTTGATGGCCTGAAAGAATTTGAGATTAGTTACTATGGTATTAGTTAATTATTATGAGATAGCTTTTTGATGTTACGATAGTTTTTATGTTACGAACTTTGTAGCTAAATTTCTACTCGCGGGGGAGAGTTCTTGCTATAGGTTTAGTTGAAATTACGACTTCAGACAAATTACAATAATCAGGAACAGTTTCTATAAGATATAACCTATCGAGGAAATAAAATATCGTTATATATTTCAAAATAATAGCATTGTCGAGTTACGTAGTATAAAAACAATCTATAACTAGTGATGAAAGTTATTGTTTTCATCACTGACCTTAATGAGCTATCGACCATTTGGGTAAAATTATAGCATTATTAAATAATTACTAGTGACAACATTCGAAATTCTCATGAGAGAGATGGCTCATTTCCAATGCTCTATGATTTTTCAGTTTCTTTTGAATATTGAAAAGACTTTAAAACTCCCTATCCAAACAAATGTTTGTAAGAATTAAAATTTTACCAAAATAACATAGATTTCTCTATTGCAATTCATCTTAATATATTGACATGGATTTTTTTGACGGAACCTTTTTTAAGAAAGAAATGTTCAGGCTTGAAACTAACAATGGGATTACTTTATAAGGGGAAAAAATCATCAAAAACCTCAAATTGTGCCTATTACGACACATTTATCCTAAACATTTTTCTGTGATACTAAAATTTCTAATCTTGTATATTGTATAATACATTTATTCTGCATCAAGGTTTTATCGATGAACACTCTTGATAATTTGCCTATACGAACAATCAAAGGCAAATAGTGTTGACTATGGCATCAACATGGCTTAAGTAATATAAAAACAGTTTTGATTGAAAAATCATTTGACGAAACATTGAAGAAGCATAAATGCATCGAACAAATACAAATTTTGAGTTTTTGACATCATAAGAAAAATTTTAGGGTAACTTTGTCAAAGTGGACATAGTTTGGACTTTTTGATGTCAAAAAATTCTCTTATATATATATAAAATGGAGATTACTACTTTTCGTTTGGAGGGGACGAGAGAGAGGGCGATTCTTTTATGATTGAGGTTTTTTCACTCATGTCTATGTAGTGCACATAATTTTTTCTGTGGGGGTCCGTGGCTGTGGACATATATAAAGACAATGTGCAATTAATTTTGAAACATTCTAATAGTGCCGATCAGCCTTTTTATGTCGTTCAAAGATAGAGCTTTGATCATAAGATAGAACTACACTGGAACTTAAATAGAGTCACAATCTGATTGAGTGAAAATATTATATGTCACTCTCCCTTGGGCATCAAAGACGTAATGGTCTTTGATTTAATTTTTGATTGAGCGGGCATTTTCTTCAGATTTTTAGTTTACTTTTAGGTATGTCAGTTACCCTTAAATTGTCACAGCAGTAATAACAGACAGTAAATTGTTTTCATTGGCTAGAATTGCAAAGAAATAAAATACAAAGATAGCGGCCCATTGACCGGCAAAATATGTTTTATACACCTTCCATTAATACGTTGAAAAACAATGCGACAGCAGACGAGTAAAATGCGCAGAGATCACACTCATTCAATCGCTCAACGTATAGCACACATGCAAGAACAGATAAGCATCTCACAACATTCTGTGCATCGTCCAGGTGACCCCCACTCGACCTCCGATATTGAAATCCATGAAGTAATTACTCATTTGATGATGCCAGGTCTGTTGGGTTGTGCTTTGGCTCTGGTATTGTGAACTCGTTTAGGCGCATCGGGGGTTAAAGCATACATCTTCACAGCAAATAATTCCTCAGGTAATCCCCTCTGGTCCTGTAATGATTCAATGGATTCAGGCTGTCGCTTAAGGGAACTGACAATAAAATGCATGGAACACCCACCCCGAGTAATACGTTCAGGCTAAATAACAGAGAGAACCAGTAGAATTCTTCTAGATGTCGTAAAGTTGCATAAGATCACAAATTCGCCACTTCCCAAAAATATCTCTTTCCAGATTAAGTACAAGAAAATACAAATGCCCATGCAAATGAAATCCTTTCCTCCCATGTAAGGTTTAGAGGGTCTCAGTGCGTAGGAATGCTGTTATAGCCTAACGAATACCAGAATTCATCCATCTCATGCTCAGCAATTCAGTAGGTATCCCCACCTGATGAATTTCCAAAAAGTTCTTGCAAAGTCTTAAATGTTGTTGCAGAAAATCCAGTGGAAGGAAATACATTTTTTACTATACACATTTGCAGAAACAATGATGCTCATTACTCAGTGCCATAGAGATGCTTATCGTATAGGATTTTATCGGAAGGAAACATAGATTAGGTATATATTAGGAGGACTGAAACCTTTGATTTGAAGATATGCAATCCACACCGGTGAAAGAGCTCCTTAAAATACGTATCAGACCTGGTGATGCTTCGATCTTCCTTGTCTAACACAAACCCTGCATACGGAATTCTGGCTCATGAATCTCGAATATTATTGGGCAAATAAGTAGAAAAAAATTGATGTGAACCAAAATCAGGCTATTTATTTGAAGAAATCCTCAATTAATTCTTCTCTTCTATTTTGTGGAAATCTGTAGATCCTCTTTGAATGAACCTTAATGCATAGCCAAAGCCATTGTTTTTCTCCACCCCCACATAGCAAGCAATTGCATCTTCTCTTTTGTTGTCTTAAAACAAAATTGTATGATATGAATTGACTTTCTCTTGACAGAATCCTACCTACTCTTGAACACCTGTTAGATATGAATTGACTCCCTCTATCATCAATTTTTTCACTAATATATATTAATCTCACACATAAAAATCGTATGATACCAATGAAGCACTGGTAGATACAGCTCTTCTCAAGTATGATAATTGTTGAGATGTTTGTGGATACTTGAAAGAGTTATATAGCCTGGTATATCAAAATAATCGGTCAAGTACAATGTTTTAGACATTCAGATATTTATGCGCTTGGAAGGTAGTAAAAAACCTCAGTCTGATCTGCTGTCCTGGTCTACTTTTAACTCTCTAACCTACTTATTGGAATGCATCAACAACTCTTTCAACATTCTTGAACTTCAGCTCCATGTTCAGAACTAATGACCCTTAATTATACACTTGACTTTTCAATATCATTGATAAGATACCCATTCTCAAATAAGCCTCTTCCCCTTATTCTCATTTAAATGATTCAAAATGTACTGTTTCAAAGATTATCATGAATGCCAAATTAAGCTTGTTTCTGCAATATCATAGTAACCGACTCTGAAAGTCTTGGAAAATGTGGAAAGGGTCATTAATATCATTTAATAATATGTAGAATACTATACATCAGCTCCACTCATAACAAACTTCTAATGATCCAAGATACAAATACTTTTCGGATAATTGACCCAAGATGCAAGTATGGCATTAGTTCCAGCAAGAAACTATCCTGAGCCTGATTCAGTGCATGCATATATTAACTCGTAATTTTTGTCACAAACTCCATGATTCAAACATATGAACAAACAAAAGTAAGATTACTAGAATAGCATATTGGTTAAAGTTTTCCTTTTTAGTACTGGTTCCTGTCCTTCTATTGTTGCCTTTTCTTGAAAGATAAGGTCTGGATGTTGGAGTTAACGATAGCCAAGGAAGATAAGAAGAATGAACTTAAACTATCATCTTATTATCAGGTCTAACCATAGACAGATATGCGTCCTTTAACAGAGAAGAAAAATCCATCATCACTGAGAGTAGTGTATTAAATATGAAATAAGTACCACTTCTAGCAGTGTTCTCCTTCAGGACGAAAAGCCCACCAGGTTTGAGGCCAGCCTGAAATATATTTTGCTGAATACATAAGTGATACATAAAAGCAAAGTTGCAGAAAGGGAAATCCAAAGACACTCCATAAAAACGTATCGCCACTTATCAGGTACCTATATACGATTTCAAGGAAAATTAGTTTGGTTAGATATTCTAGAAAAGAAGGCTATTGTATTGGTCAATAACTGATAATGCCAATAAAATGGCTAAAATGATCATGAAAAGTATATAAGTATGGAGTCATGAAGGCCTTAAGAACCTAACAGAAAAGAAGAAGGTCTTAGAGTGATAATCAATAGACCAGCTTCTGCAGGGAATGTAACAGATTAAAGCAGAGACATCAGAAATCTAACATTGGTGAAGAATCAATGTCAACTAGAATTTCTTGCTACAGATTTCATTAACTATAGCAATTTAAGTCATTTTATGACCAATTACAGGAGGAATTTGGAATTGTCCTGATCTCAAGGTAGCAAGTTAGTGCCAGGGGAAAAGCACGGATTGAACAAATTACAAATCAAGAGAATGAGAGTCCTTTGCTCCATCATAGTCTTGTCTCTTTTTCCCTCAACTTCTCATTCTTAATTGAATCTTTTCTTTTACTTTTTTTTTTTTTTATCTATTCCTTTTTCAGTGCCTTTGCAGCACACGATTACTGCTTACAAGGAGCTCCGAAAGGTCAAGCGTAGTTTAACAGTGTAAGGCCTTGTTTGGTTCCATTGACAAGCAATCCATAAGTGGATCCTCAAACCAAGTAATTCCATTTCATAGAATTAGAATTGTTTTTCAATTGTTGGGATGATACAAATATTTAGGTCTTTAGAAGAAAACAGATTCTCGTCATTTGATCACTCAATGGCTGAGATTTATTCTTTTTTTTCTCTCTCTCTCTCTCTTTTCTTTAGTCTCTAGTCATTGAACACTCAATGTCACTATTACTCCTTCAGTTTAAATTCAGCCGCCACAGAAACTGAGTTGGCAATCGGAAAGATAAGGTAGCAATATGAGAACACATGTCGTGTTTTTATTGATGTTGCTGATCATCATCACCAAAAAAAAAAAAAGAAAAAAAAAGGGAAAACTTGTGTGACAAAAATGAAAAAATAAGGACGAAAAATTCAATGAATAGTCACATAAAGAAACAAGTGGACGGGGGGCACTTGGTGGTTGCACGATCAAACACCCCCCCAAAAAAAAAAAAAAAAACACACACACACACACACAAAAAACAAGTGGCCCCTGCCCACTCAACAGCAACCACAACCATTGAGGTCATCTGTTCGCAGCAACCACCGTGATGATTGTTTTCATGTCTGTCACAGTGGCCGCATGAGACCGCCATGACAGATACAGCCACCATGATGGTGGTTGCGATTTGTCTGTCAAGAATGACCACAGTCAAGGTGTGGCGCCTATCAACGGTGTTTTGGTGACCCCCACCCCCATGACTGTGGTCTCAACTGCAGCAACACGTGCACAACATGGAGGGGGCAGATCCAGCACCACCATGCGATGGGAGGTGCAACCACCACATGGGGGTTGCATGCACATAAAACAGGTCATCTTTTTTCTTTTTCTATTTTAAAACAAAGAAGCCCACGTCAACAATTTCTAACAGCGTCAACATGTTAGCAGATCTGTCACCAGACCAGCACAAGGACGGACGGTGGCACACATTAAAAAGTACGGGAACCATTTTCACAAAAAAAAAAAAGTGGAGGGATGCTTTTGAATTTCAAGCAAAGGTATAGGGACCAATAGTGCCATTTCACCAAAAAAATACTCCTTCCAGGAATTATAACTAACAAATAAAAAAATTCATAAAATTTTATGCTATAAAACACCTGACACCAATAGCAACACTGAAGCTCATCAGACATTTTGAGCAGCACTCCAACCTCCAAGGAATTTTCACAATAATAGCAGCCAATTGTCTTTTACAGCAACAGCTGAAACTCAGAAAGACAACTGCTACAGCAATGATAGCGGAAACTACACTGTCCTAGGCCCATCTCCACTTGGAATTCCAAGATACATCAATATCGAATTAAAGATTTTGATCATGCTTCACATTTCTAGGTTTCTTAGAACATGGAACAGTTTTACACTGGTTTCTTAAGGGAACAATAGTTGACTTACCTTGGCTCTCATAAAGAAAGATACAAAGTCATCATCTGCAAGATGGCCAATGCACCACTGAATCCATATGACATCATATCGTCCTACATCAGGTGTGAATTCCTAAAACATAAACAAATGAATTCAACATGAAACAAGTACATCACTTAAATACTAGTTGTGCAAGTGAAATTATAGCAGTCCTGTGGGACAAAGCAAACATTTCTAGAAGACATTTTATGCATGCCTTTGCAAATCTGCAAGCAAACAGGCACCCAGTGGATCAAATTTAAGGCAACTACTCAATTATCCCAGTTTAAAATCCTTGAAAGGTCTTTAAATTCACTTATATGAAACCTATAACCCAGAAATTTTTTTATCTCTTTTAAATGAAAAATTAAATAAATTCACATAGATGAAACCTATAACCCAGATAAATTTTTTATCTCTTTTGAATGAAAAATCAAATAAAATATTTAATATTTGTGTAAGAAAAACCAAGGTGGTAGCATATCAATGCAAAGTTATAATGTCTGCTATTGTGTTGATGCTAACCGTAGTCTGTAGCTATTTCCTGATAAACAGAATGACCTGATAATCAGTATAACATTTAATATAGTCCTAAAATTCTAGAGACATTATTATGGAGTCATACATATTTGTTGTTTACAATGTGAGGACCAATTAGGTACATTTTGAATCTATCCAAATATAGCTCACCTGAAGGGGGACACAAAAGAAATTGGTGGCCTTGTTCTCAATTGCTAAACCGCTTTCAGGAACCAAACTTTCACGGGCAGCTTCTAGGAAGTGCGATACAGGCTCAAGGAGATCAACCTACATCCCAAACGAAAAGAAAGAAAAAACAATATTTAAAGAGCTGACACCTCTCTCAATCAACAAGTTTCAATTTGGCCCAACAAAACATCAAATGTTCTGGCGAACACTAAAAACAAGGCTTCACAATGAATATTTTAACTACTGAGCAACAGAAAGCGATTTTCTTTTTTGGCACCCAGAAACCAGTCATTAAAAATCAAGTTATGTAGGTGTAGAAATACAGATGATGTCAATCTAAAAGAAAGGAAAGAAAAAGATAGATTTTTCCCTAGATAGGAAACAAAAAACTGACATTGATGTGTCAGAATTAGGGTTGAAGTAATGAAAGACTAGAAGGTCAAAGAAAAAGACAACAAACTCAGATGCTGCCATTGCCAGACTCCTTAAACAAGCATTACATTCAACCCAACTGCTAAAAACACCAAATGTGAGACATTCCCTGGTATATTGTTCTTCAAGTAGAAGGGAATGACAATGCTGAGCAGTCTTACATGTCATTTTTGTAGCTAGAGCTAAAGCAAGTTTGTTGGCCAGAGCAACAAGGAAAATACAACTTTACCTCAGTGAAGAACCTGATCAAAAGATTCTTGGTGACTCTTCCAATGCCAGAACCACAATCTGCAAGAGTTGTCCATATTGGTGAAGAGTTTCTGAAAAGAAAAACTAGCTGACTGGTACTTATGAAGAGTCAATTCCATAAATTAACAAAAACTCAAACAAACGTAAGATATCATAAATATATAGACTTATGTCAAAATAAGCACAACGCAACAAATATGTCGCCAATCGACTCTCCATATATGGTAACCGAAGCATTCCAGAAGTTATAGACAACACACTGATTAGTTGGTCATAGTTAATGTCCAGTGGCTGTGGAATCATGTATTTTACAAAGTTGCACGTGATTGTGTTACAGAAAAGTCATATTGTGCCACAAGATTTGCTGCTAGGATCCACATAGTCATACAAAGCCAAAGTGGATTATCTGGAGCTTTAAGAAGAGTTTAAGTGGGAAGAAGAAGGCTTTTTCATCAAAGGGAGGTAGACATACGCTGTTTAATAGCATGCTTTCTGATCTTCCATTTGATTTCCTCTCTTTGTTTCCAACTCCCTATTTCAGTGGCAAAAAGACTTGAGAACATACAGAAAAAGTTGCCCTAATCTGACATTTCGTCTGCCTAATTGGAATATTTTAAAACAAACAATTTCTAATGGAGGCCTTTCAGTAAAGCTTTGCTAAGGCAGGGGTGGGATGTGGATGACTTCCATAGCAGAACACTATTAGAGAGGGAAATGGTGGGAAAACCCTGTCGGGGGATGACAGATGGTTTCGAGACACTGTATTCAGAGATTTATTTCCTGGTTTTTCTACGCAAGTGAGGAGGAAGATAGTTATGGTGCTGATTACCGGAAGGCTTACAATGGAGAAGTGGCATGGGAATTGGGAAGTTGACTTCTTACAGATGGCTCAAGGTTGGGAGCTCGAAGCTTTCTCAAACTGTTTTGAGCTGTTGTATAGAAAACACTGGACATGGGGGAGAATGATTGTCCACACTGAAATTATTCTAATACTGGAACTTTTTCTGTCAAAACCTACTACTCTAATCTCATCTCTGATCAGATGCAAGTGCAAATGAACATGATCTTCCTTTAGGAATCTATTTGCAAAGTCAAGGTTCCTTGAGAGTTTCCTTTTTCTCCTGGGAAACGGGGGGACATATTCCCACTTTGGACAATCTTAAAAAAAAGAAAATAAATAAAATAAAGGAACAACACTGGTAAATAGATGATCTTTGTGCAAGAAAACGGAGAGTGTGATTCTAATAATTGCTATATTGCAACTAGACAAGACATGGTTGAACTATGTTTAGAAGTGAAGTGGATCACTTCAATCACTGTGCAACATTGACTTTGGGCTTTTAGAGGGGCCAAGAATTCGTGTTTTGCACAGAACAGAGTTACCAAGACGATTCCTCTCCTAGTCTTCTGGCTCATTTGGGAATAAAGGAAAAAGGAAACAAGAGGTGAGTTAAATTTCTAGGGACAATTATTAACACATTATCCACCTTTGGTATAGTGTGAAAATTCAATTTCATAACTCTAGATGATTGAAGATGTTAAAAACGATATTTTGAGCATGCTTTTGTATAAGAGTGGCTTTCCTTCTAAAGATGATACATACAGGGGTGGTGCCCCCTTGCAACCTAAGTGGTATTTTGTTTATCATTAAAAATGAAAAACTATAAGTTACACCCCAATAGACCCTATTTTCAATGCAATCATATCCAGTAATAACCAATGAGGGTGTCTTTCTGCCGAGAAAAGTGAACATTGCAAATTGTGGCAAATTACATTGGGGCTAACTGCAGCTAATCACACTGTTCATTCTTGGCCTAATCTACAACAGTGTCACCATATGCTACGTAATCTGTTGCAGGCAATTAGTATAATGGATTTTAGTATGGTATTACGGTGAGAAAGTACAAAGGAGGGAGCCTGGATTGGCAAATTAAAGAAGAATATATTACAAAGCATGCACTTCAGATCCTCTTACAAGACTATAAAGTTAGTAAACTCTTTAGCTTAGTTTCATTTCTGGTGGGAACTTCTTTTGCCATTCAAAATTCCCTAATCAACACAGTAAAAAAGCTATTGAATCAGGAGATCTCAGTTTACATCTGGATACTGCTGCGCTCGTCCTATTTAAATCAGAGATATTTCCATATGTCAGGGGAACAATTTCTGCTACTGAGTCACTAAATCCCTCCATCTGCAGCCCGCCCCAAAAGCAAACAATCATCAAGGCGCGATCATGTTGTAGCCGAACTCATAATTATCACTCCCATCAATGTCACAGTCAAATTAGTCTTATTCACACACAGAAAAAACAAACAAGCACAAAACCAGAAGCCCATGCCTGCACACGCACACAACACACACACACACACACACACACACACACAAAAGAGAACACCAACCTAGGGCAACAAGATTACGGCCTCTTCCACCATCCGGGAAACGTTCAGCCAAAAGCATTTTGAGAAAAGCTTCACTGCCCTTTATGTCAGCGTCATTGACGTGTGCATATCCTCCCAACACTCCATCTGTAGTTGCCTCCACACCCTTCTCTTGAGGCACAAGAAAGACCCCCATGATCATCATTCAGCAAGAACTCCATGGAATTACAGACTTTGTGTGTGTGAGCACACAGAAGGAGCAATCTCGACTAGGCAAAGATAGAACCAAAACAGAACTAACGGGGACAAAAGAAAGAGAAAGAGAGTGATGGGTAAGTTACATACTTCCCAATAGCCAACGCCTTGGCGGTACCACTCCTTCCTCTTGTGGACATCCCCTTCCTTGCCGATTTCTTCCCCCCACATCTCTTCCGCGTTCTTGAACTCCCGTCCCTCGGAGTCGAACCCGCTGGCCTCCATTATCGCGCTCGCTCTCGGCTTCTCTGTCGAAGCAGCGGCGGGCCTGCTCGCGGTGCTCCGCAGAGGAGAGGGACGAAATAGGGGTTTTGCGGAGAGTTCGAACCGGGGTGAAGGAGGAGAGATGGCGAGGCCACGAGCGTAACTGAGTATGACCCGAATCGACACCTGCGCCTCCATTGGGGTCAATCCCAACTCCTATCAAGTTTTAATTTCTTTTCCCAATACGGCAAAAAAAAAAAAAAATGCATTGGTGAGTGGGTTATACTTAAAAAGGTTTTATAGCACGAAAAATTCATAAATCGATATATCTATAATAAATTTATCTTAGTCAATGGTCAAAAAATTATTTTGGAATAAATTTATTATAGGCGTATCACATTTATATTAATTTGAAACCTTTCATAGTATTAACCCTAGCTAAAATTTAAAATGCATCTATCGGGCCACATGAATAGTTACTAATGTTGAGCCAAATCTTATAATTAAGAGACCCATTAAAGTTATGCAAATTTCTATAACAAATTTAGCCTTGTGTCATTCCTTGTTACTAAACTCTTAGTGAAACTGATTCAGATTCTAAAGATTTTTTTCACATATCCCTCATCTTTTCAAAACAAAACCCTAACATATTTTCAAACTAAATCCATTATCCCTATTTTCTTGTGAAAATTTTCACCTCGAAGTTTGTCAAACCCATCATTGTCATTATTCTCATAGATACCGGTGCAAGTTTTTCAATCTTAGATACTAAAGTTCTTCTTGAAGAATATTTGATTTCTTGTATTCGATATTTTAATTCTATCTCAAGGGATACTTTTTCCACGAATGTAAAAACTACCTTAATAACTGTCTAGTTTTTTCCCTAATGTTCCATAACTACAAAACTGTTCGGATCCAGTCTTCCCAAGAAACATCTTATCATCGGTTGGGATATCATGATTCAGATTTCTTAACTTCGTATCATTCTTGGAAAATGTCTTAAGTACAAGGATCAATTCTTTGAATTCATCAATATCCAAATACTTTTTTCCATCCAAATAAATCTGTTAGATCCGATTATGCAAAAGTTGTTAGAATCATATTCAGAATCCCATTCTAAATTCTCTAAAAAATGTTATCATCTTTTATGGAAAAATCCGAAATTCTTTTTTTTTTTGTGGAAAAATCCGAAATTCTTTGTTCGCATTCTCTTAGAAAAGAATGAAGACATCAATTCAACCAAGGTGAGTCATATGGGAATGAAGAAGAAATGCTCAGAACTGTTGCAACAATGCCTTATTGAAATTTCAAATTCTCAATGGGCTTGTGAAGCTTTTTATGTCAACAAACGTGTCGAGCAAAACAGATGAAAGATGTGACTAGTAATAAACTATCAACCTCTTAACCTCTTCGTTCAAGATGATAAATTTCCTCTACCTTCCAGAAATTCTCTCTTTATCGGATTATCCAAAGCCTATATTTACTCCAAATTCGATCTCAAAATCGGATTTTGACAATTGAGCATACATCCTGAAGACAAACCAAAAACAGAGTTTTGTATTCCAAACGAACATTTCCAATGGAAAGTTCTTCCTTTTGCACTAAAGGTAGTTCATTCCTTATTCCAAAAAGTCATGTGTCGAATCTTCCAACCAATCCTCTCAAGCGTAATAGTATACATTGATGACATCCTACTCTACAGTCCTGATGAGGAATCTCACTGCCAATTTCTTGGGCAGTTTGCAAATATTGCAAAAGAACATGAGATTATGTTTTCTCAAAGAAAGATGAATATTACCCAGACAGAAATCGAATTTCTTGGAATGCACCTTAATAAATAAACATACTATCCAATACCACATATTACTCAAGAATTGCTAAAATTTCCTAAAGAGAATTTCACCACAAAGCAAGTACAACAATTTATTGGGATAATTAATTATCTCAGAGATTTTGTTCCAAACATTGCAAAGTTGCTAATTCCACTACAATCAATGCTGAAGAAGAATCTCCCACCTCGGGGAAACTCTCAGACTAAAGCAGTCGCTGAACTTAAGGAAGTCACTCAAACTCTTCCTCCATTACAAATCCTATCAACAAGAAAGAGAATTCTCCAGACTGACGCCAGTGATAAATACTGGGCAGCCATTCTGTTCGAAGAAATTGATGGTAAAAGACACTTGTGTGCTTACAAGAGTGGAAAATTTTCCCATGCTGAAATGTATTATCATTCCACTTTCAAAGAAATTTTGGTGGTGAAAAATGGAATAAAAAAAATTGAATTCCATCTCATTAGCCATCGCTTCATAGTAGAATTGAACATGACATCTTTCCCTTAGATGACCAAGTTCAAACAAAAGCAAATTTCACATTCTCAACTGCTTCGATAGGCTAAATGATTTTTAAAATACTCTTTTGAAATCAAACACATTGCTGGGAAAAATAAGGTGCTTGCTGATTTCTTGTCAAGACCAAAGGTACCGGTATAAATCAACATGTACATCATGAGGCATACTTTCCATACTTTTCACTACAATTGAAAGTAAAAGATCAAAATAATACAAGATTGGCCAAGTTGGCAATAACCCCAGGAGATTGTTGAACAAATCCATAATGACAACCTCACCGAAAACCTAGAAAACCTTATGTGGCAATGCCACACAGATCTATTTAGACTCCATGAACGTTCAATTCTTTATCCTTTTTGGATAAAACTCTAGTTATACATTCATACACTCTAATTTGGAAGGAAGATGACTTCTCTGATCAACTGCGATGGTTATTATGGTACTTAACCAATAAGTATTTAATAACTATCGAAATTCCAACCAAAAGGTTCATTGTCAATCTAACCAGGATATTTGAGCTCAAACAAAATACTGAAAAGGAAAGTGACAAAAACCTCTTAGCTTTCTTCGATTGGTTTTATCATTCTACCCATCGGAAGCACCTTCTACAGTAAGAACTAAGAAATGTTCAACCAGACCTAGAGATCCATACTATTCTGTTCTTTCGCAGACTATGGGCTTTTGTAAAAAATAATGGCATCATCACCAATGCTCCACAAAGCATAGGAACTACATCCTATAAATCTCAGCCACACCTTAAGGAAGCACGCATTTACAAAACCTTTCCAAGCCCTATCGGCTATGTAGCACTGACACTCTCCAGGAGCCTTCGTGTTATGTTCGACATGCTTCGACATATAGTCAACTCTCTCCGACACACTCCGATATGCAAGTCCGGAATTCCGACACGTGATTACGACACGCAGGGGGTCAAATTTAAAAAATTTCAATACTTGAGGGGTCAAAATATAAATACAAAAAAAAAGAAAAAGAGGGAGGGCTGGTGGCTAGGTGCCGCTGCCGTTGCCAACGTCGGAGGAGGTCGGTGAGGCCGCAAAAGAGGCGGGGGCCCTTGCCGGCTAGGCAAGGGCCGACGAGGCTTGCCTAGATCTGGGCGATGCCTCGACTGAGGCCCGAGCAAGGCTCGCCCAAATCTAGGCAATGCCTCGGCTAAGGCCCGAGCAAGGCTCGCCCAGATCTGGGCAACGCCGCACACTCACTCGAGCCCAACAAGGGTCGCCAGCCCTTGCCTAGGGCTGAGGAGGCTCGCCGGCCACAGGTGAGGACCGGCGTTGCCCAGATCTAGGCGATCCTCGCTGGCCCTAGCCAAAGCGTCGCCTAGATTTAGGTGAGCCTCGCCCGGCCTCGCTTGGGCCGGCGAAAGTCGCCCTCCTTACGTCGCCTAGGGCCAGCGAGGTCACCGGCCCCCTCCAACGGTGGCTGGGCACGCCGGTGACGGGGGCAATGGCGTGGGCAGCAACATGCCTAACCACGACCCCCGCCTCTTTTCACTTTTTTTTTTTTTTTTTTTTTTTCAGTTTTGTTTTTTAGAATTATTTTAGTTTTTTTAAAGTCTTTTACTATGAAAGAAGTAATAAAAAAAATGCTATATATGATAAATAAATAAATTTAAAAATAGCATTTCAGCATTTTTCTTTGAACAGTGTTTTTTTCCCTCTAAGTTTTATGTATTATTGTAGCAAATTAAAATAATAAATGATATTAACAAATGTTGAATTAATCTTTTTAGTGTAAATTAATTCCGAGCTCTTTTTATCATTTATTTATGTATAAATAACGTGTCGGAACGTGTCGAAATTCTCTATTTTTAATAAATGACGTGTCGGCATGTCGTGTCGCGTATCTGTGTCGTTGCTACAAAGCCTATTGGTTGCTGTGAACACCAGTACAGAAAACTCCAAAGAGTCTTGTGCCAGGAGAACAAGACCATTCTTGAAGATATATGGAATTATAATGTGCCTACTGCATGGGATCATTATAGCCTTGCGCCAAAAGCCAAGAAAGCCCTTGAAGAATTCAGACATGTTGCAAGGACATCCCCATTATCACATGAGTAAGAAATGACAAACACAGTTGACCCTACACAATCATCTCAAGACCCCTATACACAACGGGGGGCCCTCTATCTCAAGACCCTTATGATCAATGACCCATGTCCTTATCTCTAGGAATTGACACATCTTACTATGTTCAACCATCCAACTGGTCTCAGCCAAACAAGCCTGCCGACACTCTAGGATCCTCTAGGAATTATGAAGAAGCATCTTCATCAAATGAAGCAAACATGTGGAATACTCGAACTTCCTCTTATAATCGACTTGTAGAACCTAAGCAAAAATACAAAGAGCAACTCTTGGCAAAAATGCATAGTTCTGATGATTCAAACTACAACTACAATGCCCATGACGGAAGAGATCACTAACTATAGCAAGTCACTATAGCAAGTTACTATAGCATATGCTAGGAAAATCACTATTCATTGTCACTGGTCATATCACCGAGGATGATTCTTGACCAGATTTTTCGGAACCTCTATTTGTTTTAGGATCCGTGAGCTTGGTCCTTGTTTGTTTGTGACTTCCTAATGCCTATAAAAGGCAAGGAGGATGTAATGTATTGGGTAGAGTCCCTTAAAGTAAAATGAGTGTTTTGTTAAACTCTCAATATCTTTCTAAACACTTATTCTTCTCTAGCCTAGTAGGATCCTCTAAAAAATGCAGCTCGGGTAATTAGAAGCGTTACTATCCTAGCATTTCTAAGTGTCTCTAAGCTCTGAACTAAAAGTTATAGTAGTTTTCTGCTAAAAGGTTGTCCCTAGAAGGCTTAAACGAAAGGTTCACTCATAGTGGGAATGCATACATGCAGGAAACTAACTTCGTCTTCTCTGGTTCTAAGCCTAGGTCCATTCGGCCAATTATGGATTGGGCCTTGCACAAACTCTTTAACACCACTTCTACAGTTCAATTGCATCATTCATACTACATCCCCGTGCTTCTCTCGTTATCATGGAGCTCAAGTCCATACCTTTATGGAATGAGGAAAAGTTGGAGTGTAACATTCGCCCATGAAATTTTCGCAATGTTTTCATAGCCATCTATTATATGACTTCTTTGTATTCCCTTAATTATCACTGCATCACTGTGCATCTTACATGAATGGCCAATGCTCGCTCAACATAATGCGTTACTCACTATTACTTCCTTGCATACCACACCATTGGTGCTTCTCTTTAGGTTAATGTAAATGGCTTATCCATGCTCATCAAGAATACATCTTTTGTCTTTTCTGCTGCTCAAAACCAAGGAACGGTTTTGACCTCTATGAAACATGGCAGCAGATGGCATCCCCCATACAATTTAGGAACCTGCTCTTATACTTTCACGATGTGAGCCATTGGCCTTGTCCAAAGGAATCTGCGACATATATTATCCTAAGCTAAAAAGTAGCTCACCAACCAACTTAATCGCACAATGCCCCAATAATAAGGCTCACACACATTTCAAAAGATCACTTGTAAGAACATAAGAATGAATATGGGCAATAAAAAAATGATCTACTTAGTCATATTTATCAATGGTAGAACCATAGAAGTAAATACACATCAAGAGACTATTGAGATAAAAGATTTGAAGTAGATGAACCTCCTGGAGAGCTTTCTAGCACGATTATGCCTAAGATGACATGTCTAGTAATTATGAAAAGCAAAAAAAAAAAAAACCAAAATTCTAAAATACCTCTTCACTATGTTGACCCGTGCTTGACCAACGAACCATTGGCTATGACAACTGAACAAGCCAAGATCAAGGCAATTATAAATGACTTGTGAAATTTGCCCCCAGTCAATCTATCCACATTCTCGACAACTTCCCCTCTCTCTTTGGGGGTGATGGAGCTCTATCTTCCTCCAAGTCTTAGCTGGTGTCCATGATGTTATGGTTAATAATCTTACATAAAGGGAGGTGAATAAGTGATTTCAAAAAACTTAATAAAATATTACGAAATTAAAAAAACTCAAGTTTCATATGACCGTGATATCAATATGCGCAGTGTGTTGATATATGCAGGAATATATTATATCAATTAGTGCAATGCACTTCTAGATGGGAGTCAATAAGTGATTTCAAGACACTTGACAATATAATGCAAAAATAAAAGCATCAAGGTTAATATAAGGTTGACCGGGTAAAAGAGAATGTTGATATAAACACAAAACGGTTATATCAAGTAGTGTAGTGTAGTGCTTCTATCAAGAAGTAAATAAATGAGTAGAGGGATGGTGAACAATGCACCAAAGCTTCTTCTAGTGGTTTGAGTTGGTGCAAGCTTACGCTTACTCTCTCAAATAAACAGACTACTGACTAAATTCCACTAAAAATCTTCTTGAAGTTACAGTAGAATATACTGCTTATACTTAAGCACTTCTCATCAAACTCGGTGTTGTATATACCCAAGTTGATAGATCTCACTATCTCATACTCAAACACAAACTATAACACTTGCCAACCCTTCTTGAAAAAATACAATTTGTATACTCATAGAAGAAAAAGTACAAAGCATAAAACTCTTTATAGTTTTGGATTTTGAATGCTCGATCAATCTTCTTTCTTTAACTGAATGATCTCATTTTATGCTTCTCGGCATCCAAACTTCCCGTGCAATTTTCAAGCTAGCCGGTGGACAACTATTGAGAAGATCAAGGTAGCCTTTAAAGTCTATCAATTAGAATTCCCATAGATTTGGTCACTTATCCAATCAAATCTTGGTATTTAGAAGTCAAGTGCTTCAACTAGGAAAAGTATCTTGCCTTTGGCATGATTTGTCATCAATTAAGATATCTCACGTAATTGAATATTTCGCATAGATAATATTTAAGATTGGTGGTCAACCAAAATTTTTTAAATTAGGAATCCATATCATGTCACAAGCTATCAGAGATGAGATAAAAATATCTCAAAATAATAATCGTGAAGCTTGTGACAAAGTTGCTTATATCATCAATTACTAGTTATATCTGGTTTTCCAATTATTTGATGATATTAGACTTTCACTAAGCTTATGCTTATATCAAGTTTTGTCAGGCTTTTTGGTTACATCCAACTGTTTTTCTTTAGATATTTTGAGTATGATGGTGTTGTAAATATTGCAAACTATTCACCTTGGTAACTCCAAGTCTTTACAAGCTCCTCATTTTTCTAGTTTGTTCACATAAGTCCTAGCTATTTATAATCTTTTCACTTATCATATCAAAGTTCCTTTCAACATGGATGTTACTTGAAAGACAAACATCTCGTGCACTTATTAAGATTGATATAAACCATGAATAGTTTTGTCAATTTCAAAATATAGTATGAGGTTTTCTCAACAATTTCTCCCCTTTTTCATGGTGACAAAACCTTCCATGTAGATAATAGAATAAGTAATTTAGGGACAAGGACAAGTACAACGGGAGTGTTATAACTTTTATACAGTGCTCACTTGAGTGACATAACCTTTTTTTTACTCACTTAAGTGCCGCATCAGAGTAAAATCGATCATTTGAGTGTTATTTCCAGCAAATCATCCTACGTGAATTTTTTGCAATTTAAAAAAAAAGTTATTTTTTTTTAAAATTTTTTAGTTTTCTTATTTTTCTTTGTTTTTTGTTTGGTGCGTTGACTGCAAAAGCCTCGCCGTTGGCCAACGAGGCCATGAAGGCCCTGGGTAAGGCCATCACTAGCTGTGGGTGAGGGCATGATGGCTCTCACCAAATTTAGGCAAGGCCGCCTTGCTCGTAGCCAATGCCAGATTTTACAATGAGGCATTTTTTTTATAGCACTTAAATAATTGACAAATTTGTGACACCTAAACAAGTGAAAAAAATTACAAAAATTGTCCATGTCGATACCGATGGTATCACACAAAACAACCAGTGTCTACGTTAGATTTTCTGGGGAGACAAATTATTGATGGCACAAATTTTCAAATATGTAGTACTTAAGTGAGTGAAAAGAAAGTTATAACATTTAAGTAAGCACTACATAAAAGTTATGTGATTCCCGCTATTCTTGTCCCAAGTAATTTGAAAAAATTTATAAAGGGATTGACTGCAATTTTTGAAGATTAAAACTGAGTAGAAGCAAGCAAGTTGGCATAGGCATAACCTAGATATCATCAGTAAGCACCTTACTATTTTTTACACCCGGACCCCTGGAGTGCCAAAAGTTGGCACAAAGGGACACTTAAGTGCCAAAAGTTACAAAAGTAACACTTAAGTGCCAAAATCGGAGTAAAATGAATCAATTAAGTGTCAATTCGGCCAAAATGCTGACGTGGCAATTTTCTGGTGAAGTAAGTGCAAAACGACGTCGTTTTGTAAGCTAACGTGGCTAGACAATGCAAAAACGACATTGTTTTTGTGTTGAAGTAGTAAAAAATTAATATGAAAATTAATAAAATTAAATTTAAAACTAAAATTATTTAAAACATTTTAAAATAAAAATACAAATATTAAAAAATTTAAAAAAAATGGAGGGGGCGACGAGGGTTGAGCCATCGCCGCCGCCGCCTCCCCACCATTGCCGAGAAGGGCCAGCGACGAGGGGGGAGGGTCGGCCGGGGTCACTGGGCCCTAGCTAGGGCTCGACAACCCCGGGCGATAACCGGCGATGGCCCGTGAGCCCTCCTTGCCTAGATCCAACGAGGGTTTGTGGCCTTTGCCTAGCCGAGCCGAGGGTCGCCGGCCCTCGCAGCTAGGCCAAGGGCCGCCGCCCGCTAAGGCAACCCCCAGCGAGCGGCGGCCCTTGGCCGGGCCGAGCGAGGGCACGCAGGCTCTCGCCACCAATCACCGGGGTCGCCGGTCCCCGACTAGGTCTCGGCGATCTCGGCCGACCCTCCCCCACCTTCTAGCGACGGCAGAGAGGTGGTGGCGGCGGCAAAGGCTGAGCCCTCAACCATCAATTGCCTTCCTCCTCCTCCTCCACTTTTAAAAAAAAAAAAAAAAAAAATTATTATCATTATTTTGTTTTAAATTTAATTTAATTAATTTTATATTAAAATTCAAATTATACAAAAACGATGTCGTTTTTGTGTGTGTTTTGCTGACTTGGCTTTTCAACAAGCCACGTAAGCGAGAAAATTAATAAAAAAAATGCCACATAGAATTTTCGGCGGGATTCGTCGGATGTGACACTCATATGTCCTATTTTTCATAAAAAGTGACACTTAAGTGGCACTTTCGTAAGTTTTGGCACTTATGTGTCCCTTTGAACTTAAAGAGTTCTTTTACCTACTATTTTCATAAGAAAACTTAGAAAAAGAATTTGCAACTAAGTATAAGTGGTTTCTTATAAACTTCGGATGTAAAAACAGTGGTATATCTCATAGCATATAAATATTGAATTAAACAAAATCTTATTATACTTCAGTATTTCCTGCAAGATAATTGGAAAAATATGCTCTCTGCCCATGATGGTAGTAAATGCTGTTATCCGAGCGACTAGTACCAACTAGTATTGATGTTGTTCGCAAGAACAACATCAATACCGGGCAACCGCATTTCCAGCATCTTCTTCATTACTGCAATACTCGGGACATGAACATATTATGGGAATAATGAAATGGAAACCTAGTACTTGATACTTAAATTGGAATTGATCCAATCGACACTAGCATTTCTAATTACTAAAGGGCCACAATTTATGTGACTATAACCCCTTCATAAATCACATCACATAAGTTACTCCAACAATTTAATCATACTATGTGAAAGTTACGAAAAATAGTTCATAATCTTACAAGAAGATTGTGACCCCTCTAAATCTAAATTGATGAAAACCTATGACAAGTTATATTTTTGAAGAGGCTGTCAATTAGTGTCATTCCGTGCTTCCAAGGACAAAAAAAACATATCTCACTGGAGGGAGCAATAAGCATAAATAGCCCGTACCAAACTCAATTCCAAAAAGGCGTTGACATCATATTACGACCAACAAACACATGCATTGTACAGCGGCATTCTAGCACTAAGGGAAGCGTGCAGCAGGAGAGTTTCGCACGCCACTAATTTCACCTCCTCTGATGCATATTTGTTCACTATGAAAGGTGCAACAACCGATGGATGCATTGCAGGAGTTTTATGCTGGATACTCTTCTCTCGAAGCCTGCCTACTCCTCTCAAGTGAAACTTAATTGCAAAACTAACAACAATAATGGATCGAGCTGCGGAACCATTGAACCGGAATGTCAGCTCAATTCGTGCGACATTGACAGTGAATTAAAAGCAACACACAGTCGCACACCAGCCTTGAAGAAGAAAATGTGTGCAAGAGTGAGAGCGAATAGGATTCTCTTTGATTTGGTTGGGAAGAAATCCATAGGGAGCACTAGCACTAAGAATTGAAGAGCAATGTGGGAAAAAAGAAAATCCACGAAGAGACTTAGAATTTGGGATCTTTCGTTCTTAGAATTTACCTATTTTTTACCTGATTAAATTTGTGGATAAAATTGTCCATACTCTAATGGCCGAAATAAATCGACCGGCAAGTTAGGGCCTTTATTTGAGACTAAGTTGGTAATTTTAGCCCTTATTTAAGACAAGGTCCATTCTAGATCATTATTTGAGAAAACAGTTCATTTCACATTCTTATTTGAAATATTCCTTAAAAACTTGTTATGAATTTTTATCTTACTCATTTATATATCCAATTTTAATTTATGTAAATGTAGAAATGCCATTCAATTGTTATTTTTGTCTCATATTCTGTCAAAAAATTAAACAATAATCTAAGTTAAAATTAGAGATATGAAATATATGAATTATTCTTCACTTAAACAAGTGTGAAATTGTAGTACCATGAACAATACCGTATCACCAAAGGTTTTGATCTTAAGACTTAAATATCTTATCTTCATGTTATGTAGTTGAAGTTGCAAGTAGTTTTACTATTTGAGAATTCGGTCCAAGTGACAAATTATGTCAACTACAAATTGGTATTACACATGTAAAGAAACAAGAGATATATACACAAGGACTGTAAGAAAAATGGTAAGAGTAATTAACTAGGAATTAAGTTAAACATCTAAGAAATAAAATTTCAAACTAAGTTTGATCTTATATCTATATCATTGTCAAAGTAGTCCTCGATGAATTTTAAATTTACATTCTGACTAACATTATAGTTTTTACTTTTATTTTGTATAATCTTGGGACACGAGTATAAAAACTCAACTATCACGAAATTCATGAAAACATTAACTAGAATTTTTCGAGACATTTAAACTGTTAAGATAAAAGTTAACAATATTTATGTACGGACTGTTAAAACACTCCTACTCACATGTAAGTTTGTCTTTGTACGCAAAAATTAAGTGTTAATGTCACCGCATGAAACAAGTAGTGATCGAAGACGAGACAATACGTAGAACTACAGGCTTAACTATCAACAGAACTAATAAAAGGGAGCGTCATCTCTGGACTTTTACTTTATACCATGTCAAATAATTTGTTTTCTTTCGAAATTTTATTCCGTTAGAAACCAGAAATATACCATGAAAGAATACAAAAGACGCAAAATAGTATATACACAAAATATTACAGATTAAGCATACTTTTTTTAAATAATTGTTTTTTCAATTTGTAGAAGTTTATAATGCGGTTTCTCTTTTAACTTCTTCCCTTTAACCAAGCATTTCTTGGGACCATTGGCTAGTTAAGACACTAAGGGTCCATTTGATAACGCTTCTATTACCGAAACAATTTCTTTTCAGAAATAGTCATTTTCTATTTTTATTCCCCGGAACAATTTCTCAATAAAAAAAATGCGTTTAGTAACTATACAAAATTTCTATTTTCGAAATGAAAAAAGAATAGGAATGCAATTGGTACGATTTACAAAAAATTTTATAATGTCAAATTTATTTTAATTTTTTTCTTATTCTTCCTTATCACCACTTACTATTGTTGGCCGCTGGTCGCCAATGACCGCCGACAACACCGCCCATCGCCCGCCGCCACCATCGGTCAACAATCGGTGGGGATTAACGATGGGCAGCCAACTGACGAGCTATGGGATCAGCAGCAACAAGGGCCGTCAATGGTCAGTGACAGCCTTCGGCAATCGGTGATCAATTGGTGGTCGGCCAGCCAATAGGCAACTGTGGGTGACAATTTGCCGGCAGTAGGCAACAATGGGGGTGGTGGCTAGCAAAGAAGAAGAAAAGAAGAAAAAAAAAAAAATAAAATAATAACTTATTTCTAAAAGTTGTTCTCCCCTTTTTCTCGACTATTTTTCTATTCCGGGAAATAAAAAAATTAATTATCGTTACCAAATAGATTTTTTTTTTTATTTCAAAGAACAAAAGAACAAAAATTGAGAGAAATAAAAATGTTACCAAACGGAGCCTAAAATAGAGGATCTCCTTCCTTGCTAAGGGTGAAGTTTACGAGTGGATATGCCATCTGCTAAAGAAGACACGAAAATACAAACATATAGAGAAATTTACAGTAAAACGATCCCATACAACATGATACAAATAAGGAACAGGACAGCAAGCATTTTCAACCACTTGAAAATCTCCCTGAACCCATTACATGGTATAAATACCACTTCATAATCGCGAGCGAATAAAGAGTCTCTTTTCTGCGGCTCTTGGGGGTTCCATCAGTTTGGGTCCTTCATTTGGCGTCTTCTTCGAAGCTTCTGACCCTGTAACAGATCTAGCCAACATCTCGTGTTCTTGGCTCACTTTATTTGATCCTTCTTGCCTTTTCTGCATGATTTCATGTATATCATTCAGACCAACTTTGAGATCTCCAGGTCTGTTATCGTCATTAAGTGAGGGACAAAGCGCTCGATCTTTCATGCCTTCATACATTAACTTAGTTGCCGTCTTCTTTCCTGCTGCAGGAAAAAAATGGACATAAATTGAAGCTCAGAAAAGGTAACATCAAAGTGATGATGCATGGCATTGGATGATAAAGGACATGCAATTTAAGAGGAGCCAATAAAATCCACACCATTGGAAGTGGTTTGACCAGCTCTTATAAGCAACGAAATTCAAACAAATGCGACTATTACAATGGGATGTCACATGATGCAGCACAGAAATCTTTGACCAACACAAATTTGGCAAAAGCCCTAATGTCGTCTCATATGCACACTAGTATGCATAACCATCCAAACCAAGTGTGTCCTTATTTCAATATCTTCATTGTTTCTACCTCATTCAAGTTTACTGCGCAACTCAAAACTACACACGGTGATGCAAAGTAAGCAACATTGTGCAAGAACTTGCAAGCAGACATTGTCCGCATCCACCAAATAACCAGAATTTCATGTCAACCAAGTGAAATAACCAAAACACTGCCATTGATTAGCAGATGAGTCATTAGTGAACCACATCTGAAATCGCAAAAATACAGGGCCCCAACTTACTTAGACAAAAAGAAATGGACATCACAAGATTTGAAACACTAAACATGGAGAATCATTCAAATTTTTGGTGCGATATTAGTGGCGACTTCCAGATTTTAACTTCTAATTTAACTCCATGGAAAGCAGACCATGCAAGAAAGGCCTCATACAGCAATCCAACGGAAAACAACGAAAACACCCAATTCAAGTCATCAACCAACACATGATTCCACATCTTCGCCATGAACACCCACTCCTAGTAGAGTCGATTCGACCACCGAGCCCATAGCAGAATTCTTCCTCGCCCTCTGTTCAGGCAAGCGAAATCAAAGCAGTCGGCTACAATACCTAAGTTATCTAATCAAATCTTCCATGAATCATCCAACGCAGACCACAGAGACCACGCAGAGCAAAACCCCATCATCTAAAATGAAAAATTAGCAATAAGAGGTGGTGGTATCGGTTACCATTAGTGCCCCCGAGGGACTCGAGGATCGCGGAATCGACGGCGAATCTGCGGACTGACGTAAGAATCCGGCCGATCCTGCTCTTGAAACCAACGACTTCGCTGAGGTTCCCAAGCCCCTCCGACTTAGCGGGGTTCGCCATGGTTGGTTTGGTGCGATCAGAAACCCTAGGGAGCGAGCTCGATTCTCGTCGGAGATGGAGCGAACTCGGGAGATTATCTGCGCGGGTGGTGAGTGGTGATATTTTTGCTGGGCCGATTTAGACAGTACGCGGGATGAAAATGGACCAATGAATGACGTGGGCCCGCTCCAAGGCCCAGTTTAGACAATACGAACTTTTGTTCGAGTCACAAAATTATCCATCTGAATAAAAAAAGAAAAAAAATTACGGGAGTTCAACAATTTGGAGTGAGCATGTGTTCACGATGGAATCGGGAACTGGATCAAATAGGCCAAAGGAATCAGTACTAAGCATTTTGGTTCCCTCCTGGCTAAGAACTGAACTGGGAACTAATGAACTGTTTTACATGTTCTAAAGTTTTTATTGTTTATTTTATTTTATGTGTTCATCTTTTTATGAAATGTTATACTGACAAATGGGGATTTTATTGTCACCTTCATTTTCACTTTGTTTAACAAAAAATGAAATAAAAAAAGGAAAAAAATGAAACAAAAAAAAAAAGAAAGATTGACTAGTTTCCGAGTGGATCTTGGAATCAATTTTGAAAACGATTGATAATGTAGGTTTTAAGTTTCAAACTATGCAAAGTAGGTTTTAAGTTTCAAAAATTAGAAAAACCAATTCGACAAGGTCCATTCCAAGTTCTAGGTGGAGCTTGGACCGACGCCGGAATCGCTCGTCTCTAATAATAATAATAATAATCGCACTTTGAAATAACTCGAAAAAGTAGATGTTTTGCTACAAGGATAAAATTAATGATGGCCATTTTTCAGTGCAAAGATGTTTTTGTCTGACGCGCCTAATAATGACGATATGTATCACAAACATGTTAGTTGAGCTAGTGTAACCACCTTTCTTTTTAATTACAAGGTATGACTAGCTCATATTGCTTTGAAATTAACGGTTTGAAACTCTAATTTACAAACTTGAAAACCCCAAGAGAACTTCACCATTTGCTTGATTTCCTTGAATTCGCTCGAAATCAGCGATTTGAAACCCTAGCCTTCCAATTTGCAGATACAATATGGGGTTTAACTTTCTCTCTCTCATTACCTGAAAAGCATGAGCTAAAACCCTATTCAAATTAGTCGTTTGTTTCAAAGAAGCTTCATCTATTTCGGCTCGGTTGATGCGACAAACCAAACCAAAATTCTGCAAATTTATGATTGTGGTCAAATTAGCCACGTTAAATATCATGCAAGCTCATTTGAGAATGGTTGCACATATTATACATGTCAACATGATGTATCTCTTTTTCGACCAAAAAAAAAAAATGATGTATCTCTTTTGATTTTATTTTATTTATAAAAAAAAAAAAAACGCAATGTATCTCACTTAGATGCATTTATAAATATCTAAATACATTTCTAGCATGCTTTTTTGTAAACATGTCTTATGTTTGGATTGGAAAATGATAAAAATGTCAGAAAAGTTCTAAACTTATTATATTAGTGTTAATTTAGGTTTAAACCTTTTAATAGTACCAATTTAGTTCTAAACATTTTGACTTATTATTTTCTATCTAACTTTGATTGAATATCCACATCAACGCTAGTAGTGTCACATAGGCTGTCATTAATGTGGATAATTTTTAATTATATTTTATTATATTTTATTATTTTTTTTCATTTTTCTTCTTTTCTCTCTTTTCTATTTTCCTTTCTTCTTCTTTTCCGATGCCAGCCACCACCGGCCATGGCCGAGCAATCCATTCTCTGTACTCTTTAGTTGTTTCAAGAAGGCTCATAATCAATCCACGACCATCAACAATTTTAGTTCTATGAGACTATGACTATGCCATCTACTGTAGTTGTTAGTTTGATGCGAAAGCTGACTTTAATTGTCACACCTGAGCAATAAACAATTTGAAGAACAACACATCTGCCGGTGTGGTCTTATGTGGAGTTTTAGTCTTTTTGGCCTGGACCATGGAGAAAGAAGGGCAATGTAAAAAGGGGTTGGACCATGGTCATTTAAGGAGTGGGGACTTTGGCAACCAAGATGGATCGCTCCCATTGAGCTTGCTTCGAGGGCTTGCGGATGCTTCCATCCTCTCTGTTCACACAGGCCGTATCGCTTTTGGTGGAACCGATGGAGAATAAATAGGTTGTAGGAGTAATGTGAAAGGACACTTCACTCTGAATTCTATAATTTAAATTTCATGTCACGTGTTTCAAACTTCTTATTGTTTATTTTATTTTACGTGTTGAATTTTTATGAATTGTTACTATTGACAAATGAAAAATTTTCATTTTATTTTTGTGTTTATTTTATTTTGCTTACCTAAAAATGAAATAAAAACAAACTAAAGAAATTGGCAATTTCCTAATTGGAGGGAACAGTACTAAGAAAGTCTTAAACTTATTGTATTTATACTAATTTAGTCATAAACATTTTCACGTTTATATCAATTTAGTTCATCAAGCCAATTTAGGCCCGAAAATGCTGAGGTGGACACTGGCCGACCTATGTGGCACAGACGGCACCGATATGGACATTTAAAAATATTTTTTTTATTTTTTTATTTTATAAAAAATTTCATTTTTTCATTTTTTTGCTTTTTTTTTTTTTTTGGACTTGGCTAGTCCTAGCCATCATCGGTGGCTGGACTGGCCATAGGTAAGGGCCAATGAGGGTGTTGCAACCGTTGCTTGATCTAGCAAGGGTTACCCTCGCCAGAGGTCGTGAGGGCATGTGACAACCTAGAACGTCACTTGCTGCACATGCTCTTTCATTTCTTTTCCTTTAATGGTGCAAGCGGAAGACAAATATAAGCGTGAGTAACATAAACATGTTTCTTTCATTTCATTTCATATTCATATTCACTTAGGTTATTCTTTACGTCACTATTCATATATTCATCTTTCTTTCTTAGATCAAGGGGTATTAACATATGCCTAGGAGAGGCCAAAAAGTGTCTATTCTTCGCTACTCGATGATCCCCATTCTATCAAAAAAAAATTTCAACCCACGATGCTCCATCTACCTATGCGTCATCCACTACGTCGTCCCCAAAGTGAAGTGGTCCAAAAAGCTCACCTTCATAGTTGAGGAACCATGAGACGAAGCAAATGGGGATCCATTCTGAACTCCCGACATCTATTTATAATGTGGCCTAGGTCAAAGTGGTATATGGGTAAACCACATCCTCGAACACACCTCTATGTAGACCGGCACCCTGCAGCGTGCGACAGGAGCAACGTCCATGCTAAAAATCTGAAAAATATAATGGGATGAGCAACCCCTAGTAAGAGAAATAACTAAGCTCTAGACTACATGATCCACCTACCACCTGGTCAAAAGTTTAGTCCAAAACAAGCAAGATCAATCACGCAATATCAATTCGGCACGAGCAAAATGCATTCACACATCATCAGCATACAAACACGAGAGTTCAAGCACACAATTCAAGCATGAACCGTCGCACACGAATTCACACACTTTGTTGCTTAGTTTCTCATGTGATCACTTTTTTCTGCTCTTGAGTCACTTCTAGGTCACCGGTCAGACTTCCATGGGACGTTGGCCATGGGCATCTCACTTTGAGACATCTTGGTTCATTGTCCAAGGCATTCAAGGGTTGCTAGCCTTGGGCATCTTGAATCCCTCGGGGCATCACCGGTTCACTCACCGATGGTTATTTCTGACGTTTGATACAATTCACACGATTCACACATCATAACCTTTGAATTATATTACACAACCTCCACAACTAGAATATAAATGTTTCGCTACAAGCAGATGACATAGTCTCATCACACTAAATCATATAATGAACACATTATGGGCGCCCAAACTTCCTAGCACTTGCGGCTCACATAGAACCAAACACAAAACCCGCACCCTTCGGACATTATGTCAAAAATATAGGACCATTATTTGGTGAAACAAACACTCCTTGGGCACCAATCCCTCTAGTACCACAGCTCACACAAAATCAACATATAGCGAAACTCATATCTTACAATTTAGGTCGCCTCATTAGTACGTCACATCTCTAGGCTCACATGCATGCACATGCACACTCATACAAATGGTACTTGAGAACATACGAGAATGATACTCACACTAAACAATGAAATTTATCAAGTGAAGCACCATTACATCAATTTTAAGAAAATCCATCACATAACCTCATTTTACATGCACAAGACCATTCGCGAGGCTCACTATCTTCCACTACATAGTTTTAGATCTAACAATACCAAAACTTCACAAGGGAATTGATTCTTGCATGCTTGAGTGATTGCTAAACACATTGAATCACCATGGACCTAGAATGACTAACACACCTAGACCACGCTCATCCGCCAAGCAACAAGAAGATCAAATAGCCTAGTTCTTAGTAATTTCAATTACTTGGTGGCTTGAGTAGAGTGGCTTCCCTTCTCCTCCTTGTGTGCTTTGAGGTTTTGAGGCTTCTTGAGTGATAATTTTTTAGAGAAAATTTGAGAGAGTGAGGGAGAGTGTTTCGGCCAAGAGAGGAAGGAAAAGGAGAAGGGAGATTGAGGTTTAGTCCTTTAAACCTTTCCCTTGCATGTCACTTGCCGAGTGCATTGACATTGAAGACACTTGTTCAATTCTTTTTACATGGAATTGAGCAGTTGTAATAGATAATGATGACACTTGTCTTGTATGAGGGAGATTAGTGGGGCAAGATTAGTGGTTCATTGTCTCTTCTCATGCAAAACTATTATCCATTTATTAAGGTTTTAAAATAGCTAATTGTCACTTATACCCTAATAGGTTTCGGCCACAATGAGAGGAACAGGTTGTCCAATTGCCAAGAGTAGTTAGATGGTCATTTCTTTAGTGCTACATTGTGAAGATTACAAGTACAATCGTTCTTTAAATTTCTTAAGCCATGAAATCACTAACAACAAAACTGAACGATAATATTAATCTAACAATTGTCAAAGATTGAAGAATTGTTCAATCTCAATACATGACCTAGTACCACTATCTAATAACTAGTGTCATCCTTTACCAATCGTGATCATTTCGATATTGAACCACAAGTTTATATAGTATTGCTTGTACCTCAAGCTTGAACTATTTTTATTAGGACTCCTCAATCTACTTAGGATTGTCAAATGAGTAAAACTTAGGATGCCATAAGGCAACCCTCACAAGACCCACCAAGGGAAACCTCGCCCAAGCTGCAAGCCCTCGCCAAACTTAGCAAGGGTGACCCTTACCCAAGCAGCAAGGGTGACCCTCACCCAAGCGACGAGGGTCAAGCCCTCACCAGATCCTATGAGGGTGACCCTCGCTGACCCTTGCCATGGTCGGTCGTGGGCCATGGCCTGCCACAATCCAAAGGAAAACAAAAGAAAAAATAATTAAAAAATTAAAAATATCTACGACAACACTGGCCATACCACATAGGACGGTCGGCGTCCACATCAGCAATTTTCGACTTAAATTGATCACATAAATTGAATTGATATTAATGTAAAAAGGTTTGGAATTAAATTAGTTAAATTGAAAGATTTAAAACTAAATTGATATTAACACAATAGGTTTGGAATTAAATTAGTTAAAGTCTATGATAGGGTAAATTTTAGATTCAAATGCATGTAGGATAAGTTCTAGATTCCCAAAAATGAAGCACCGATTCCGATGAGATAGAACCTAAACCGTTCATCCCTATCTTCAACCACCTCATTAAGCGCCGACACTGCCAAGAATCGCGGTCGGATCGTCACAACCATTCTCAACCATTATGGGTTTCGAACTCTCAAGCTCGAGAGGGAATGATTGAGGGGGTTGATAGAAGTGGAACAAGGGGAAGATAAACATGTAGACCCGATCAAATCCAAGAAGTTCAGAGTAATTATAAACCCCATATTTCTCACGTCTCTTCATAGGTTCCTTGAGAAGCTTTTCCGTGACACCTTCCGACCGAGGCTGCACCAGCTGTAAGTACCGCAGCATTAATGAAGGAGGAACCTGAGCGAACAAGCACTGAGCTGATGTTTTAATAATAAAACGCCCGCGGGCGGGCCACCCAGGTTTCCTCCAGAGGGAAGGAAGTAAAAGGTCAGTGAATTGTGACGTGGCAACTACCGATGAATACAACAAGGCTTCTCTACGGCAACAGAGGGGAAGGTTCGCAATGCAGAATAAGGAACTCCTATGGTAATAGAACAAAAAAATCTTATTGAAAAAGTTACAGGTCAAAAAGGGTACGAGAAAGCATCATGGCAGTAAAGAACAGAAGAAGAAAATTGTCGTTGTGGACTCTCTCTCTCTCTCTCTCTCTCTCTCTCTCTCTCTCTCTCTCTCTCTCAGGATAGATAAACCATTAAGCAATGTAATTGTAATTGTTAAGTCTACCATGGGATTTCTTGACCATCCCAGGCAAAAAACTTGCCATTGTCTTGAATCTTTGCGTGGTCGATGATTCCCAAGAGCTTCTGCACCGAATACTCCTTGGTGAAAAGCTTGCCTTCCGGAACATTTCTCTGAAACGGCTTCGAGAGATCTGTGTCCACTGTGCCTGGGTGCAGCAAAATGCAGATAACTGGATCCTTCCTACGCACAAACTCTACTGACACCGTTTTTGTCACTGCAAGAATCAACTCAATGTTTAGGAACATGCAAAAACAAATTGATTGCCTCTCCATAGAGTTCTATGAAAAGTATCTCTAGATCTACACAAATAATTTTGGCCAAAAGATCAGGGCATACCAACCATACGGTAAAAATGTGCAGACCCTTGGATTTTGGGCACATTCAGCCAAGTGATTTATCATAATTTACTCTCAGCATTTTAGACCATGAAGTGAAAAGAGTGTTACTGTTCATCATCTTTTGCTATTCTCAGACTCGTCAGCTGGCCACTCTAAGGTCAGCCACACAGGATGATTACTATTAGAAACCTAAAGAAAGATGAAAGGAAGGGTTGTTTTTACACATACAAAAAGCAGACGGTTGAAATTTCCTAAAACTAGGGAACTGGACATCACTCGCAAATGCCTCAGAGTACATAGTATGTCTAGACAATTTTCCTCAGACCATTCTAGCGAATTGTCAGGACAAACTTAAGTGCTTTCATGAAGACGAGAAAAGGAAGAAACTTTACACTGATTCAATGCAGCTTTGGAGGATCGATAAGAGTGCCAACCCCCAAGGCGATTGTCCCCAATTGAACCCACCCGGGCACTGATATTGGCCACAACAGCAACATCTCTATCAGTACCAGTGCCCCCACCAGCCTTTAGAAGGGGCCACATGTGCTGCTAGGGCAGATTGTATGAGTTAGTGATACATAAATGAAGTTTACCACGACATCAAACTGATACCTTGTCTAATTGATTCTCTTACTGAAGAAGAATACACATTTTTATTGGTGGCCACAGTTTTAAAGGAAAACTGACTGGCTTTGACCTTCAGTCCAGTCATTTCTGTGTGTCAAAAGATTAACTTTTAAAATCAATCCCTCCATCTCTCAATTGTGCAGAACGGCCCCACCACTGGGAGTCAATGTTGTAACCACTCCATTCAAGACACATGCCATGGTATGAAGGCAGCACTTAAAACATAAAAATAATATAAATAACTATGAAAATTCCCAAGTTTTAACTAAATAACATCAGAGCCCTTGCATTTCCAAAAGAGTGGGAAGCAATGGAGTTTATAACATCAGAAACTAGAGAAGGTAGAACTCTATGAGAAACTAGAGAAATTTTGTCTGCACAAGGGAAGTGCTTTTGTTACCGCAGACTTTTATTCTTCCTACATTAATTTGAGTAGGTAGAACTCTATGAGAAACTTGAGAAGTTTTGTCTGGACAAGGGAAGTTCTTCTATTACTGTAGACTGAATTCCCAGTTTCCTTTCCTTAAGCCAAGAGACAGTCGATTGAAATAAAAGATACAGCCACATTTGGGCCGGAACCACTAGATAGAGACATAGTTTGGAAGTCCAAGCTTTTATATATCTCATCTGAAAATTCTTTCTTTGACTCTGTTTTACTAACTATTGTTTACTATGGAATTGGATAAGTGCCTCCATTGCATACTGAAAAGAAGTTTCAATTGTTTCCAGAATTTTCTGCAACTTGGTTAAGACAATTCCCAGTTGCCATACTTTGGGACCAATGGAAGGCTATGAACAAGACCTCCTATGACCTTTCTGAGAAAACAAGACCCATAATTACTTGAAGTATAAATAAAAAACCTCTCAGAAATAGAAATGAGCCAAAGTTAAACTATAGAAAGTGTTAAACCTCTATCCACCTTGTTCAAATTCCAGTGTCACCATCAAACGATTTTCTGTGACATGTTACATGCATAAATTCCTCTATCTAAACAAAAAGGGAGATACACCTAAATGGGAAGGCTGAATTAGCAGTTTCAACATTCTCGTTTTGTAGAAGGCGCGGTGTCATTGTGTATTATGCAAATAAGCGCAAACAATGCATTAAGTGCATATGTATCCATTGCTAAGTCGATTGTCTGAAGAAATTAGGAGTTTGGACAGTTACAAACTATAAGAGTATACACATCACGGCCAAGAATTGGACAGCTCTAACTTAAATTGAAGAACAACTAATGCTAGAAAAGTAAAGAAGCTCAGGCATGGGTTAAAATGCACTGACAGTTATCAGTAACTTCAGAAGATACTATGGAAGTCTGCTATTTCAGAACCACAAATCAAAGGCAATACCTAAACCAGTAATACCAGCCCCTCTAGCAATTCATTTTACTCAAATGATTAGCACATAACAAGATATATAAACATCACCACGAAAAGAAACACCTTGAGAAATTAGAGGCTCAATGATGAATATCTTAGTAATGTCAAGCCAACTCATTAGCAAAAAAAAAAAATACCAATGTAAAAACCCAAGAAAAGTACCTTGATGACAAGGATAGGGCCCACAGCATTGATCTCATATGTGAGCAGCAACGATGACTTCTCTACTTTGAGGAGTGTCGTTTCTGCACTGAAAAACAATGAATAAAAAGTTAATAAGTCATCAAACAGCAGGGGTAGGTCAATAATGTAACCTAACCTTACCACATACATAGAGCTCAAGGCCGTTCAATATCAAGGAGCTTATAACTCTAAAGCGAATTGGTCTAGGTCGCTTTACCTGGTTGGAGTACATCAGGTATTGAAAGAATTCCAGATGCATTAACCAGAAGATTCAAGGAGCCATATCTATCTCTTATGGACTTTGCAGATGCCTAAAAAGAAATTTTGTGTCAGATGAATCTATCAAAAACATATGAGTAACTCATTCATTAGTTTATATAATTGCATTTCACAATGCCAAAAGACCATACATCTCCAGATTGCACTGACATATCTTTATTGGTAAGGTACAACTTTCCTAACTTCTTTGCCCTCAAAACCAGGAAACAAAGAATCGTGGTCTTTCTAAATTTTGATTTTCTGTGAACAAGATTCTCCCAGCTAAACAGGACACCTAATTATAAAATGCTTGCAGATAATCCACGAAACCTTGCAGATTTATTTTTTTCGAAGCTTCACTGAGAAATTAATGCTAAGATGGAGAAAAATGACCTCTATGGTGCTTTCATCGGTCACGTCCATCGGCAGAATGCTAAGGCGTTGAGCAAACATATTTTTGAGCGAAAGAAGCCCTGATGCCTCATTAGGTTTGCGACATGTAGCAATGACATGCCCTTTTTCACTTTTTTGCAGAAGCTGCTTGACCTAATGAAGCAGGGACATAATTAATAAAGTCCTGTACAGGCTAAGTCAAATGTTCTGCTGCAGCAGATTTGGAAATTTCACTCAAACTTGAAGACAAAAGGAAGCAGAAAATCAAATCAGTAGAACTTCCAAATGAATCGATACACTGAAAAGCAGTGATCATTGCTTTTCCATTTCAATTTACACTGTATTTAATTGACGGTGCAAGGTTTTGCAGGGTGGCAGCAAAATAATGGGTTAAATCAAGAGGACTCGGGTCTGAGTAAAGCTAAATCTGGTGAAACAAGATTGATGTTGTTCATGATGAAGCAGTAGATCAACCTTTTAGTAAGGTCAACTGCTGAAGCTGTAGGATCTATCTGCAAATTAGAAAGCAAAAAAGTGCAAGAACAGCAAGTACTGTTCAAGGACTTTCTTATGTTGTTTGCTGTGGCCATGCATCGCCAAGATCGACTACTTGAAGAAACCGCCAACTTCATTTGTAAAGCAACAAAACCACAGTACCATGGAAGAAGTTGACAGGTGACATTCTTGGAATTTGTTTTGCCACTGATGATGGCAATAATGCCCGTGATCATGAAGGCCCACCACAAGAGTTCAGACTTTTTTGTTGACAACAATGTGACAATTGAACACTGATTCTGTATGCATATAGCACAAAAGTGCCTAGATTACACGTTACTGATAACCATGACAAATTGCTTACTTGCAAGTGGGACATATGGGATAACATACACATACAAATCACATTAATATACAGCACAAAAAAACCTAAATCAACATACAACTAAAAAAAAAAAAAAAGAGGAAATTCTAAAGTTTAGATCTCATAGGAGTCAGGTGAATTACAAATTGCCTATTTTTAGGCACCCCTACTATGTCATTAATAGAAGACACATGCCAAATAGAGCAACATGATCAACATAAGGTTGGTATAACAATTTGAATGAGTTATAAAGGGCAGAGATTTGTCTTTTCCATTAGCTCAATTAAGTGGAGGATTAAAGAAAAACCAGCACTTACTAAGATTGACCGAGTCTGATGATACGAACTAACGTTGACTTAAAAAGTTAACTTCAGTTAAAAAAATGCACCAAGCCTGTAAATGAGGGAAGGGATTACCTAATTCGTTCAACAAAAACACATTTAATGACACTTAGAATGGTAAATTTATATTGATAAATAAGATCGTGTAACTAAAGCTTACTAGAAGATGAGGGATGGAGGTGAGAATGGATACTCAATTCTTTCATTTTCCTGGAGCCAAGGGTTATATAACATCTCATTTTTGAACACCCATCTAGTGTGGAATTCAGGCGCCACAGGCTTACTGTCTTTTTGAGGAGAAAGATTGTGAGACTATACTCACTTAAAATGAGCGATGAATTCAAGAGTAGGTATAGAGCCCAGCATGCCAAAAAGGAAAGTCTAGATAAAAGATAATAAATAGAGAAGAGAGTGCATATAGAGATAGCATGACAAAAGAGAGTCTAAACGGTTTTCACTTCATGGAACCCAGAGTTATATATCACCTCATTTGTGCACCCCATCTAAAGTAGGACTCAACCACAGTTGACCAACTTTCATTTAGATAAGTAAGATTGTGGAACTAAGCTACAGTTATATTGCTAAAGCTTGTTGCTTATATCCACATCCATGTTTAGTAAAAACTAATCACTTTTAACATTTAACCAGACGAAATTTTATTTTTCTTTCAGCATCTAAGATATCAACCGTTAGAATTTAACATAAATTTTCAGTACCTGTTTTTCATTTTTATCAAGAGGCCTTTAAGATATAAATGAAGTTGCATGTGTTATTGATGTAGCTATTCACTGTTGGTGCAAGGACTGTGCAGCTAAGTTGCACAAGCTACAATGCAAGTACGGAAACACAAATTCTTAATCAACTAGCTCTACTTTGCAGTACTGATGGTCTCCGAATGGAAGAAAATTATCACAAGAGATGTTTCCATGAAAGCCAAAGAAATAGAAGAAAAACCACAATACGAAGTTCTCTCTCTCTCTCTCTGTTTTTTTTTATTTTGGGGGGGCAGAGGGTAATTAGACCACAGCCTGCATTACAAGTGGCTGGGAAAATTGCCCGCTTAACTTTAAAAACATTTTATCTGATCATACTTCTTCTAAGAAAAATTGATCTGCTGGAAGGAACTTTGGATTTGGGCCTTCTAGCCATTTCAATTCACACACTGTGACCCATAAATATTGCATATGCAATAGTTTGAAAAACTCATATCAACAGAAATAAAGAACAGATGCTTCAAAACAAGACGCAATGTACATTAAGAGAAAACACATTTGATTAATATGGATTGACATTGCAGTTAGCAACAGCTTCTCCATCACTTCAAACACCCAAACCCCATCCCCCCCAAAAAAATCTCCCAAAGCATCTATAGTGAAGAAGCATTGTCACAACCCCTCTAGACATGTAGACTCATCAAGCATTGGAAGAGGTGACTATTCTATTATTTCTGTTGCTTTTGAAAGGTGAAAATTGTGTCTACCAATTCATGATAAGAAACGTGTGAAGTAGTGATGATAAAGAAACAGGGTACAACCCTCTAGATGCAAAAACACACCAAGGGCTTTGTATGACTGACTTTTTTTGTATCTCTTTTTCCTGGTTTTCGTTATATGTCCGATTTTTGTAGCCTTCTGTAGAAATTCAGGAAGGCATTTGCTTGACTTATGTATGCTGTCCACGGAAACATGATAAAAGAAATACTCAATTAAACTTGAAATCTTCTTGCCTCATTACATCATTGCCCCGAACAATCGAATAATCCTATCTCCTACCCTATGAACTGCCAAATTACTAACAAGTTCACTCCACTGCTATCAATTCCGAAACTTTAAGATAGTGTCCCACGACTTGCTCAAGCAGTGAACTTACACTTACATAGGCGTCAGCGAACCCAGAAGATTAACCAGAATTGTATCACACAAATGAGAAATTCCGACGAGATAGCACGTCGTATAACAAATCAAGGGCAAGAATAAAGAAATGAGGTTAAACCCATTAGGAAAAGGCCATAATCAATCAGAAACCATCCAATTATAAGCCACATTGCACCACTACATGAAGAGAGATGCTCACGAATTCAAGCCCGATTCCCCTGGAACAGCCCTGCACCATGGAAACCCCGCCTTCCCATTTCACGGCATCAGAGGAAGTAGAAGAAGAAGAAGAGCGAATCGTTGTCGAAAGCGCGGGGCGGAGACAACGAGAAATCGCCATCGACGCGTGCTTGGTGAATGCAAGCAGTTTCATCCTCTATCTTTCTCTTTCCCAGAGGCTCATAGCAATAGGCTCCGTTTAGGAAGAGCCGGGGGTTGCGAACGAACAAGTTCAAGAGGAAGAAAGAAATGGCTCAGCTTCATCCACGTACTGTCGACTGTCGACGAAGAAACTCCCATTGCTTAATTTTCAAAGCTTCCGCCATTCTCTAAAGTTCCACCTCACTTTCAAGTTTTGCCATTCTCTTAGCCCTCGTCGTTTCATAAAAATAGCTAGTTGACGAAATGTAAACTCTCCCTTTATTTACCGACCAAAAAAAAAAAAAAAAACTCCCCCTTTATTTCCTAAAAAATGATTGATTTAAAAAATATTTTATAATATAAAATCATTTATTTCGTTTGAAATAATTATTCAGTAAAAAAAATATTCATAATCAATAACGATTAATATTTTAAATAATTTTGCGGCAATGATCATTTATTCATTTTTATAAGTAATTTAAACAATCATTTTCTAGAAAACATTTTCTAAATTATTAGTCTTTTGCGAGACAAATGCACCCAACAGCTCAGCAAGATACGTTGATTGACTATGTTAAGAGACTTAAAAACAAAAATGCAGCATGATCCATCAAAATACTTGAAGGCGTCACTAGATTCGGTGGGAGAGAATGTCACAATTCAAAGATTTTTCGAAAAAGAATCGTAAATAATCCAAATAGATTGGGCGAGTCTCAAACTTCCTAGGTCTTCGATTGCATTTGACAATTAGGATAAAATTTAGGTAGGATAAAATTTATCTTACTCTGCGTTTAGTGTCTATTTAGGATAAGATAAAGTCAGATATAAAGGAATACAAACAAGATAAAATTATCTCATGAGGGATGTAGGATTAAAGTGGATCTATGTAGTACTGACACTTTTCAAAAGTCTTCGTGTCGTGTTCGACACCTTTCAACACATTTTGACATGTGAGTCCGAAATTTTGACACACATGAGGTCAATTTTAAAATTTTCAATACTTAAGGGGTCAAAATGTAAATTTATGAAAAAAAAAAAAAAAGAGCACGGATCTGGGCATCGCTGTGACCATCGGAGGGGGCCGGCAAGGTCCTCGGCCCTAGGTGGCTGACGGGGGCCGGCCCTCGCCAACTCAGGTGAGGCCATCGTTAGCCAAGCAAGGGCCGACGAAGCTTGCCTAAATCTGGGTGATGCCTCGGCTGAGGCCTGAGTGAGGCTCGCCCAGATCTAGGCGACACCGCACCCTCTCTGGTCCGGCGAGGCCTCACTTAGGGCTAGGGAGGCTCGTCGGACATAGGTGAGGGCTAGCATCACCCAAATATGGGCGAGCCTCGCCCGGGCCTTGCCTAGGTAGGTGAGGGCCGCCCACCCTCCACTACCTAGGGCTAGCGAGGTCGGGGCCCCTTCTGACGAGGGCAACGGCATGCCCAACCACCCACGACCCTACCTTTTTTTTTTTTTTTTTTTTTACAACCTTGCCTTTTTTCCATTTTTTTTTAGAATTATTCCTAGCTGCCCACTTGCCTTTTTTTTTTTCACGACCCTACTTTTTTTTTCTAGTTTTGTTTTTTAGAATTATTTTAAAAAGTTTTTAAATATTTTTAAATAAGATTTAAAGAAAAAGTAATAAAAAAATTACCACGTATGATAAATAAATTAATTTGAAAATACTACTTCAGCATTTTCGATTAAACAAATTGATAGTGTTAACGGAAGGACTCGATTGCACCAATTTGATAAGTTTTAAGACTTAATTGCACTTTCGTAATAAGTTTTAGGACCTGTAATGCACATATTCTTAGATTTTGATAGTAGAATATGGATTGCTTGTTTTTTTTTTTTCCAAGTGTTATTGATTGTTGCAATGTAATATAGTTGAATGTGTCAAATTAAAATAATGAATGATATTAACCAATGTTTGATTAATGTTTTTAATGTAAATTAATTCTAGGCTCTTTTATTATTCATTTATTTATTTGTAAATTTATATAAAAAATATTTTTAATATATAATGTGTTGGAATGTATCGAAATTCTCTAGTTTTTAGAAATGACGTGTCGACGTGTCATGTATGTCTTGTCGCGTGTCCATGTTATGTAGGTGGATAATGTTCCTAACATCCATAATAGGGAAAAAAAAATCTTGAATAACAAATTTCTTAAATTAACAAAATTAAAATTATATTTCAATATAATTAATATTTGAATTATAATATAAGAAATTCATAACAACAAAACATAACAATTTACTTATTTTAATTTAATCTTTTTATTTACATATTCTAATTTAATTCTATTTTATAATATAAACTCAATATATAAATATAAAATTAGGATTAATACCCTGAAAAGCCCAAAACTGGTACACCTATGACAAATTTACCCCAAACTATTTTTTTGACTATGAAAAACCTAAAACCGATACACTTGTGACAAATTTACCCCGATTGACCATAAAAAATCCTAAACTGGTACATTTATGACAAATTTACCCTAAACTAATTTATTCAACGGCAAAAAAACCCCCAAAATGGTAAATATATGACAAATATACCCTCTACTAAATTAAATTAATACCAAAAAAATCACAAAAATTGTAAACTGTGACAAACGGAGCGTAAAATCCCAAATTGGTATACTAGTCAATTATCACGTGTCATTTAGCTTAATAATTTTACAGTAAAATTTAACGAAAACTAATAAAAGGTAAAATTGTCATAAGTGTACTAGTTTAGGATAAATTTGTCAAAGGTATATCATTTTGGGATTTTTGGTGGTCAAAAAAATATTTTGGGGTAAATTTGTCACAAGTGTAGCAGTTTAAGGTTTTTCATGGTATTTTAGTATTTTAGTTCTATTAGTACAATTTACTATTTAATAAAATTTATTAGAGAATGATGGAAGGGGAAGATAGAAATAAAAAAGAAATTAATTAAAAAAGAGATAAAATTAAAATTAAAATGCAAATAAAAATAAAGTAAGCAAGAGTGTCTTGAGAGATCTTTGTCATCTCAGTTTGTAAAATTTTTTATTCATTTATACTAATATATTAATTATACCAAATAATGTACATGATATGATATAAATATATCCGACTTTATTACTATAATTACCAAATAGTAGATAGGATAAGAACAATCATGGATATGCAATTTCATGAAATTAGGATGCCACAAATGTCATTCTTATGTAAAGTGAAACACATCACTAGGATTAAAACATAATATGATAGAAACAGAGGTCCATCTACCATAAGAAGTGGGGAAGAGCTTCGAGAGCACGGTTGATCAAGTTACGAATACTCCAAGTGCCAAAACTTGGCACTAGTAGAAACATAAGTGCTAAAACTTCTAAAAGGTACATTTAAGTGCCAAAATTGAAGAAAAAATGAACACTTAGTGTTAATGGTGAAAATTTCCAGCCAAACAACTGACATGGTATTTTTCGATAATAATTTTAAATGACATGGCACTTCTTTAAAAAAATATTTTTCACGTGGCATTGACGTGGCTACACAAGCCCAAAACAACGTTGTTTTGGGACGAGAATTGCTGAGTGGACATTCCGACAAGCCACGTAGATGGTTTTATTAATAAAATAATGTCACATCAAATTTCCGGCAAGTCTTGTCGAAATTGGCACTTAAATGTCCAATTTTTAAAAGAAGTAGCACTTAAGTGTACCTTTTGGAAGTTTTTATAAGAGTTTTTCTAATATGGGCTACATTAATTGACATTATAATTTACCGTTTTACATGATTGGTCTAATAAGGTGAGATATAAGGTTTTTTAATTAGTCTAACATAGGGCTAGCTAGTGTAGGCTAAGTTGAGCGTGACTCGTAATAAGAGGGCGTGGCTAAAAATTCTATAAATAGTGCTCAAGTTTCTTCTCTAAAGCTAACACGCAATTATCCTCACATAAGGAGTGTTTACTAGACGCTAAAGATTAGGGGCAATCTTATTGAGCCAATGATACAGAGGATAATAGAGGATAAGCTTTTAAGTTTAGATTGTCGCTATTCCGCATAAAAAACGATGGATTCCAAATCAAGTGCATAAATCTATTTATTTAATTACATATATGATCTTGATTTTAGCTATGGAGATCTTGGGGTGCATTTTCGCATCTTACATGTAGTATCAGAGCAACCATAACCTAGAACTTAAACATATAGTTTGCTCTTTTTTGTGTAGAAAAAATCGATGTTGATCACATAAATGGAAAGAACTCGTCAAGACAAGCAAATTGGTGGGTGGGCGCACCTCCAGGGAAGGCCGCACACACCCCCATGCGCAGCGAACACGCGCCGCCACGTGCTCCCACATGCCCTCACATGCGGTGATGCACTAGGGCTGATGTATTAGTGACATCAATGATCAAGTGACACGACCCGGATCTGACCCAACCTAATTGACCGTTGACCCGACCTGTTGACCCACCTGACCTAATTCTCCATTGATCAAACCAATTAACCAATCGAACTAATGGTTGATCATTGATCGGTTGGACCGGTCCAACACACTCGTACATGCGTTACATGCGCCGCGCACTTATACGATGTATACGGGCACATTTGAGCTTCGATTGGGGCATTCTTGATACCTGTGTGCTCAATGGAGATGCTCTATACTGTATTTTTTTTTTTAATAACGTTTAATGATTTTATGAATGTGAAAATATGTATGGAACCCTAAATACGTGTATTTTTAGAGTATTTTTGCGTATTTTCCTTATCTTTTTTTTTATGATTTTGGAAATGTAGATGCAAGCTCACATGTGTATTATCATATAAAGAATGTGTAGAACATTGATTCATTGATAACATGTATAAGGTTCAACATGTATCAATGAATGAAATAATATAATTAGCATGATATGTGATTTTAGTAATAAATTACCTATGTTTTCAAGTCTAAAATCACATATATAAGGTAAATGTGAAACATGAAGTTTATATCCCTAGTATAAGAGAGTTTCAAGAATTCAATCAAGTTGTGATCGCCAAAGTGGCACATCTAATTGGGTTTGAGAAATATCAGTCTCGTATTATAGCAGGATGTCTCATGTCCTAATATGTAGCCATACTTTTAAATGAAATGATTGTGTATTAGTTCATATAAGGATACATGTACAACATATGGTTGAGGAGTGACCGATCCTAGTGTTCATACACCCAAATGTGATAATTCACGAAGGTTGGAATAGATTCTCATGTGAAAAGTATACAACTGCATGTCATGTATTTTACTCAAATGTGATTATATAATGATGTATATAACTCTTTAGATGTGTATTTATATGGTCTCAAGTTACACAGTACTCACATGATACCAATTATATTTTAGCCACATTATTTGTAACCGATAACTCCATAACTATTGAAGTTCTTACTAGTTCAAACTTAAGTAGTGGAAAGAGGATTTTATGTTCGAAATAGAGCTGGATCTGCTCTTATAAATGATAGACCAGTAGATCACACTACCAATGGTGCAAAATTCTAGAAGGCACATTTTGCCGCTTAGGAAAAGAACAATCGGATTTGCTTGTTTTCCATGAAGCATTCTATTCACGAACAATTAAAAAATGGTTTACCGGCTGATTGCATTGCTAAAAAGATGAAGGAAGTCTTGGTGGCTTGAAATTGTATTTCGTCTAATGCCAAGATTGAGACACATCTACAAGGACTCTTCCATACAATGTATGCTGGTTCTGATAAGGTTATGGATTACATCCTAAAGATGGCAATTTTACGTCTTAAAATCACACTCATAAGGAACTCTTAAAACCACCGGTCATTCTGACAATCTGGGTTCTAAGATAAAATCCTTCAAGAAGGATTGGTGACCATTACTTATTTTTTAAAAAGAAAGGTCACGTAAAGATAGACTATAGCAAATGTATAAAACTGGGTTGTCCAAGCATGAGCCTATAGTTAATGATTCTTTGGCATTCGTTTATGAATTAAATATCTATCGGAAGCCCCGTCCAATTCTTGATGGCTAGATAGTGGTGCAACAAATTTGATGCGTTTACCATACGGGGATCCATAAGTCTAAAGAAGCCAAATCATGGTAAATCATAGCTAACCGTGGGAAACAATGATAACATCGACATTGAGTTCATGCAAGATATCATTTTAATTCTAGATTATGGTTTTAATCTGATACAAAGAAACACATTTATGTACTTTCTCAACACAGGACTTAGTTTTCATATTCTATTCAGACATGTGTGGCTACTATTTTGAAATAAAGAATAATATTATCTCTATGTTTTTTTTTAAAAAAAAAATCAAATAAGGATGGGTGTTGCAATTTGTCCAATGGATTGTACAAATTATGTTTATCTTCTAATGATATATATGTCACTTATATGTCTGAAAATGTTATTTCCAACATATCTATGTCTAAGGAATAATTTTATGCATTGTGTAGACTGTTGTAGAGGTAGGATGACTAAGATTAAAAAAAAATGCAGTATGAAGTTATGACTTGTTGGAGATCATTCATAATGATTTTCGTGGACCCTATAAGGTAATTTTGTGTAGATATTTTTATTTCAACACATTCATTGATGATTATTTCTTTTGTATTTGATTAAGGAAAAGTCTAAATTTCTTGATAAGTTCAAGATTATTTTTTTTTTGGATTAAAATCAAAAACAGTTGAGAAAAGTCATAAAAGTTGTCAGATTGGCTATGGTAGTGAGTATTTTGGCAAACATGGTAATGTTAGATAGCTTAGAAGGCCATTTGCTAAATACTTGAAGAATTCTTAGATAGTAGCTCAGTTTACTATACTTGGAATTTTTTAACATAATGGTGTGGCCTAAAGGTGCATACGCACCCTAGTAGACTTGATGATGAGTATGATTAGTAGAGCTAATTTACCCAATTTTCTATGAGGTAACACTTTGAATGCAACCTTTCACATACAAAATCGTGTTTCCACCAAAGCTATTCCATTAACTTTTTGAGTTATGGACTGCACATAAATCTAACTTGAATCATCTTAAGATTTGGGGTTGTCCTATGGAAGTGAGTTATATAATCTAACATTACGTAAGTTGGAATTTGAAACCAATCGGCGTTACTTTGATTGTACCCAGATTATTTGCAAGGGTGTTATTTTTATAATCCCAATAAAGGTACAAGAATTGTGAAATCATAGACAACAAAGTTTCGGGAGTTCGACGTAGCTGCAGAGGATAGCCACTCTCAAATTATTAAAGATAATAGTACAGTAAAGACTACTATGTCTTTGTCTTTACTTATACATACAATTGTGAAGTTTCCTACACTACATACTAAACTTGTTGAGATTCAGGATACTGTTATTGAGATAGTTCTTGGTAAAGCTTCTCAAGCCTCTCAACTACAGGATGAAGTGGTTGTAGCTCCACTCAAGATATCTCTTAGGGAGAGACAATTAGTTATACTACTATACTATATAGTTTATCCGTGAGAGCATGACTACGATATTTGTTGCATGGTTGATCTAGTGACTTAAACAAATGTTATTTCTTGTCTTCAATCAGATCTGTGATTAGATGCGATGAAAGACGATATGAAATCTATGAAACATAATAGTGTTTAGGAACTTATTGAGTTGCCTGAAAGTCACGAGCTCATTAACAGCAAATTGGTGTATAAGACTAGAAGGAACTAAATAAAGATTGAGGAGTTTAAAACCACACTGATAGCCAAGTGTTTCACTCAGAAAGAAGGAGTGGACTGTGAAGAAACATTTTTTCCAGTCTCTTCTAAAAATTCTCTCAGAGTAAACATGACATTATAGCTCATTTTAATATGGAGTTACAGTAGATTGATGTTAAAATTGTCTTTCTAAATAAATACCTTGATAAGGACATCTACATAGTGCAACCCGGATGTTTTGCAGCAAATGATTCATGTAAGCTTGTATATAGACATAAAAGTCTTATTTATGGCCTCAAGCAAATTTCTATACAATGGTTCTTCAAGTTTCATAGTGTTGTCATTTCGTTCAATTTTATTGATAACAAAGTAAATCAATGTATATAATACAATATTAGTGGGATGAAATTTATTTTTCTCACACTCTATGTACATAATATCTTGCTTGCAAATAGTGATCATAAATTACTGCATAAGACAAAACAGATATTATCGAAAAATTTTAACATAAAGGACCTTGATGAGGTGTCTTTGTCCTTAACATTGAAATCCATAAGGATTGTTTTTGCCATATATTGGGTTTATCTAGGAGAACATATGTTGATTGTATTTTGGAAAGATTTAGTACACAAAACTGCAAGCCAAGAATTACTCCTGTCATTAAGGGCGCACATGATAACCATTGTTCCAAACTTGTTTCTAGAATGGAAATCCGTTTGGTAAAACTATTTCATTTTTCTATCGGAAGAAGTACACTATTGGTGTCATAAGTTGTGTACGATGCTCACTTTGGTGCCAAAAGTTTCCGTTGGATTACTTAAGTACCAAAAATTTTGAAAAACGATCACTTTGGTGCCATTGCTGATTTGGTTGGCCGGAAATCCGACATGGCAATTTTTTATTAATTTTTGATGCCGACATGGATCGCCAGAGAATACAATCAGCATACGAAGAACAAAACGACGCCGTTTACCGTTTTCCCCCAAATAAGAAACCCTAAATCCCCAATTTCGACTAGAATCGGAAGTTGAAAACCCTAAATCCCCAATTTCAACTAGAATCGGAAGTTGAAAACCCTAAATTCCCAATTCAACCATTTCGAGTGCATACTTCAATTTTCTCCCAAAGTTATCAGCTCGCTCTTGCAAATGGAGAACAAAAGTTTCAGCAACGACTCACATTCCTATAAGAAAAGCGAATTAGATGGTGAGTGTTACTGTTATTGTGGATTATCGAGCCCAAGAAGAATATTTTGGACTCGGTTGAATCCTGAGAGAAGATTCCATGGGTGCGGCAGATATAGAGAAAGCTCGAAGTGCCAATATTTCAAATGGGTTGATAGAAAATTCTCTAATCGAGCGACAGAGGTGATATTGAAGTTACTTGAAGGCCGAAATCAACCTCCACCTACGTTAATGGACGAGTTGGAGGATGTCAATTCAATACAAGCTCAAATAAAAGGTTTAACATCTCTGGTGGACAATTTAAAGAGGAATGTTTCAAGGCTGAAAATTGAAAGAAACTTTTATCGAACTTTGATTGTGTTCTTATTCTCGTGGGTAGTTTATTCAAATGTAAAGTGAGTAATGAGAAGAAGTTTGTATGTCTACCATAGTCGAAAACGTGAAATATGCACTTATATTGAATTATTTATAAGTAAAATGTGTTTTTGGTTTGCTACAATTTTTGTATGCAGCAGAAGGTTTTGTTGTTGTAATCTATGGGTAAAAATGCAAGGTTGGACTTGGAATGCATTAGTTGTAAGCACTTAAAAATTTTGTTGTTTAATTGTGTATTGTCAATGTTTGTTTTAGTTAGTTTTTGCTTCAAATATAATAGTTTGCTGCATTTTTTATTTGATAATAGTTTGCTGCATTTTTTATTTGGTAATAGTTTGCTGCATTTTTTTTATTTGGTAATGGTTTGCTGCATTTTTTATTTGGTAATGGTTTGCTGTATTTTTTTATTTGGTAATGGTTTGCTGGTTTGTTGGTTTGCTAGTTTGCTGGTTTAATGGTTTGCTGCAACTGCAAACCATGGCGAAATTAAAGGATGGTGACAAATTCACAATTGACCATTTTAGTGCCATAAGTTGTAAATAGCGATCGTTTTAGTGCCAAGTTTTTATAAAAGTGATTATTTAAATGCCGTCGTGATTACAAAGTGATCATTTAAGTGCCAGTCGTGATTACAAAGTGATCACTTATGTTGCACAAATTTTTTAAAAATGAACATGTTAGTGCCAAACGTCACTTGACTTGCACCTTATTCTTACAGGTGCATTTCTTGCACCAGCCCATATAAGTGTTGATGCAACAAGATGTACCAGCAATCAAAATGTTCTTGCAGCAGCACATATAACCAGAACCCCACAAATTCATTATAATCCATAATTTCAACCAGCAATAGCAACATTGCAGCAACAGTAAAAATAAAATATACAGCATAACTGATTTGCTAGCATTCTAGCCGAAACCAATACAAGAGAAAATAGTCATTCTAGTACTTGCCATTAACATTGATTAATTGTTTACAAAAGAAAAGAAAAACATGTCTAACTTCACTCCCCAATCACCGAAAGTTCAACACCCTCTTAAAAAAAAAAAAGCAATGGCAATATGCAAACAGCAACTACCATCAATGATATAATATCTAGCACCCTTCTAAAAAAAGAAAACATGAAAAGAAACCATGTCCAGCACCCTCCCATCAGTTAATATTGACAACACCTTGATCTCCTTTTTTCTCTTAGAGCTTTGAATTAATTCATAATCCGAGCACTCTTTCAAACTGGATGTGCAGGTTCTTTAATTGGGCTTTCTGTCACCTCATTTTCCTTTTCTTTGTTTTTGACGGTGGCTATTTTTATTCTAGCACGTGTCATGTGTTGGTCTATATCATCACTACTGCTCCCAATCATTGGTTGAGATGGAACTGATGTTGAGTTCTTTTTGGATAAATGTTTCGCAGCTATACCCGATGTCTTCTTCTTCTTTGGAGCACTCTTCTTTGGCTGCGTCCTTGATTCTTGAGTTGGCCCACCTTGAGAAAGAAGTACCTCCGAAGTTCTCCCAAGCTACAAGAACATAGTGATATTGTCAACCAAATGAATTGAAGTACAACAAATTAAATGCATGAGGCCTACAAATCTTACATTCAAAATAATCATTCCAATACGTTCATCTGTGTAAATCTCATAACCATATTGCCTTAATCTTTTTCCAAGAGCCCATCTTGTTTGCTATGGTGCATCATTTTCAACAACAACAATCCATGTAGCAACCTCTGCAACTTGTGCAGTTACTCGTCTTCTCACCTAAAAAACACATAACAAATGTAAATTTCAGCCCATAAAAGACCAAACACAGCGATGTACAACTTACATGATATTTTTTTCTTGTTTGCTCAACAGTGGACTCAGTTGTTGTTGTTGTTGTCCTGCCCATTCCAGTCCTTGTCCCTGCACTTGAGCCTACAACAGGGCCTTTTTTTGGCCCTTTAGTAGACCTTACAACAATGTACTGCATTAAGATTATGACCAACTACAACGAATAATTAGACATCTACTCATTTTCATGGTGGAAACAAATTAAGAAAACTTCTCAAATTACAAGTGCATGACAGAGGAAAAGCACAAGAGAAGCCAGTACACATGGTCAACCATCAAACTCTATCTAATAAGAACTGTAAAGTTACTGAGGCAAAAAGGATACTTACCTTATAGCATGGCTTTCTGTTTGCCCTTCAGTAGGCATTACAGCAAGGCCTTCTATCCTCCCTTCAATAAGCCTAACAAGAAGCTCTTCAGTAGGTCCTGTCCCTAGCACTGAATCAACCATTACATCTTGCTGTTGATGTTGCTTTTTCAGCTCACAACCTTTTTTATTTGACATTCCTTACGGCAATAGGAGCATTTCTTCTTTGACCCAGTCCTACTCATCCTCTGACTTGATGCCTCTTCCTGCTGCATTCTTCATCTCTTTTTTGACCTACCTATTTGCTTCTTCAGCGATAAAGGTAGAAGGCTTTCATGATTTGTTGGCTCCCAAAATTTGCTGCTTCTGATAGGCTGCATCATGAATTGGTATAAAGCAAGGTATGAGCTCTTTTATGTACCAATCATGTAGGTAATCATCTGGGTTTTCTTGCTTCATCTGAATAGCACAAATGGTATGGGCATGGGGAATTCCATTCAGTTGCCAGGCTCGGCATAAACACTTTCTTCTATCCAGGTTGACAACATACTTATCCTGATTTTGAATAATCTCATATCCATTATCTCTATTCCAAACTGGATGGCAGAACCTACTAGCAGCAATATTTGCATCCAATCTCTTCACAATCCTAGGGCCACAGTCTCTACTCCATTTTGTAGCCCCATCTCTTTGCCTATGCAGTCTAGTCATAACCATAACTTGAATATCATCAAGCATGCTGATGATTAGTTTGCACCTGGCCTCTAAAATTCTGTCACTGAAAGCTTCAATGAGATTGTTATCAATGATATCGTATATGAACTCTTCACTGAAGAAGGCCCGACACCAGTGCTTAGCTTCTATCTAGAAGAGTGCATCAAAACCTTCCTTTGTTAGCTGCAACAATCCTTGTTTGGCTAATTTGAAATCAGCCATGTCCGTACTCTTTGTTATCTACCAGAACTGCTTCTGCAACCTATCTCCTTTGAAGTTCCTTCACCAGTTTGCATATATGTGCCTCGCGCACATTCAATGTTGCATGTGGCATCAACTCAGCCAATGCAGGAATAAGTCCCTACAAAAATTCAAACAAATAAATACAAGTTAGGAAAAATATGCAAGTGATTAATATTAAAAGGAAGTAAATTAATTGACAATGAAATTACCTTCTGTTGGTCGCTCATGAATGCCCATCCTCCCCCATCAGTTATCTTAAGATCAGCCATTAAATTTTTTAGGAACCAGGACCAAATATCATTGTTCTCTATCTTCACCACCGCCCAAGCTATCGAGAACATTTAATTATTGACATCTCTCCCCACAGCAGCCAACAACTTCCCCTTACATAAACTCTTTAGAAAGCATCCATCCAATCCTATAACTCTTCTACAACCAGCCAAGAAACCCCATTTGCATGCATCAAAACAGACATAAAATCTATCAAATCTAAGCCCAAGATCAGAGAGTGGCCTCTTCACAACCTCTACATATACCCTACTAGATGGGTTTTGAAACATGCATTCGCAAGCATAATCTCATACATGCACATATTCTTCCTTATACCCACCCATTAATATCTTCATCACCCTCATCTTAACTCACTTACATTGATTCCTCGACACATTAACCTCCACTTGCTCCTTCACTAACTGTTGAAATTGAGGATTCTTGATCTTAGACATTGCTTTGATAGTATTAAAAAAAATGCTTTGATAACCACACACTTGTTACCATTTTATTATTAAAAATAATTGGACAAGTATGCTCCTCCTGGAAGGACCTAATCTGGAATGACCCATTCTTACTCAGCATGCCATAGAGCTTCCACGAACAATTGGGTTGTGAGCACTTAGCTCTCACAAATTTCTTCGTGTTTCTAATGAATTGAACGCTCCTCTGTTTACCAATGGAGTTCTTCACAACAACTTCCTTGAACTGTTTGACATCGTCAAATCTCATGCCCACCGACAAAACAAGTTTATCAATAGTTGGATCATAACAAGGGTATTTACTTTTTCTTCGACGAGCAGGTTCTTCATCATCATTGTCAAGCTCATTTTCCGAACCAGCAACTTCATCATCGCAACTTTCTTCATCTTCACTTCTATTACCTTCAGCTGGATCTCCAACTCTATTTACTAGCTCGGGCCTCTTTGCTGAAGCTGCAAGTTTTTTTCTCAAAAATTCCCTTTGATTTTGTCTTGATTATGTGAGTTCATCATCATCTTCGTCACTTGGGAAATTTACTAAAGCCAAACATTCATCTTCCGATTCACTGGATAAAGCAATTTCTCATTCTAATCCAATGAAGTCTTCATCGCCCACATCTTCACCCAAGATTTCAGGACATCTCTCTGTTTGTTCATCTCTATCAATATGACTTCTCTCCCTCTCATTTTGTCCTTCATCTAACCTAAACTCATCCCCGACCTGATTACTCACTTGAACAGGATCCCTCACTTCTCCTCCTTCAGTGGTGGTCTGCTCATCCCCATCCTCATCCTCATCCCCACCATCCTCATCCTCATCATCATCCTCACTATAATACTCAACATATAACTTAGCTTCTTCACCATAAAGATAATGGTAAATGATATCCTTAATACCATTATCATCATTAAAAAATCTCAACACATCCTTCAATTCCTTCCCAGGAATACAGTAATGTAGTTTTTGCACTTTGCATCGTAAAAAATACACCAAATCCCTCAGAAAATCAATATATGATGGCTTTCGAACATTAACATAAATAATACATTCATTTCCACCACTATATTCCCAATCTTCAGTTCCAATAACAAACTCTCCACCATAGCAAACAATAACGCATACCCGATTCGCATCCATGTCGATGCTGCACCCAATGAAATAAAAAAAAAAAAAAAAAGAGTCATTGTCGTTTTGTTAGAACCATGACAAAATCAGCAACTTCACATGTAGGTCCTTGTCGTTTTGTTGTCAAGAAACAAATGCGACTAAAATCTCCCCAATTTGATGCATTTACTGAAACAAAATAAACCGAATTAAATAAACAAAGTGAGATCCCCACCACCCATTTTTCAATTCAATCACATTCACATTCACATTCACATTCAGTCCCCCACAAAAGTAGTCCAATTAATTAAACAAACAAATTCGGTCCCACCACTACTTCCCTCCGAGTCAAGCCCCTCCACGCCCTATTTTTCTATTCGGTCCCCACAACAGAAAGCGAATGAACGATGGAAGAATCAATTTTTATATTTTTTCCCCATAAAAGTGACATCCCTACCACTTTCCCCACTACTTTCCTCCTGAGTCGAGTCCTCAATTTGCCCTTTGCACCCTAACTTGCCCGTCGGAACCCTAAATTTTTCACTAAATTGACCCACATAGAGAACATGACAAACATGAGTGAGTGAGAGTTGGGGACACAGCCAGTGAACAACCGTGAACGACAACGCAACTACAGCGGTGGCCGAGCGACGGCGGGCGAGTGAACGACAATGGGTGAACGACGGTGAGTGACCGAGCTACGGCCGGCATCAAGAACCGTATATGAACCCTATTTTATTCCCTCTTCAGCGACATCGTTTTTTTGCTATGGAGCAACATGGCGTCATTTCTTATGTGAATCCAAGGTGAATAGCAAGAAACAACATCATTTCTTACGAAGAAAGGAAAACGGCATCGTTTTATGTCATCCACCGTGGACAATCTTAAGCCACGTCGATTTTTTTTTTTTAAATATAAAAGCCACGTAATCATTTTGACCAGAATTTCTCGCTAGTGGCACCAAAGTGATCGTTTTTCCTCCAATTTGCACTTAAGTGATTCGACGGAAACTTTTGGCACCAAAGTGAGCACCGTACACAACTTATGGCACTAATAGTATACTTCTCCCTTTTTCTATCTTTAGAATAGATTTTTACTCCAAAAATAGATTTGGAGTAGAAATTAGAAGTAAAAATTTGTTTACTTCTTTACTCTAGAACATAAAGGAGAAATAAAAACTTTTCTCATTGTTCGTCCTCACTACTAGTTGACAACCATCCACCGTCCGCCCGGTTACCATTTGTTGACCGTCACCCATCTCCGACCGCTCGTCCGCCATGCATCAATTGTTGGTCGCCATCATTCGTCGCCCAAGAGAGAGAAATTTTGTGCTGTTATCAAACGAATTTCTATTTCAAGAATAGATATTTTGTATCATTATCAAATGCATATTTTTGCTTAGAAATTCATCAAAGAATAGAAATAGAAAAATCTATTTTTCTTTCAAAAATCAATATTTAGCTAGAATGGTTATCATTTGCGCCCTAAGGGTAATGAATTGAATCTTTCACAATGTTTTCATTCAAACACTAAGAAAACCCAATTAAATGATGTACATTAATGCTCAATTTTGTACTAGATCAGACATCGCTTTTATGACAAGATCTCTAGGCAGATATTAATTAAATCTATGATATGATCATCGGATTACTACCAAGGATGTTTTGAGGCACTTAAAAAGGACAAAAGACACTATGTTGTTTTACATACATGTTCAAGTCCTACAGCTAGTAGCATATTTGGATGCAAACTTTGCTAGCTATTAAGATGACATGCAATCGATAATGAAATATATCTTTATATTAGTAGGAGGTGTGGTATCATTAAAAAAATGAAAATGAGAAACATATATCTTTATCATTCTCTACCATCTAAGCAGAGTTTGTAGCATGCTTTTCAGTTATTACTCGAGCTATTTGGCTCTAGAACCTCATTAGAGAGTTAACCGTATTTAACTTTGTGGATAGACCCATACGATTTTATTGAGACAATAACTATATAATGTTGTTTATTAAAAAAAATAGAGATCTCAAATGGTCTAAACATATAGCGGTCAAATTTTCTATCATAAAAAAACGATACAGATTTGTGACATTACAATAGAGCATATTTTCACATATGATATAATTGCAGATCTACCAACTAAAGGCCTTCGCCCTTGTGTTCTTGAACGACATATCATTAACATGGGCTTAAAAACATCATGAGATGCTGTTGTTTAATGGGAGTTGTTTCGGTTTTACTCTAATAAAATTTACATATGTGTTTGTTATATTTAGTAACATTGTGATATATGTCAACTCTTTTGCATTCAATAAAGTGATTCTGAATGCATTGTTGTTGAGTTGAATACATATATATATCTATTGAAATATCAAGGTATTGTGTAAATCTTAAGTAAAGGCTAAGGACATCTAGTTATTAGCCTTAAGGATGTATCTTGTTACACATAAAGATTAGTTAGCCATAAGGATAAGACGTAATGGCTAAGACATATGTTAGTTCATTGAAACCATAAAGATATTCTCTAGTGGCATAAGTTTTGTAATACTTAAAGTAAGAGAATGGTAACTGACAAAGGAAATGACACATATAGTATTACTATATATGAGAGGTATTATCAATTTACCACACTACCATATTAAATCCATATCAGTAAAGTTAAAAGTATTTGTGACCATGGAAGGCTCTATGTGTATATATACAGTTACTACCATAATTTAGTATTTGAGATTTCATAGGATAGAATTGACTATTAAGAATTATCTTTAAACCAATATGCGCACATACAGTACAATTTCAATTCAAATAGCCCAAATGGAAAAATGTAAGAGTTTTTCTTACGTTGTCTACATTAATTGATATTGTAATATACCGTTTTACAAAATTGGTCTAATAAGGTGGGATAGAAAGTTTCTTAATTAGTCTAATGAGGGGTTGGCTAGTGTGAGCCGAGTTGAACCCGACCCATAATGAGACAGCCCGACTGAAAACTCTATAAATAGTGCTCAAGTCTCTCATCCAACCCCAATATACAATTACCCTCATATAAGGAGCGTTTACCAAACGCTAAGGGTGAGGGCCAATCTCATTGAACTAGTAATACATAATGCAATAAATGAAGCTCTTGAGTTTAGATCGTCGATATTTCACATCAAGAACAATATATTCCAAAACACGTGCGTAAATCTCTTTACTTAATTATAAATATGTTCATGATTCTAGTTATGGAGATGTTAGGATGCGTTTTTGTGTCTTATAGTTTCGGCACTTATATATCCATCCGGGCCAAGTTTTAACACTTGATGTGTACTTCTTTCACGGTTGGTCATTTCCCTCATAAGATTCTTGAAGGCCAGAGGGAAGGGGTTAGGGGCGTGTTTGGCAACTAACCAAATAGTGTTTGATTTTGTTCTTTTGTTCCCGAGGATAGATTTAGAACAAAAATCCGTTTGGTAAATTTTTTGTTCCCGGGAATAGATTTGAAGTAGAATCAAGAAATAAAATAAAATTTTGATTCTTGTTCCTCAAAACCAAAAAAAAAAAATCAGAAGAGAAACAAAATACTTTTTTCACAATCTCGTGTGTTACTCTTTTGCAAACCACTGAAACCCATTCTCTCCTCAAGAAACTACTCAAACCTATTCTCTCCTCAAGCTTTTGAGGTTCATTCTCTCCCCAAGCTACTAATCTTCTTGACGATTGATGCTCCTTCATCGACTGAAATTGCTTGTTTGAGGTGAGTTACTTATCTTGCTTAACTCGTAACTATGGGTACGACGCCCTCACCGCCGTCGAGCGAAGGTCGCCATCATCGATCTTGGTCATCGTTCGCCGATCTAGGTGAGGGCTCGCTCAGAGCACGGACGCCTTTACCGTCGTCCATCTTCTAGGCAACACGCGAGCTCTCGCCTAGATTGGTGAACACCTTTGCCCGGATCAGCTAACACCCTCGCCGTCGTCCGTCGTCTGGGTGACGGCTCACACGAGCAAGCCCTCGCCCAAATCGGCAGACGCCCTCGCCATCGTTTTCAACCCTTGTTTTGGGCGATCTAAACGAGGGCACACTTTCAACCCTCGTCCTCAACCCTCACTCGTTCAAGTGAGCCCTCGTCATCGTCCTCAACCCTTACTTTGGGTGATCTTGGCGAAGGCTCGCTCGCAACCCTTGTCCTCAACCCTCGCTCACTCAAGCGAGCCCTCACCCAAATCGGCAGATGCCCTCGCCGCTATCCTTAACCCTCGCTTTGGGCAAGGGCTCGCTCAAGCGAGCGCAGATTTCGCCATCTTCTCCACTTTCTTTGTTTCCTTGCTTTTAATAATGGCTTACCTAACTTCCTAATTTTACTAATTACGCAGTTCCATTGACGTTGATGCTTCCAAAATCTTGCGCATCTCTAAAATCCAGTAACTCAATTCTCTCGGCGTTCTTTGTTCACTACATTTCCCTGTTGCTTCTTTGCCTTTTGCTTTGCTTTTAATCAATGCTCAAGTAAAGCTTCTAGGTTGATCGGAAAAGTATGTGTAGAGTGGATTTTTTTTAAATGAGCCGTGTGTGTAATAGATTATATTGGATATCCATTGAACAGTTTGTATTTATAAGATGTATTAACAACTATGGTGCTAGCTGGCTTGTAATGGGTCTAGTCGACCCATGTGTTAAGTAAAATATCCTTGGTACAAATGAAATGATGCTACCTAAATTTGACAATTTCTATGTGATAGAAGCAACGAGAATGAAAATGCATAGTTAAGAAGAAATCACAATCTTTTTTTTTTTTTTTGGTAAAGGTAAGTATAGTATAGATTTTGCGAAGAAGAATACAAGGGGGGGAGGCCCGGCACCAACAAAAAACAGACACTCAAGAAGACAGGAGTCTAAGCGAGTGTAGGGGTACCGTGGTTCCAACAAACAGAACAAACAATGAAAAGAAAGAAAGGAAGACTAAAAACAAACTAAAGAACTTCCATCAATCAAAGATAGAAGGATGAAGATCCCAACTCTGTTGAAGTCTTCTATTCTTTGGAATGTCAGCAATATGCTTAAATGTCATAGCTTTATCTTTAATCGCCTTCTGGAGGTGCATCTTCATCGCCGGAAGAAAAAGGGTTTGATTGCGAAAAAGCACATTGTTACGCTCTTTCCATATGATGTAGCACATCGCACCAAAACTAAAGTGAGCCATAGTTTGATAAAAGCTTTTACCCACAAACTACTTGGATGCCCATCAAGATTCTCCATCCACTGCTTGTTTTGCCAAACAAGGTTAAATTTTGCCGCCCAAAAAGAAGCAAGGGTACTCAAAATGTGACAAGCAAAGAACAAGTGATCCACATAATCCGGTCTACACAAGCAAAGGGGGCAATTGGTAGGCAAAATTCTACCATGAGAGATAAGCAACACCTGAGTTGGCAGCCGGTTGCGAGTAATAAGCCAAAGATGAGTTTGATATCTTGGGGGCAAGGAAGTGCTCCAAATAAAGAAGGCCCAAGTGACAGCATTGCCCTTTGGCCGAATCAACTCCTAAGCGAGGCGGAGGAAAAACGACCGAGGGGTGGGGCAGCCAATGAAAGCGATCATCTTCTTGGTTAAACATCGGGAGGGGATTCCACCAATTGGCCAAGATGTTGATCACGTACCAGCCCATGGGCGTGGTAAAGCCTTCAGCAACCGTCGCTAGTCGGGAGATACCGGAGTGGTATATATCTTGGTTGGAGAAGATCCTGTATAAAGGGCCATTTGGGTGCCATGGGTCGAACCAAAACGAAACCGATCGTCCATTCCCAATATTCCACTTGAAGTATTGCTAGAAATGTTCTCACAGGTTTAATATCTTTCTCCACGCCCAAGAGCAATGAGTAGGACACGGGACAACCCAAAAGTTTTTCCGCTTTAAAAAAGTAGAATGGATCCATTTGCACCAAAATGATTCCTTATCAGAGAAGAGAATCCAAATGTGTTTAAGCATAGAAGCGATATTATTCTCCCGAAGAGTTCTAATACCCAAGCCTCCTTCTTTTTTTGGAAGACAAACATCACACCAAGAGACCTTAGCACCTCCAGGGCCCATCGCCGGGCCTTTCCACAAAAATTGCCGAAACATTTGTTCAATTCGGTTAATGACCGAATAAGGTAGAAAGAAAACGTTGGCCCAAAAGGCTTGGATAGAGTGGAGTACCGACCTTATAAGTTGAAGGCGTCCCGGAAATGAGAGGAATCTATGAATCCAAGACTGGAGACGCGCCGTGATTGAATTTACCAGAGACATACAATCCGCCTTACTCAATCTTGCAGAGATAACTGGAACTCCAAGGTAACGAAAAGGAAGGGTGCCCATAAAGAAACTAAGATAAAATAGACATGGCTTCTACTCCATCACTTCCTTTTGGCAATTGTTGGGTTCTTGAGTATGAGAAACAATGACTTTTAGTTTAGTTTGATATTTAGCTCAACAAGTGGCCGAAAGACATATTACCCTATCAGGAGCATGTCAGAGGTATTGATCAGGTAATATGCAGTCCATTTGTTGATACTATTTCTTGTTGCTATTGATTAAGAGTAAACACATTGCCTTAGAACTTGCAAACTAAAGAATGACAAACGAAAAGATAGAAGACAAGTAAATTACAGAAAAAGCGTTCTTGTCCCGCTGGCATCACTCTGTGAAGTGTTGACCTGAGAGTATTATGTCGAACGGTTCTCGTGAAAATGTGGCTCCTTTCTTTTCTCTAAAGCTTACATGAGGTAAAAAAAATTTCCTTTATGCACCTAGAGAAGCTAACAAGTCCGCCGACTGGATAGCAAAAGCCCATCGAGACAACCGTCTTTCTCATAATTGGGTATTATATCCCCACTATCAATTATGGGTTTTATTATGTAATGATTCCGAACTTAGTTGCGTCTCAGCAACAAATTTGTAATGAAAACCTTTTATCAACCCAAAATATATATATATATATATATATATATATATATATATATCATGTGGTCAATTTTAAATATCAAAGCTCGAGTTACTGTTATCTAACATTACTATTTTACACAGTTTCCATGTATCATAATATTTTAGAGACGACACGTGACTTATAAAAGATAACAGCGCATTATCCTCTTATGAGCATGCATGATTATATATCGATACTAGCTCTCTCTCTCTCTCTCTCTCTCTCTCAAGTTAATTTAAATGTAGGTTTTTAAGAATTAATTTGAAAATAAACCTATAGTAAAGATTTTTAAGATTATTCTCAAACGTGAGCCATATAAAGGGACACCTAAATAAATCAATAAGAAAAAAATAAAACAATATGTCAAGATATTCTCTTTTATCTAAGACATGAAAACCATGTGAAAATTTGAATTTACTTGAATTTATTACAAAAAAAGACCGATTGAGAGGTGAAAAAGAAACTTTTAGCTTATGAAAGGATACATAAATTGACAGAAAAGAAAGAAAAGAAATTATGTAATTTGTTTACGATGAAAAGATGGCTCAAGAAATAAACTAAATAAATGTGGAAGTTTTTCTGTAGAAGAAATGGAAATTAAAAGTACGAAAAGATTAACAAAGAAAAAAAAGAACTAAGAACCAGAGAGAGAGAGAGAGAAGTTATAATAATATTGGGTTGTGGGAACCAAGAATCGAACCTACCCAACCGCACCACAAATTGAGTGCTCTATTACTGGGCCATGCAATATTCACTTCATGATAGGGCAACGCAATAAGTATATGTTTAAAAGGTGAATTGAGCAACCAATCATTAACTGACACGGGACAAATCCTAAAAATTGCTTTGGACTCACTCTTGGTACCGCACTTTAATAAATATAAAGATATTCCTCTTCATGATTAACCATTTCATGGCAACGCCATGATGCGTTGATGCATAAAATGATGTACTAAATTACTCTATAAGCTGAAATCTACTACTCAAATGCGTTGATTAGGAATCGAATATCATTATCGGTAGTGGGCATAATAAAAGTATTTTTCTTTGTTATCGATATTAAAGCTGAAATAAAGACCGTAGAAATTCCAAAAATATTATATGGAGAACCCTTTAGTGTCACAATTTTTTGAAATGATTGCTTAAAGTCAAAAACTTTTCAGAGCGACTCAATAAAGCACCTTTGACGATTTATATCACTTGAAAATTCTACATGGCTATTGGAAAAATCTTCCTAAAAAATTGAACACATCATAAACACATAGTTCAATATAGTCTTCCCCAAATTGAGAAATCTATTTGCAGATGGATTTATGGGCGTTTTCAATGATTTTCATCTTTCAAGTGTAATTCAGTATATTCTTTTGCTTCCATGTTTGGTTTCAAGCATTCTGATTACCCAATTTACCTTACTTCAAATTAAAGAGAATTTGTCATTTTTATCAAAATTAGATACATTATATTTCAATATTTTATATATTTCTTATCATGTATTACGACACATACAAATGACTAATTCGGCTTGGATGAATTTTTCCAACTTCAAATTGAGATGAAATATCTATTTAGGGTTTTTCAGCGGATATCCATTATAAACGGTTTTACATGTAATTTGAGTTTTTTTCATCAATCGATGCACAAAATCAAGTTACACACTTCCAGATATGCAAAACCCATTGAACTTGTGTCTTGATTTTGATGAATCCAACCAAAGTCGGGTCAAGTTAGACCCGACCAAAGAGTGAAGACAATCTTCAACCCAACACGTGGTGGAAGATAGAGCCAATTTTTTTTCTTTACAGTGTCAGTTCGGATGTTTTAAGCTTAATAGAATGCCAACAAGGACAAATTTGATGTTAGAATATACCATCTACAGTAAAAGTGATCGATTTTAAGGTTAATAGGTTCTAAACCAAAAAGCTAATACATATTCCATTTGAGCCGATTCCCATTTTTTTGTAATGAGGAACCAAACCAATTGACCCTAGAACTAGCCTGAAACTAAATCGATCATTTCGTTTCAAGGTCGACTCTGAAATCCACCTTTTTTTCTTTTTTTTCTTTTTTTCTCTTCCTAATTCATTTCTTTAGTTAATTGTGGAGACAAGACCTAAACAACAATATTCTGAATAAGAGATAAATTGCAAAAAAATTCAAACCGGTAGACATGTAATAAATTTACCCCAAATTAATTTTTTCACTATAAAAAACCTCAAATTGATACACTTGTAACAAATTCATCTTCCGTTATTTACCGTTAAATTTTACTGTTAAATTGCTTAATTAAATAGCCTGTGACAATTGCGCGAGTATGCCAATTTGAAGTTTTACTCTCGGTTTGTCACATATGTATCAGTTTGTGTTTTTTCGTAGTATTAATCTAATTTAACAACTAACAAAGGATAAATTTATTACAAACGTCAAATTTAGTGTTTTTGGTACTCAAAAATTAATTTGAAGTAAATTTGTCCCATATGTATCGGTTTAGAGTTTTTCATGATATTAATCTAATTTCAATCTTTAACTAATTTATGTTTTTATTCAAAATAATTACACCAAATATTTTATATGTGAACATTAATAAGACTTACTTTAGTCACGTGTGATTAGGATGATTATTTTCAAAATTTTAGTATTGTATAAGACATTATGTTTATTCTCGCACATATGATATTTGATATTGAAATTTGCAAGGGCAAAAATATCACTCCCAATAGAATTTCCATTCATCTAATTTCTAACTTTTTTTCAAATAAAGCCAACTCCACCTTCACTTTTAATTCATCTGAACAAAATTTTTAAAAAAAAGTCATATTTTCCCCTTATTTACTGTTAAAATTTTTTTCCTCAAACCATATCTTTCAATAGTAGGTTATAAAATCATTACCATCATTTAAAAACGAATTCTCCGGATATTTATATTTGTAATTGGCCAATCGCAAAATTGATCGGAAGAAAAATTAAGAAAAAATTATGGCTTTGAAAAGATCGTTTCCTTCGCTTCTTTTTGTCGTTTCTAAATTTTTACGTTTTTTATTTTCTACAACAAATTTTTCCAGCGACTCGTCGAAAGTTGATTTGATTGGGGAGTGACGTGTCATGGGACCCCATTGTCTGCTTTCCACACAAAAGTCATTCCTCGATTGGTGTTACCGTCGACGTCCGTGGATGTGATGGCTGAGGCAGTACACACCACAGACGAAATGAGAGCATCATTATCTCACGAAAGAACATCTTATCATGCCCAAGTGAAGATGAGATGGTGATCATGAGGGAGAGCATGGGTACATTCTCTGAAAGTGTTATTATCATGAAAAATATTAAATTAATATATTTAAAATAAATCATTTTGAATTTATTTTTGAATTATTAAGATCTCAAATTAATATTTATGTAAAAGATTTATATATCATCCAGCTCGGTAAAAGCTAATAGATAATAAATATGTTATAAATATCTTAATTTGAGATTTTTAATAATTTAAAAAATAATTTCCTGTAAATTTATCAAAATTGGTGAAATTTTAAAATTTTTTTAATGTAAATTTATTTTTAAATAATAATAAATTAAAATTTTTCATGATATATTAACTCACGATGAAAATATCGATATTAAATAGATAGATATCTGACTTCAAAAAATATTCAGTTAACTTCATGAATTAAATAAGATAAATCCAATATGATAAACATTTCATCTAATGATATCTATCTTTGACATACCTAAGTTCTTGATTTCTACAAGTCCAGATGAAATAGCGGATGTTACTAAAGAAGGGGATAAACAAGAGCATGTTTGCACAAAAAGAGATGAAATGGCATGGGAAACCAGAGAGAGAAAAGTTGAAAAGCAATTTGAGGTGACGTTTGATGAAATGAAGTGACATCCGAACTGTCATCACTTCAGGACAGGACGTGGGTGTCGTCCAGTCCATGCATGGGTCCCTCTTTTGTCTCCTCTTCCACCTCTTCTCATATCCGTGGCTGATAACTTTTCTGGCCCTCATGCTGTCATAAGCACCACATGGAGTCTCACTTATGAAGAAATTTAATCATCTATGTTCGATAAAGAAGATCAATTCGTGGATAAGGACGAAGATCTAGTGTATATCCCCAAATCATGTTCTACGGTTGTCTCATTCACTAAATTCGAATGAGCAACCTTTCTAATTTGATGTCTACCTAATTAAATTGTTTTATTATGGATATTTTAGACAATCAGAATCTAATGTTCCTTATAAATGAAAATATTCTATTCCACCTAAAATTATGGAGCATTTATACATAATGTGGGATAGAGAATCCACGTTCCACTAATTTTTCATTTCTCTCTTTATCATCATGTTTTTTATCATTATAAAAGGATGATGTTGGAATTGAGATTTTTGCTTTCAATAAAGTTCATCACGGAATTTCGAGCTCCAACTTGTCGCCATTAACAAGCCTCTCTACATTTGGAGGCAAGGAGCCTTCACCTAGAGGCTCGACATCTCCTTTGTGGTGATTTAAGTCTCCAAGGTGGCATCGAGCTTGTTGAGACCTTGACAAATCCAGAGGCCAGGTGCGAGAGCAAAGGACCATATGCGCTTGGGGAGAGGGCAATCAGAGAGAGATTAGGGGTGCGGGGAGATGATTGAGGAACGAATTGGACATTGGCAGCAAGCACGACGAAAGTTGATAGCAACTGTCAGGATGAGGCGTTGGTGGTGGGGCAACGATGCATTGAGGAGAGAGAGAGAGAGAGAGAGAGAGAGTCCTTAAAATATAGATGAAGTGGATGAAAAACAATCACTATAGCTAACATACATTAAAAGTGTAATATCGTGCAATATATATTTGAAATATTGGGTTTTCATTCGGCTAATAAATACATCATATTCATAAGATATAAACTCCACACATCATGAGAAGAAATTATAGGATCTTCCCCTCCCTGCCTATTTGAAATCGGATGTCCTCTCTTGTGTAATACATGCTATGATTATAAATATCATAAACATATCAACTTAACTAAAAAAAATTGTATGTGCTGTTTATGTTTCTAGCCCATTAATGAAAAAGGATGCAGGGTGACGAGTCGTCACAGATCATTCGAAAGGGTCACAGAACTCGGAATATCCACGTCCCTCTCGTCTTTTCTCAGGACGAGATCTACGCAAGATTTTTTGCCTATCCTATGACCCTCCACGCTCTCTTCTCCTCTTATTTATATTCCTCGCTCGCTGGTCCCTTCACCCACACGCACCCCCCCTGTCTCTCTCTCTCTCTCTCTCTCTCTCTCTCTCTCTACCATGGTACTTATTTTCTTCCACTAGCTGTCGTCTGCACTCAACAGACTAGTCAAGATCAGGAAAAGGAATCATCTTTTCTACCCACTTGAAGCAAAAACTCCAGGAATTTATACCTGATCTTGTAATCATCTCTTGCGATACCGACTCTTGCTTCTCAGAATCCTTAAGTACAGACACAGAGAGATAGAGATCCTACTCATATTGATTATCTCAAAATGTCAGCCGCCATAGCCGCTGCAGCAGCCGCGGCGTTGAGCAGCCAGTGCAACTACATCGGCACGACCTCCGCCCCGGACGCCGCAAGATCCCATCTCCACCAGTCGTTTATATATCCGCCGCCGGTGTTTCTGCCGCCCGCCCTGAGCCGCTACGAGTCGCAGAAGCGGCGCGACTGGAGCGCGTTCCTGCAGTACCTGCGCGACCACAAGCCGCCGCTGGTTCTGTCGCGGTGCAGCGGCGCGCACGTGCTCGAGTTCCTCAGGCACCTCGACCAGTTCGGGAAGACCAAGGTCCACGCCGAGGGCTGCCCCTTGTTCGGGTGCCCGCAGCCATCACCGGCGTGCCCGTGCCCGCTGCGGCAGGCCTGGGGCAGCCTCGACGCGCTCGTGGGGCGGCTTAGGGCCGCCTTCGAGGAGACCGGCGGGGACCCGGAGACGAACCCGTTCGGCACGCGGGCCGTGAGGCTGTACCTGAGGGAGGTGAGGGATGCGCAGGCCAAGGCCAGGGGGATCGTCTACGAGAAGAAGAAGCGGAGGAAGCAATACGACGAGCCGAGGTCGGACGCAATAATGTTTCGGCACTGACGATTACAGTGATGTTTTGAGTTGCTTGAGATTGACGCTAGAGAGACTTCTCAAGAATAAATTAATTTGATGTGGCTTTCTTTTTCTGGTTTTGCGTTAGCTATTACTAGATGGATCGCGAACACGATCCATTCCTTGGTATTTCGATGAATTTCAACCATTGATTTCTGCTGTCGAGGTATCAAGCGAGCACCGTTCGAGATAGAGGATCTTCATCCGAATTTGGCAGCCGGGGATTGATGTGCAACATCTATAATGTGGGTATGGTTAGGAAGATGAGAGTAATTTAATGTTTTGGCACCCTATATGTCTATGCAGCTGGAATTTGTAACTCCAATTATCATTGCAGATCCTATACCACTTCGCACCAGTCATTGCTTTCTTGATTAATATAATGGTTTTTGTGGAGCCTCGACGTTGTCTTGGCCCTCTTGGGCAATCTGAAAGGCAGAAGAAAAAGAACTAAAGAGATAACCGATAGCTTCCGATGCATCTGCCCAGTGCTTACATTAGAAAATCTTACGAATGTTTAATTTACCGAGGGAAATAAGAGGTTTTGAGCTGAGTGTAGAAGAAATTTGATTCTTGCACTGAATATTTGGACAAGATTATGCAACATCTGATCCGAATTGCAACATTACATAATAAATATGCTGTTATTATGCAAAGATTTTATTATAGGCGTCTTATGTTATTTTCACGCACTCAAGAGTTTTCCAAAAGCTTTGGGTAATTAAACAAGTTTGAAGCGCTATCATTCCTATTAGTTCCTACTCAATAAATCACCAACAGTTGATTATGTGAACAGGATTTTGATAAAAGTTCGGGACTAATTATAGAGGGTTTGGGATCTCAAAGGGAAGTTATGGGGAAGAAATTGAGAAAATGTCTTTCCAAATTTCATCAAAATTTTGTTGCTTGAACTTTGAACGAAGTGAGTTCATAAATAAAGTACATGTGTTTTTTCATAGTTGAATTTTCTTGAATATAAATTATTAATTGAGTGAGTTTCGAGAGAGTTTAATCGTAACTACATGAATTCTGAGTAAGCAAAGATATTAATGTAAACTATAGAGATTGTATATCTTGCATTTTGTATATCTTCAATCTTCTCAATTATGAAAATTTCGGATACGAAAAGTTTGTTACGAAAGAAATTTCGTGACTGAAAAGCAGCTTTTTGTTACCAAATTTCAAATCGGGGCGAAAGGGTCGTAAAATAGCCACGAAATGCAATTTTTTCGTGGCTGAAGGTATGACCTATTTGTGGCAATAGTTCTCATCTTCGGCCAAGAAAATAATTCTCGTGGTGGAAGATTAGACATGTCACTACGAAAAAAGTAGTCGTGATAGTAGATTTGACTATTAGCCACGAATTATTCCATTTCTTGGCAAAAATGTGAACTTAAATTGACATTAGTCGCGATGGACAACAATTTTGCGGTAAATGATTTGCATTTTGACTACGAACAAAGTTTCTCTGGCAAACATTTTGCGCTGGTATATCTCATATCTAACCACGAAAATATTATTAATGAGAGAAGTTAAAACTTATTGCCACGAAAAATGCTTTTACAACAACATGTCAGATCTTGTATCACGAAAAAGTATATTGTGGCCGTATGTTCGTGGCAATAGGTTGGATCTTTAACCACCAATTTTCAGGGCAAACAGTTATACCAACCTGGCATGCAAGTACCTTTCTTGGCAATATAATACATTTCTAGCCACGAAATAATGTTCGTGGCGAATTTTTTGGGACACTTTTTCCCGTATTTAACTATGTAAACAAGTTTTCGTGGCTAATGTTTTATGGTAGTGCTAGTAGGTGAGGTCTTTATCGACAAAGCTTGGTTCGTCGCTAAAGAGCTGACTTATTGCCAAACATGTTTCGTGGCTAGAAGTAATGATCTGTAGCCACAAGTTTCAATCGATGGTCAAATTG